>BSBK01000752.1:237500-837500 GCA_027943335.1 Chamaecyparis obtusa | reverse complement strand
AAGATGGCACTCGTTGAGATACTAATAGATGTAGAGTGGGTGTAGGTGTGATTCTTTGGTCTAGAGCATGTGCATGATTGGAAACACTTTCGAGTGCATGTAACACATATGACTATCCTAATAAAGAGGTGGCATAGCCACACCTCTAGTTTTGACTTACCCATTAGAGAAGCCTCTATTACATTATATGATGTATGTTGGATCTATAAAGTTCCTATTTGGGGACTCATTCTAGAGTATATCCAGGAGGGCATTAAGCACTATATGGAGGCCAACTTTAGGAGAGAGATGGATATGATTCCCATAATGAGACAATAGATGCTATGGCAGGTGGTGATGGTAGAGAAACCACATCTTCCATGACTATTACTCTATTTTTCTTGATTGATCAAGGGTCTTATGATGCCTAATCATGCTGACAAAGGTTTCCTGATTAGGTAGGTGCATGTCCTTAGTACCATGCTATAGGATGAAGGAGAACTATACAGCTAGGGCTATACCATTTTAGCTCAAATTTATTATGATCTACATATGTATAACTACTACACAAGTAGAACATTAGGGCCAGGTGTGATATTCCTCCTTGTATGGTCATGGGAACATATAGCAGTGATGAGGCTAGTGCAACACTAGGAGACTAGTCAGTTGCATGAGACATTTTATTATAGGTATAGATCTCCTATTAGGTATACATTTACTGAGTTGGTTGGGTTCCAAATGAGTTTTTGGGATGATATGGCTAGTTTTGATTGGACTCCCTTACTTGATTGTGAGCATTGGGGTCATTGGGGTCCAACCTAATAAGAGTATAGGGAGGATGATAGAGAGGATTTTTGGTACCTGAGATATGTACAGGTAGATTGCTAGTTGGTCGATCGGACATCATACATGATCATGTGATATATGCCTTCGAGGGTTTGAAGATAGTTCAAATAGGTACATGATGTAGTACTAGACAGGTTCCCACATCCATTAGTTACATGAGAGGTGGTGACTCTATAGGGTCATAGGGTTACTATTTGGCTTCCCAGATAGTTGTGGTTAGGTATGGCACCTATTTTATGGGTATAGGGATAGGACATCAAAGATATGTTGATGTTACACTAGAACATGCATAGTGGTGGGCTGCACACATACCAGTGCAACTCACCATCCTAGGGAAGGTACAAGTTAGGGAGAAGCCATGAGGTCATTAGGATGGAGATGGAGGTGACATGGATAGGGGATGATGAAGATGATGAGCTAGGATGTGATGATGGGGGTAATGGATAGGGACACCAAGTACGTCAGTGAGTGGCATCATAATAGGTACATGTAGGGTAGTAGGTATAAGTATCAGGGAAATATTCCCCAACATAGGTAGCACAGATACAACAATCCTAGCCACCATAATAACCATAGCCACCATAATAGCCTCAACCACCATAGGGACCACCTCCTATCAGACAGGAGGATCATGATTTACTACTAGTCAAGAAGGCTAGCTTGGAGATAAAGGTGGCATGTCTACATGGTGCATTATAGGTAGAGATAGGTTGGGCTCAGAGCTTACAGGTGGAGGTCATGCAGTTATAGGTTGTGGTACAAATAGAGTGAGCTCAAGTGGATAATTCCCAATCTGAACTTGACACTTTACAGGGTCGGGTGGATTATGGAAAGTTTACAATGATGGTGACACATACAAGGGCCATAGAGAGTCAAACTCAACTAGACCCACTACAGAGACATATTGACACAATGATGGTGATAACCTACAAATGATTGAATATCTTGATGGAATGAATGGACAAGTGAAAGACAATTATTAATGATCACCGAGCTACTAAAGTGATATGTAAGACAATTAAATTAATCAATGTATTGTCATTGATGTCAACTAGTTTTGACTGTACTTATCATGATGGCTACAAACAACTAAAGAAGGAAAATGATATTTAGGAATGAGATATCTAAATGAAGATGAGATGGATATGAAAGATATGGCTATGGTATACAATGGGTAACTTATTGATGATTCTATGGCATCATATTGCTGACTTGATTGTATTGCATAATTTTGTTATATATTGAAGATCATAACAAAACAAGTTTATGTGGTAGGTAAATTAAGATTTCTATATACACCAAGCTAGTGTAGTGTATACTGAATATAGTATTAACCAAGTAGGTATTCACTGATACATTCTGGTATTGACCGAGTGAAAGAAACAAATAAAGTTTATAACAGCTAACTAAATTGATGAGCTGGACATTTTTTATGATTTTGAGGTAGAAGATAAATTTTGTTATGATGATCTAACAACTAAAAAAATTCAAGATTGATCAGATGAAGGAGAATGAAACATGTTATTGACACAACTACCAAGGAAGCTTAAAGTGGAAAAATGAACAATGAAGATTAAGAGGAAAAAACAACGGATGAAAAGAAAAGGGTTTATGGTGTCTATTTAAAGAGACATGAGATTCATTATTAAGTCTAGGATTATTGATACTGTAGGACAATTCACATGAAAAGGATTATTTTCATGCATGACTAATCAAACTAGTTGAAGATAGAATTGAGTTGAACTGCAGACATTACCGAGCATTAGAGAAGCATACACTGAGTGGAATAAAGTTGGAGGATATGAAGGATTGAACTATTTATTGATCAGAGGAGGTATTTTGAGCTTAGAATATATCTAAAAATCTGCCAATTATAGTTGTATTTGAATTAGATCATTACTAGATCAATTTAACCATTATTACAAATAAAGCTCTTAACCGAGTGGAACTTAATAGTCTTTTTGTATTTCAATATGACATTGAATGAATGTTGATTGTTTTCTTGTTGATCCCATAGTGAGTGTTGGTCAAAGGAGAACTGTTAGTGATAAATCCTCTAACCAGGTCACACCTTATAGTGTTCTTTGTAACCTTTAATAGGGTTGGCTCCTATCCGAGCTCACTTTAGAAGAGTGAATTATTTTGGGTTACTAGTCCTAGGTGATTTTTCACTTAACAGGGTTTCCACGTTAAAAATTTGTGTTATGTGTGTGTGATGTGTTGAATTGTTATTTTACTTTACAAATTTCATAATTGGATAGATCGGTGAACACAGTATTGAATTTACTAGAAATTGGTAGATAAAGAGAAAGACAGTTGATAACTTACTGAGTTGATTATTTGATTGAAAAGTTTTAATATATACATCTAGGAGATTTGGGACTATAAGATAACTAGAATTAACTGATTCACCCCCCTCTTAGTTATCTAACAACTGGTATTAGAGCATAGAGTTCTTAGAAAGAAAAGTTTGAAGGACTTGAGCTAAAGATCACAAGATGTATAAGAGAGAGATGCCAAAGCTGAATAAAGATAATTTCTTGGCATGGCAAAGCAGAATGAGATTACATCTATTTGGAACTGGAGAATCTTCTATATACTACTTAGATAATGATTGCATCCAACTAACTAGACCTTTGACTGGTGATCTGATGAGAGATAGACATGAACATAATGTCTCCATGATAGAGATTGATGTTGCCTTATCAGATGCTGAATTTGAAGATATCAAGACATGTACTACTGGTAAATGAATGTTGGAAAAACTTGCACTAGTTCACGGAGGAGATGTAAAGATGATAGTCTTAGAGGAAAGTTTGATGACATGAAAATGAAAGGAGAAAACATTTCACAATACAACAACTGAATTAAAGAGATTTTCAATGCTATTTGAGGAGCAGGAGGTATTATTGATGAAGACATTATTGTGAGTAAAATTCTTAGAACTCTGGTGCCTATTTATGTTGTTAGAATATCTGCACTCTATGAAAAGAGATCAGCTCCAGGTAATCATCTTACACTTGATAGCCTAATCGATAAACTGACTACTTTTGAGTTGAATAACTTTCAAAATGGTATTGTTCTAAATGTTGAGTTAGCATTTATGTCATCCTTGAAAATTGGTAAATCAAGTAGTAAACACATGATAAGAAATGAGAGTGGTAGTGATAGTGATGAGGATGAACTTGATGAACTCGAAGCATTAATGGATAGAAGACTATAGAAAGGTAAAGGAAGATACATGTGTGTGTGAGTTTGTGGACCTACAACACAACACTTCAATAAGACATTATATCATTTGTTAGCAAGAAATTTAAATCAAATTAGAGAAACCAATAAGTGAAATCGTCATATTACTCTCTAGTTAGTGCAATTATGAAATAAGGGTTAGTAGCTCTCATATTTAACCCTTAAACAGTGACAATGTGACACTAAAATGAGAGATTCAAATGCAACATGTATGACTTTAAACTAGATCTAAGAAATACCTCACAATTAAGCATGAAAACATGAATTATTTACCAAATAACCCAATTGAGAGATTTCTTAATTAGCTAAAAGCATATGAATTAAGCATGAAAGCATGGAAACCATTATCCAAATCAAAGCATTAGAAAGCTAAAATTCAAGCAAGTAGGAAGCTAAAATTCAAACATTAAGAAGAAGAAGTGAGTCTTTCAAAATTCTCTTTTATAGATTGTAGGAGGAACAGAATGATTGAGATGCATCTGTGAGGAGTGGTTGAGATGCATCTTGGCTTGATCCTTGATCCATGTGATTGCCTCTTAATGATTGAAGTGTTTTTGTTGTGTTTGTTGAATTAAGAGGTATTTATTATTTCCTTTTAATTAATTACTCTAGCCATGAATTTGGTGTGATTGAATTAATTAATTGGGCCTAGAGTTAATCAATTTGATTTAGCTTGAAACCTTGATGATAAATGCTTGATTTTAGGATTGAATTGATTTTATTGAATTTTGAGAATTATGTCAATAATCAAAGATCAAATTAACATAATTAAGGTATTATTCTGAACTAGGGAAAATAGGGCCTTAGGTTCTATTAGCAAGATTTTAGGTGATTACATTTGCCCCTCTTTGAATTTCTTTGCGAACAACACAGGGATTCAAAGAAAATCTGATTCAAAGCATGATTCAGCAAAACTACCAAATTTAGGATATTAGAGAGAAAAGAGAACTACTCCAAAATCAAGTGATTTAGAGAGCAGTGAGGACCACTCTGTGGGATTTAGGGAGCAGTAAAGAGAACCACTCTGAATTTGAGGACTTCAAACTTGATCGAATGAAATCCTTCTTGATTAGAACACATCAATTCTAAACTTGATTGGATGAGAATTGACTATATCAATTCTAAGCTTGATTGAATGAAAATCGATAAGAGATTCTGAAAAGAAATTTTAGTTGAATTTGGTTTGCAGTAACTGATCATGCTAACAAATAACCAATTTGATTTGAAGTGATGAAATTGATCAATGTCGTAAAGATTAACAACCTCAACTTGATTGAAGAAAACTATCATGCCCTTGGTGTTGAAGAATTTGATTCAAAGCATTGGATTTTAGTATGATGATGCCCCCTCGGGACTAAAATTGGAACAAATCCAAATAAAATCATTGTTTTCAAGCATTTAGAAAGATTTGCGGTGATTGAAATGATCCTAGATCAAGTTTAGATCGATTGGGAAGAGTTATCAAGCCATTTAGATTGATTTTAGTGTTAAAGAAACACTATTTGACCAAGTTTGACCAAGAAAATTAGATAGTTGACCAAGTTTGATTCATGTTTAAGCAATATCATAGCATAAAAACTTGATGCTTTAGTGAGAAAATCACTTTGTATAGCTTTTGGCAAGCTTTATGTACATTAATCACTTTCTGTTTGGCTCTCATTAAGTGTGTTTGACTGATCTTTGACTTTTGTTGACCATTGAGTTGATTGAAAAATATTATTGCACTGATTTGCCTTATTCACAGTATCCTTTCTACTCATTTTTCCCTTGTTTGACTGCAATTTGACCATAGTTGACTTCTGCATTCTAAAGGTTAACTTTGTTTTGTAACTCTATTTTTACTGCAATTGAGTGATATAAATCACATGTTTCAACTTTGGTCCCGATATTAAGCCTTTGTGATGTCTCAACAACAATTGTCCTTTAGGGTTTCGGGGCTCTTGGGAGGCTTAAATAGGTCAAAAAGTCCATTTTTACTATTCATTTTCACTTTATCCTTTGACTTTTTACTGAGCTCTGAGCGAGAATGGTGTTCCCAATGGAGAAGCACCAATTTGAGATGGCTAGGTGACACGACCGGTCATGACATTACGATCCACCTATGAATACCCAATAACGAACCTTGTGAATTTAAAAAAATTGAATTTCATGCATGTGTGAGCATTTTAGAGCTAGATTACTGTTCAATCCCATCCCGAATGCGGGATTGTGTCCGGTTAATCCTATGTTGCACCCAGTCTTTTACCCCATTCTAGATCACATCTGGTATTTCCTAAATCATACCCCTTCGGGTTGCATCTGGTTATTTTCAAGAAAATTCATAGCATTTTTCTTTTTATCAATGACTGAGTCGTATCTGGCATCCCGAATCGCCTCCCAGATTTCCCAATCCACATCCAAGATTTCATTAATTGCATCTTGTTTTAGGATCGTATCCCAGATTTCCCAAATTGCATCTAAGATTTCTAGATCATTTTTTTTTTCTTGATTTTTGAGCCAAGTGTACTTATTTTTTTGAACTTTTGAGTAATTTTCTGGCCAATTGCTTTTGTCTTATGCTGACAGAGTGCCCCTATTTTCTATTGTGCAAACTAATTTTCATGTTGTGTCATTTAGATCTCCTAGACCCATCCAAGTGTTAGTCTTACATGATCAGTTGAGCCCCGAGGAGCAGTGTGTAGTTTTACATTGTGGGTTGTGGATTTTAGTGCATTTACCTGACATTCAGGTAAATTGCAGCCTACTAACAGCACTGGCAGAGCGGTGGCACTCTGAGCATAATACCATTCACTTACCCACAAGTGAGATGACCGTCACACCAAAGGACATATGGTGGATTCTTCATGTGTATGTTATGGGCACCCAGATTGAGTATGAGGCATCTAGGCCAGCAGCGATTGCGGATGCCAGGAGATTATTTTAAGATGACACCATTATGGATCGATATTTGAGTTGGGACCACATGATCACCAACTATACCCCTCTTCCTGTGTATTTAGCTAGTTTGATAGGTGGTCTATTGATGCCTGGTCGGGACTAGTATGGCTTCATATGTGGCAGGTCTAGAGTGATCACTCAGATGATTCAGTCCCCTAGTCGGTATGCATGGGGCAGTTGCATTCTTTCTCACATGTACCATGAGCTTCATGAGATTGTGTACCAGCACATGAGATCCATGATTGTTGGTAGTGTGGTTTTGTAGATCTGGGCATGGGAGCATATCCTCATGATACAACTAATAGTTGAGAGGCATCACAATGCCAGCTTGCTTTACATTTTTATGTATTCTTGTCTTATTTAGCAGCCCCATCTGGACAAGTTGGGGTAGTATCATCATTTGTTAGATGATGTCACATATGTTGTATGGAGGCCCTATCTAGACTGCAAGGGCTGACCATTAGATGTGAGGCAGATGCCCTTTTTCTTTCAGAATAGGTACTTGGTAGGGAGGACCCGTTACATTGTTGAGAGGTTCCTTATCACACGCATTTGCTGGTAGTATGGTCGAGTACAGGGTATGTCTCATGAGACATGTTTATATGCATGAATCAAGAGTGAGGAGGCTCGATGGGGAGCTAGACTGGCATTTGAGACTACTGTACATGAGATCTCTCAGATGGCACAAGTGGATTGGGATGTACAAGAAGATGTGTGTGATGTCAGAGTTACAAATGAGTACCATGCTCATTATCTTAGACATCCATACCCTAGATTTACTACTCTGGAGGAGGCCATCCTACCTATTAAGGATGCACTAGACTATGATCCTAATGACGATGGTGGTGGTTGCGGCCGAGCTTCTCAAGGTGGAGATAGGGGGAGAGGTCGGTAGAGAGGGATAGATGGAGGGAGAGATGAAGCCTGTGGAGGCAGAGGTGATGAAGATGGAGGAGATGGAGGAGATTGTAGGGGTGGGGGTGGGGGTAGAGAGAGCAATAGATGGAGGGCCTCAAGGGGAGACTCCAAGAAGTAGAGATAATTGAGATTGCAGGTCACTCCTCCTCAGAGGGACATAGGGCCTTTATTGCATAGAGATGAGCATGCTTAGAGGGTTGTAGGAGGAGATCAGTCACAACAGCAATAGCGGGCACCTTAGGATCCTCCTGTGGGTGATGATGGAGATAGACTATCACAGTGTGAGAAGGAGTGTATTGCCTTGAGATTAGAGATAGCTACCCTCTGAGCTCGGCTATCAGAGAGAGATGTGTAGTTGACCTAGCTGAGGGTAGAGAGGGATACCCAGATAGGGCAGTTGAGAATAGACAAAGATACATAGATAGCACAGCTGAGAGCACATAAGGATACACAACTAGCATAGCTGAGGGTAGAGAGAGAAAGATATGCACATACAACCACTCATCAAGGATACAGGGCTACATACTACTTCACTTTGTATTGTGCTATAGTACCTTCTACTCAAAGAGCTCCCCTATATTTAGTGATAGCACAACAATCCGAAGGTGCCATGCCTCCTCCACCACCACCACTTGGGCACCCCCTCCCAACCCTCTAGCAAAGAATGAGGGGGCCAGTGAGGTTTAGACATTTTGATATTCATATTTGTATCACTGATGTATATGTACCTTATTGATGATATCATGTACTTGTACCATTTTTTTTATCGATACACTCTCATGTTTTTTGGACTTTATTTATTTGCTAATACATTGTCTCATTATTTATCCATGCTTTGATATACTAATGTTGACACTTTGATTCTTGCTTATGGACATTCTTGATACTCTGTTCTAATTATATATTGATGCTAATTCTTATATGGATGTCTTATCTGATTTGATGTCATCTTTTTTCTATCATGCTGATATCTGATCTCTGATGGCTTTTAATTTTTGCACATGTTGGATATATGACATTCATTTTATGCTTTGGATATTGATGGGATTGTCATACTTGGTCAAGATTAGATTAGGTGATGATAAAATGACATCATGATATACTTCACTGATATATGGTAATATTTTTTCAAAGCTGTTATGAATGCATAGATGCAAACTTTATTTTATGTATGGATATGATGTATGAGATGTATTGTGATGTGATGTATGGACATCTCATTTTTACTTATGTATGGATGATAATGGATGCATGAGGCAAATGGTTTTATGATGTGAAATGGATTATGGATATCAGTGATTTATACTCAGTCATTTTAGTTTTAGTTGTTTATGATTTCATGATGTTCTTGGCCAAACATGGATAATGATTAATGCTTTCAAAATTTTCAGCTCACATCAAAATAGTTTAGATAGATTTTCAGCTTATATCAATGTTTTAGATAGTTGAATCCACACATTCATGCTTATGAAACTTAAAATGAATGCAAATTTAAAATGATTTTTAGTGCAACTAAAGACATGGAATGCATCTAAATGAACCTAATGAAAATTAATATGATATGCAACTAAAATGAACCCTAATGCAATTAACCAATGTAATGCACCTAGACTAAGACACCTAGGACAGTCACTGTTTATTCAAAGTGGGTTATTTTTCATCATAGAGCCTTTGTTAGTGGGACCTCATTAGGATAGTACAATTTTCACTGATAGATTTAGCAATCCTGAAAATATGAATACATCCTTTTTTATTTGTCATGTTGAAAGATAACCTAAATACTAAAGCATATAGCTAGAATATTTTTTTAGTTACTTCCTATTTGATATAAACTATTTCTTTTCTAGTGCATCCTATGTAAATGTATACCTGCAATGACCTTTCATTTTGTATTCATATCCTAGGGTATAATCTGATTTACCATGCACTTTATTAGGAAGTAGTTTATCATTGTTAATTTTAAATAGGAAAGGAAATAGATCCAACCTCACTAAGGTTTTCATAGGAAATAGGTCAAGGTATACATGGTGTTCCAATTGTGATAGAGGCAATTATAGTAGACACCCATTCCCCATGATTACCTTAGATCATCGGATTTATTACCACAAACAAAAGACAAAGAAAATGTTATGCCCCAGTCCTTATTTCTCTTAGTTTGTAGACATCATTGAGTTACTCAAGGAAACATAACAATCAAAAATTGATAATAAGAAAAAAAAGTTATTTTATCCTTTTAAAATGATCATTGTATTTTCTTAAAAGAAACAGATAGTTGTGATTATAGTGTTTAAAAACACTTTTAATTAATCTTGCAAACACACACGTAGGAACTATTATCAATCATCAATTCTTTCCTTCATCCATAAGTGTCTCAACTATTTTAGTGTTTAGAAACACTCTTTTCATCATGGCGTTGTGTTGAGAAACACATTTAGATCCAGTGGTTGGCATTTAAAAATACCATTGTTCGTAGTTTATTGTCAATTGTAGACAAAGGTGGTATTGAAAAATACCATTGTTCGTAGTTTATTGTCAATTGCGAACTCAACATCCTATCAACAAATGTGATTTTGACCAATGCCCCCTAGGGAAAAATAGTTTACCTAGGACCCTAATGCAGACAGATTCCAATCTTAGGAAGGCACAATTCTCTGACAGCTCTCTTAGGATCTGGTGCGTCATGAAAGTGACTGAAGGATATATACAAACTGATATTTACATAGGCCAAAGGTGCAAGCGTTGTCTTGATAGATAGAGTGTTGATTACAAGTAGTTCCAGTTTACCAGGTTTTCACCACTTGGCCAAACCTTTTTCTTTTTTTGCTATCATGGAGCCTGTTTACCAACTTTTCACCAAGATACTTTTTCTCTTTTCCAATTTTTTTGTTCTTTTTGATTTTCTATTTTTTTTTGGACTCATCGAGGCACCTATTTGCTAGGTTTTCACCAAGATAGTCATTTTTCAAGACTTTTTCCATTGTACATGAGTCATCTCAAGCATGTCAGGCATAAAACCTTTTCAGATGTAAAGTATTGATTGGATCTAGTAAAACATCTCCTTCAGGCGTAGCCAATTGATAGGCTCCTGATCCAAATGCTATTGTAATGACAAAGGGACCCAACCAGTTGGGCTCAAATTTTCCCTTTTGTTCTCGATTCTATTGATTCTTAGTATTTTCTCTTAGAACTAGATCACCTATCTAAAAACTTCTTGGTTTTACTTTCTTGTTGTATCCTCTTGACATCCTCTTTTGATAATCTTTGAGATGATCAAACACCTGTTGTCTGTGCTCATATAGTAATTCAAGCTCTTGTAGTCTAGAGATTCTATAGTCTTCATTAGTGACTAGATGTTTCAATGATACTCTCAGTGATGGAATCTCTACTTCATTTGGTAATACTGCCTCTAATCCATAAACTAGTGCAAAAGGAGTTACACCAGTTGGTGTTATAATGCTTGTTCTGTAAGCCCATAATGCTAGATCAATTTGCAAATGCCAGTCCCTTCCTAATTTGTTCACTGTCCTATGCAATATTTTTAGGATAGTTTTGTTTGATGCCTTAGCATGTCCGTTACCTTGAGGGTAATAGATCGAGGAACAGTGCTGAGTGATTTTGAATTGAAGACACAGCTCATCTATGTCTTTATTTTTGAATTGACCCCCATTGTCAGTCACAATCGATGAGGGTATGCCATAATGGAAAATGATATAGTTCAAGATAAACATGGAAACTTGTTTTCCAGTTGCATTGGATAGTGGGACAGCCTCCACCCATTTTGTGAAATACTTAGTTGTACTAATGATGTATTTGTGTCCGTTTGATGAATTGGGGTAAATCTGACCAACCAAATCAAAGGCCCACTACTGAAATGACCAATTTGTTATGAAATGAATTAGCTCCCTAGCTGGAGCATGTATCAGGTTACCATGGATCTGGTATTTCTTGCATATTTTTGAGAAATGGATAGCATCTTTTTCCATCGTGGGCCAATAGTATCCAACCCTTAGGAGTTTCTTAGCTAATGAAAAATTGTTCGAGTGTGATCCACACACACCTTCATGAACTTATTTTAATGCATGATTAGACTCTTCATATTCTAAACACCTAAGAAGTGTGCCATATAGAATACATCTAAACAAGTCATTAGTGATATTATATAGCATGATGCTACTCTTATGAGGGATCTCTTTTCATTTCTAGAATAGCCTTTGGGAATTGTATGGTCTTTTAGATAAGAGTAGATAGGGGCATATCTGGATAATACTTGGGTTTCAAGGGTACAAACAATTTGGAATTCAGGTGAGTCATAGGCGGGAAATGTGAGTTCTTCCACCATGAATTCATAGCAAAATTGATGTTCCTCCAATTGTAACATGGATTCTAAAGTAGCCATCACATCAACTACTCTATTTTCTAATCTTGGAATTTGTTGAAACGTGATGAAGACAAAATATTTCTTCAAGTCATTCACCATTATTTTATAAGGCATAAGCTTATCATCTTTGGTTTAATAGTCACCATTCACTTGATTGATAATGAGTTGTGAATCTTTGTAGATGTGTAATTCAATGATTTTCCATTCTATTACAAGCTTGAGTCCATTCACAAGAGCTCATACTCTACTATGTTGTTGGTACATGGAAAAACCATCTTATAAGCTTTTGGAATCTTGTATCCTTGTGGTGTAATGAACAAACATCTAACCCTTGATCCTTGTTATGTGAAGGAGCCATCAAAGTACATTTTCCAGGGATGTTCTGTTAAGTGCATGATAGATTCATCTGGAAACTCCACATGTAATGGCTTGTCATTTATTAATGGTGTTTCATCTAGTTGATCAGAAATCACTTGTCATTTGATGGCTTTTTTGTCTACATATTCAATATCAAATTCACTCAGAATTAGGACCCACTTTGCTAGCCTTCTTATCAGCATTGCTTTATTTAGCAGATATTTGCGTGGATCAATCTTAGCCATTAATTTCACCTTGTGTTCCAACATATAGTGATAGGGAAATCTTCCTTCCACAAGTCTTGTCTCCACTAGGACTTCACTAGGTCTTCTCTTGACCTATCTTAGGGTTCCTATGACCCTACAAGTAGAGGGATTCTTCCTAATCTCCTCTCCTCCTCAGGATCTCACTACCAAGTTCTTCAAATCACTTTAACTCCACAACTCTTCAAATGAATTCAACCATGGAATTCATCCAAAACTCCATATTCATGTTTCTCATTGTTAGGCATGGGAGAGGACTTCTTTAGTCTTTGTTTGCATCAATTTGGAGTGTTTCATCTAATGGTATCCTTCTACAAATACCCAATCTCCAATTTTGGCCTAAATAGGCTACTAGGCCTTGTAGGTCTCCTAACACACAAATAGGTGATTCAATTTGCAAATGTCCACACAAGTGCCCAAACAAATCATACTTTCAGACACCCTTATCTCTCCAACTACTTCGTACAGTTCTTTCCTACTTTATAGCCTTGTTTTTAGGCTTAATTAGCCCTCACTGGTTCATAATGAGGGTTTTCTCCTTGCACCCCTTTCCAACTTGTTCAAGAGCTCTCCTTCATATCTTTGAGTCTCTAAAAATTGAAGAACCTTCTCCAAATCCTAGATTGGCATTTCCAATCCCCTGTCTCTCTCCCAAATGCTAGATCAAACTCAAGCTCCTAACTGGGATTGCCTTTTCTTGCCTAGGGCATGGTCATTAACCCACTTACCCTACATTGCACACTATAAAAATACATCTATAAATTTTTTATACAATGGCCTAACATAATCCAGGTGGTCGTAAAGAACCAATCATGGATCCCTAAGTTAGGGCCATACTAATGACCTCTACTTTGAACAGTCCAGCAAGATGGCCTCAGAGGAGGAATTTATTTACTAAGCTTTAAAGAACACAAACTAACTAAAAAAAAGATTGAAATAAGTGACTAAAACATAAAGAAATGAAAGTATCTAATCCAAAGCTCTGGTTCAATCCATGATTAAGGATGACCAATTTTTTACTATCAAAACCCTCATAGGTACAGTCCTGTCAGTCTCAAAACACAACAAAATTATCAATAGAACTTCTTGCCAACCCTTGGTCTCAAAAAAAACAAGCCATGTATAGGCTTGGACCACTGATCTTGGTCAGGGTTAGCCCTATAACCAACTCCTAGGCTCAGACAGGCTGAAGACTAAATGTTGTCATGACAACTTTCAAAGTTGTCATGACAACTTTTGCAACTTTCTTGTCAACTTTTACAAGATTGATTCATGAGGTCTAAGTAGACTCTCACTACTACTCCAAGCCTTTTAAGGCCTTGAAAAAACTTAACCACATTCATTTAATACCTTATTACAGTCAATATTCACCTTTGACTATTTAGCACTTCCCAATGGCATACAAGCCATATACTTTGGGTCTTCACCAAACCTATCAAGACCTTTCTAGGACTAAATCAAAACTATATAGAGACCTTAGTTGGACTTAAAACAAACTCAAACTTACTAACTAAACATAAAACAAGCCAAAAGTTCATTAGGATAGTGACTTGGCCAATAGTCACTACAAGCCAAAAACTTGGGTGTAGGTGTCTAGGAGCTAGCCTAGGTGCTCCTGCACCATACTCCCCTACAAAGAAAACCTAAGTCCCATTAGGAGACAAGAGTGACACTTTTATTCCCATCTTCTTGAATCTATTCTCTTCAATCCATTGATCCTCTGATTGAGGAAGAGACTTCCACTTCACAAGGTGTTCTATGTACACTTCATATCTAGTTTTCTTCTTGACCCTTGAGTCTAGGATCTTCTCAGCTTGAGGCTTCACTTGGGATGGTAATTTGAGAGCTTTTACATTAGTATGAACATCAAGGATGTGCTCTTCCTCCACATTGAGTCCTTTGTACTTCACCAAGTCTTTCACATTAAAAACCGGTGAGATGGATAGGTCACTAGGCAGGCCTATCTTATAAGCATTGGAGCCATACTTCTCAAGAACCTTACAAGGTATAACTCTCCTCATTTTTTAGATTTCTTGGTATGCCTTTTTTAAGCCTTTCTTTATTCAGGTGTACCATCACCCAATCACCCACTTCAAACTAAAGTTCTTTCCTCCTTGTATCAACTCTATCCTTCACCTTTTGATTTGCTTCAACCAATGTCTTTCTAACTTGCTCATGGACTTCTTACATGGATTGGGAAAAATCCTCAACATGCCCACTCATTCCACTTTGATTACCAAGTTGTCTCAACTCACACACACCTCTTGGGTGCATGCCATATACCACTTCAAATGGACTCTTTCTGGTAGACTTGTTTATGCTATCATTATAGGAAAATTTAGCCTGTGGTAATACCTGGTCCCACACTTGTCCATAATGCTTGGTAAGACACCTTAAGAGATTCCCCAACACTCTATAGATAACCTCTATTTGGCCATCTATTTGAGGATGATAGGCTGACCCAAAAGAAAGGTTGGTTCCCAATCTCTTCCACAAAGTCTTCCAAAAATGCCCCATGAATTTCACATCTCTATCTGAGACTATGCTGATTGGTAGGCCATGAATCCTTACCACTTCCTTAAAGAATAGATGTTCTATGTAGTTGGCATCATGTGTGGTCTTGAATGGTAAGAAATGGCTCATTTTGATGAATCTATCTACCACCACATAGATGCTATCAAAACTAGTAGTTGTCCTTGGCAAACCAACTAAATCCAATACTTAAACACTCACATGGCCTCTTAGGTATTGGTAAAGGCTGATATAACCCTGCATTTGAAGATGTTCATTTTACCTTTTGGAAAACCATACATTTCTCTACATACCTTCTCACATATTTTGGCATCTTGGGGCAATAGTAGAACCTTTGCACTAGGTCCAAAGTCTTGTTCAAGCCAAAGTGTCCACTAAGGCTGCCATTATGTTTTTCTTGGATAAGGTTCTCCCTCATGGAACCTCTAGGTACACATAATTGATTTCCCTTGAATAACAATCCATTTTGGAAAGTGTAATTATAAAACTCACTATGAAAGTGATTCTCAAAATCTTCACATACCTTATAGGCCTTCGAGAAATTGTCCTCCTCCTTTTAGAGTCCTTTGAATCCTTCTATGACAATGCTTTGGAGCTGGATTTCTTGTACACTCAGTAGCCTTATACTTAAGGCATCAAAAACCTTGTTGTTAAGGCCCTTCTTGTGTTTGATAGTGAATGTATAAGCTTGGAGGAACTCTGTCCACTTAATGTGCCTATGACTAAGCTTATCTTGAGTATTGATGTAACTCAATGCTTGGTTATCTATATAGACTAAAAAATCCTTAGGAAATAGGTAGTGCCTCCAATTTTTAAGTGCTTGAACCAAAGAATATAACTCTAAGTCATATGAGGAATACCTTGATTTAGCCTCATTTAGTCTTTCACTAAAGAATGCAACCGGTCTCACTTCTTGATTCAAGACTACTCCCACTACTGTATTGCTTGCATCACATTCAACAATAATAACTTGTCAAAGCTTGGTAATACCAAAATAGGCTGAGTTGCCACTCTTTCCTTCAACTTCTCAAACCCTTCTTGAGCTGCCTTGGTCCACACAAACTTGGTTTTAACTCCACCTTTGATAGTGTTGAGCATAGGTGCACATATCTCACTGAATCCTCTTATGAACTTCCTATAGAACTGAGCTAATCCATGGAAGCTCCTTACTTCAGTCCCTTTTTTAGGATTGGGCCAACTTACTATGGCTTCCACTTTTCTTGGATCTATCTTGAGGTCACCTTTAGATACCACAAAACCTAGGTACACTAGTTCTTGTTTGAGGAACTCACTCTTCTCTAGGTCAATGGCTAACTTCTCTTCATGTAATCTTCTTAGGACAACTTCTATGTGTTGCATGTGTTCTTCCTTGGTTTTTCTAAAGATGAGGATGTCATCTAGGTATGACACAAAAAACCTACCAATATAGTCTTTTAAGACTTCATTCATTAACCTCATGAATGTACTAGGTGCATTTGTAAGCCCAAAGGGCATAACTAACCATTCATATAGACCTTCATTGGTTTTAAAGGCAAACTTCCACTCATCCCCTTCCTTCATTCTAATTTGGTGATACCCACTCTTAAGGTCAATCTTTGTAAAGTATTGAGACCCCCCAAGACAATCCATAAGGTCTTCTATTCTAGGCATAGGAAACCTATATCTAATGGTAATTCTATTGATTTCCCTAGAATCAGTACATAATCTCCACTTACCTCCTTTCTTTGGTGCCAAAACCATAGGGATAGCACAAGGACTAATGTTTTTCCTTATCATCCCTTGATCAATAATTTCTTGAATCTACCTTGCTATCTCCTTGTTTTGCTCCACGGTCACATTGTATGCTGCCTTGTTAGGTAAGGATGCTCCGAGTACAAAGTCAATTTGATGACTGATTGCTCTTTGAGGAGGGAGAGTAGCTGGTGTTCCATCACTTATTATGTCCTTAAACTAATTCAATAATTTTTGCACTTCTTTAGGCAATGTAGCATGGAGTACATTGGTCTCCTCGTTGGGTTTTAAGACTATAGCTAGTCCCACTCCTTCTTCATTGAGTTCATGCAAGAAATCCTTCCCACTCATCAAAAGTACATTAGGATCAATTGAAATTGCAGATCCATCCTCCACAAGTGATAGAATTTTATAAGTCACTCCATCCTTCTTGAAGTTATAAACATTTCTCTTCCCATGGTAAACAGCATCCCAGTCATATTGCCATGGCCTTCCTAGTAACAAATGGAAAGAATCTATTGGTAGGATTTCATATAGCATCTTATCTTGGTAGCCACCACTCATGAAGTCTACCCATGTGTGTTCATTCACAAGAACATTTTGCCCCTTATTCAACCAAGTCACTTTGTAGGGGTGTGTATGAGGTATCCTCTCAATTTTGAGCTTTTGGATTGCCTCCTATGATATTATATTATTAGTAGAACCTAAATCAATGATTACTTTGCAAACCTTGCCAAGGATCTTACTCTTGATCCTAAAAAGAGCCCTCTTATGTTTAGGTTCTTCTTTAATAGGTTCCTTGAGTAGAACTCTGCTAAACATGAGGTTCTCTCCATGATCTAAATCCAAGTTCACTTTAGGTGACTTCACACTACCTTCTTCCTCTTGAACATAGGTTACCTTCTTCTCTCCATGATAACTTAAAGCCTTATCTGGATATCTATATGCAGGATGGCCTAGCTGCCCACAATTATAGCACTTCATGCCTACAAAGTGTGATCCCTTGTTGAATTCACTTGATCTTCCTCTACCAACTTGGAAACCTCTACCTCTACCATAATTCCCTCGTGTACTTGGCTCACTAAATTTTTATACCACCTTAGAGTCTCCTTGGTTTCTAGGCTCATTACTCCTACCACCATAGCCACCTCTATGTCCTCTAGAATCTCTTCCAATGCCTCTACCTTTGGATGAGGAATCTTGTTTCTTTTTATTCTTTTCTTCTACATTAAATGCTAATTGAAAATACTTGTGGATAGTAGTAGGAGTCCAAAGATTGATTTCTTCTTGGATACTCCATTTCAAACCACTCAAGTATCTTGCAACTCGAACACTTTCCTCTTCTTGCACTTTAGACCTCAAATAGAATTTTTGAAACTCCTTAGTGTAGGAAGTCACATCCATTTATTTTTGTCTAAGATTCCATCTTTTCTTGTGCATTTGGATCTCATGATCCTTTGGAAAGTATTTTTCATTGATCTTTGTGACCATAGCATTCCAATTTGCAATGGGTCTCTTCCCTTCTCTTTCCCTCTCTTCTTGAAGGAACTTCCACCATGTAAGGGTTGGTCCCCTTAGTCTTGATTTGGCTACCTTCACACTTTGTGCCTCTGAGACACCTTCACATTCAAAGTGATTCTCCATCCCTTCAATCCATTCCATCACCAATTTTGAATCCATCTTACCAGTGAATAGGGGTATCCCTTGTAAATAATTTCCTCCCAATGCCTTGATGGCTTTTAAAAAAGGGTTCTTCTTGGATAGGTGGACCAGGTTCATGATAGGTGGATCAAGTAAGAAAATGAACCTACACAGGATGAACAAGAAAGAAGAGATCAAGTACTAGCAAGATTTGTGAGAAGACATCATCCTGAGACACAAATAACTGGAGACAGACAAGCTAGAATGATGACAAGGAGTAAGACAAGACAAGGTACATGTCTAGTTTGTGAATATGAACCGAAGAATGTTAAAGTTGCATTGGAGAATGATGAATGGGTTAATGCAATGAAAGAGGAAATAGAAAAGATAGAGAAGAAAAAAACTTGAAGTTTAGTACCCAGACCTAAGGACAAGAATGTTATCGATACTAAGTGGATATTTAGAAACAAGCTGAATGAAAATGGAGAGGTAGAAAGAAATAAAGCTAGATTGGTATGCAAGAGATATGCACAGGAGGAAGGAATTGATTATGGTGAAACATTTGCACCTATTTCTAGATTAGAAGGATTCATAATGTTAAATGCATATGCTACACAAAAAAAAGTTCAAGGTTTATCAAATGGATGTTAAGTCAGCATTTTTGAATGGGATACTTGAAGAAGAAGTCTACATAGGACAACCAAAAGGGTTCATTGATCCAGACAAGAAAGATATGGTATGTAGATTACATAAAGATTTGTATGGATTGAAGCAATCACCTAGAGCCTAGTATGAAAGGCTGCATACTTATTTGTTAAGTATTGGATTTGTTAGAACTAGTGAAAACAATAATTTATACATGAAAGGAGATACTGATGATACTATTCTGATTGCTGAAATATTTGTGGATGATATTATCTTTGGAGGTCAAGATCACATATGTAAATCCTTTGCTGATTAAATGAGAAAAGAGTTTGAAATGTCTATGTTTGGAGAGATTAAGTTCTTTCTAGGACTGCGAGTGATTCAATAGAGTGATGGGATATTCATCACACAATCCAAATATATCAAGGAAATACTGAGAACATTTGGCATGGAAGATGCTAAACCTATTGGAACACTGATGGCTACTAGATTTAAACTGACTAAGGAAGATGAAAATAAAGAGGTAAACCAAACATTGTACTAATCTCTGATTGGTAAATTAATGTATCTAGTGCATACTAGACCAGACATAGCACATGTTGTGGGAATTGTTGCAAGATTTTTTGCAAATCCTAGGGGGTCACACATGGTTGCTACAAAGAGAATCTTAAGATACCTAAAGAAAACATAGGACTATGGATTATGGTATCCTAAGGAAGGAAAATTTGAACTCAGAGTCTATACCAACGCTGATTGGGCTGGAAATGTGGATGACAAAAAATGTACCACGGGAGGAGCATTTTTCTTTGGTGAAAGACTTGTTACATGGATGAGTAAGAAGTGGGCTTGCATTTCTCAGTCTACAGTTGAAGCAGAGTATGTTGCTACTGATACAAACTATTCAAATATTGCATATATTAAGCAATTGTTAGAACGTATGAATGAGGTAATCACTGAGTCGGTGATTATATATTGTGACAACACTAGTGCAATTAATATTTCAAAGAATCTAGTGATGCATTCTAAGACAAAGCATATATCTATTAAGTATCACTACTTAAGAGAACAAGTATAGGAGAAGTAAGTGAAGCTAGAATTTGTTACATCTAAAGAACAACTTGCAGACATCTTTACAAAGCCTCTATCGAAGGATACATTTGAATACTTGAGGACTAGACTTGGGGTCTATCCCCTGTCTACCAGTCACTAATGTGATATGGATGTTGCATCAACCTAATCTTATCAGAAGATCATTTCATGTTGATGTAACATAGTTCACACTTTGGATCATGTCTAAGGTTGTGAAAAGTTTGAAGAACTAGAACAGATCGGCATATCAGTATACCAAGATATAGAGAATGCACCTGACAACAGAGAGTTACATTGCTACTACAGAGCTATATGTTTATTTGTTTCTTTGGAATTTTTGTCAAAGGGAGAGATAAACAATATGAACCGACAAGAACAGTGAAACATCTATCAAAGGGACAGATAAACTGAAAGTAAGGGAGAGAATTGAAGATCAGTTACTGAGAATAGAAGAAGGAATTTGAAAGCTAAAAAGATCATATCTGTAGAACATAGTCTACACATTTGTAATGCTATTGAGTAACATAGTGATTAAACATATTAAGCTAGGGAGAACTTGTACAACATTTGTTTACAAAGTTGTAGAATACATGTGTAATACCCCAAAAATGGGCTATAGGTTCATTAACCTCCTACATCCTCAAATCAAATGAAATCGACATCAAAGTCCTAATCTAAGGCACATTTGCACATCATCAAAAACCTAATTGATTATTCTTAATTCTGCATTGGGAATATTCCTAGCAATATTCCTAATTTATCCTAATTATCTTTACTATAATAATTATTTGGCAATAAATCCTATTTATCCTAAAGTTGATTAATTGAATATTCTAAATATTTAATTAATTAGATTTAATATTGCCACTTAATTATTTAATTAAATTTAATTCTATTTATTCCTAAGTTGTATTATTTAATTTTGACAATAAATCAAAAATCTTATGACTAATTGATTAAATTCTTATTTAATTAATTAAAGTCAGTTGTCAAATTTTAATAATATAGTTTTTGAATAAAGTTTGATTTAATAATTGATTAACCCATAAATCAATTATTTTAATTCAAAAATCAATTAAGTTGAAGATAAATCACTTTATTTATTTAAATATCTATGCACATTTGAAAGAGCAATTAAACTTTAAATCAGAAAATCAATTCAAGTTGTTATCTTTTGGAAAGTCAATGTCTATTATTAGTTCAAAGCTGATCTAAACTTCTGATTTGAGTCAAACAACTGTTCTTGCATGATTTGCATGATTTTGTGAGTTGATCTAATTCTGATTTCTTGTTGACTTAAAAAACAACCTGAGTTCATCAAGAGTGATTTATGGCTTTTCTCATGCACCCTCAAAGCCCTGGATTTCTATAAAATCGAGGCTTAGATCTTCACAATTGACCCACCTTGAATTTGCACAACTACTCTAGTGAATTTGCGATTGAAGGATTAAGCACTTGCGACAAGCGATTTGTGAGATCTTTCATTGTTGGTCATAGTTTTTAATAGTTTTCGTATCATAGCTTTGCATTCATAGTTTTCATATCATTCATAGATTAAATCTACATATCGTCTCAATTAAATCATTTCTAGATTAGATTCATATCAGTTTTTCAATCTTAATTGAATCAAAAATCCCAAAAAATAGATTAAATCTACATTCATTTCATATCCATCTTCTGCATTCAAATCCTTCGTTTAGTTGTTGCATTGTCACTGATCTCAGTCTAATCTGAGAATGCATACTTGCATCTATTAGAAGGTAGTAAATCACCTGGTTAGCTTAGTTTCAATTACTTGCAAGATTTTAACTTTTGCTAACCTCTAATGTTTTACTGCAGTGTTGTGTCTGCAGCTAGGTAGAAAATTCACACGCACATTTCTGGCACCCATCGTGGGGCCCTAAAATGGGTTTCCATTTCACTTCTATCAATTTCTATCTATTTTCTATCATTTTCTGATCCATCTTGTGATTTTATTCTCTATCCGTACAATTTTCGTATGAGTTTTGTCAGAAACTCGTGCCAGGACCTTCTGCGTGTCGTATGACTTTTGGTGTTTTTGAGACTCATTTCAGCAACTGCAAATAATCATTTGAGAGCTACATTGTCATGTGGGAAGACACCCACTATCGTATGATTTTTTAGATTGTCATCTGGGAGGTAACCCACTATCATATGAGTTTTGATACCAGGATTCAATTGTCGTTTTAGATTTTTAGGCAGTTTTTCAGATTTGATTTTCAGATTTGGACTAACAACTAACCCTAACAATTGAGATCTTTTGTTTTTGACTAATATTTGCTGAGTCTAATTGGAAAATCATAAGAAAATTTACTAAAAGAGGTAAAAATATACTAAGTGCATTGTGAGGAATTCAGGTATTCTTCTCAATCTGATAACACTTCAATTTGGATTAAAACGAACTCTCACGTGTCAAGCTTGTATGAATTTCCCTACTTTCATATCACAGACTTCATTTTGGGCTATAAAATGAACATAGATTTTCCTTCTGCATATCTGTTACACATAGTAAATAGGCCCTATGAACACTATTTGTGGATGATCTTGAGAGAGTGATCTTTTTTTGCTTGTTTATTCATGCAAAGCTCTTCTTGACAAAGGATCCCCTTGTAGGTAGGGAGGATACTGAGATTGTCTTGCATTCTACTGGGTTTGTAGTCCTCGGCTTTTGATTGATACATTCTCTCTCCAGAGAGATTGATAGACCATAAGTTGTTAACATCACAAATCTTGGTGAGATAATTTCATTCTTAGCATGTCAGATTAATCTTTCTGCTTTGTTTTGGTGAAGTAAAGAGGTTAGGGGATTATGCTCTACTTCCTTTTTGGATAGTACCAGAAACCTAGATCCTTGAATCTAATCTAGTCCCACGGTGGTATCTTTTCTAAGTCACCTTTAGAGAGGGTTAACCGTAGTGGACATTCCCTTAATTGGGTCAACCACACAGACAGAACCTCAAGCGGTAATAGCTATTTTTGTCATTGTAGTAACAACCTCTATATAAATGTCCTTATGGAGGAAATATTCATAGGTGTGGTCTCTTTTTGGGCTATCAGATCTGCCTAGTGGCTCCTGATTGATTAAATTCTCAGACTGTGTCAAAACCTCAGTGCGCCTGGATTGGAGTTCACCCTCTTGAGATCACAAAATTTACAGAGTCAGACCATTACTAAAAACCCTAGCGAGGCCAAATTTTCATTTTCTAGGAATATGTGCGTTATTGAAAAACTTTTTGGAACATACACAATTAGCACTCCTAGGGATTAGCACATTCAGTCACTCAATTTTTCATGCACAAGGTTGCTTTGTCCCCTACTCATTATTTTCAAACATGCTTGAAATCACTTGCTTGTTGTTCTACGTGCTTTTTTATCTATTTGGTTATCAGAAATGAACAATCCCAGTACAATCTTCAAATCTGGACAGATAAATTTGCAAATAATTTGAAACTGAAAATCTAAAAATTGCAAAATCTGAAGCAAAATTCCTTTTTGGAGTCAAAAGTCATCCCACAAGGTCAGAAAGTCATACGAGTTTTGATAGTTGTCATTTCAAAACCCCTATATTATCATATGCAAGCTGGTATATTATCGTTTGAGCTTTGTCATAAATCACAAACAAAAAGCCAAAATATGCTATCAACTGTCGTGCGAGTCTTGCAATTATCGTATGAGTTTTATCAACTACCGTTTCAAAGCCTACCCACTATCATATGAGCCTGCAGAAAGTCGTTTGAGAATTTTTGAAATTGCCAAAAAGTTGTAAAGATTGTTAGAGATCTCTCTTTTATAGCCTGTTTCCATAATCTGTCAAACAAATCACTGTGTCAAGAATAGAGCACAAACTAGAAAGAATTCAATCATTTTTCCTAAAGTGGTCTCTTGAGTTAGATTCAACCTTCTGTTTAATTGATTTGAGTCTTTTTCATCTTGTGTCAAAACCTTGTCAAATCATCAATCTCTAATCAATCTTCAGAATGGCTAAGTGTTGCGAACTCATGTCTGCTATCTTTTGGGTGTCTACCCATACTACTAGGGCATAGTATCCTTCATTTACATCCAATCTAATCTTCAATCAATCCAATCTTGACAAGGTTACATCATTTGATCTTCTTGAATCAATTTATTCTTTAGTTGTCTTAATCTTGCTCTCTTGCTTCACCTAAGGTTAATGGTGGAAACCAGAGCTTCATCATGAAAACATAGAGAACAACCTGAAATCTCTTCAAAGACATCTTTTGTGATCACTCAGACCATTCATCAATCCTACGACACTAATAAATATGGAGAAGATGCTCTTGGAAATCTATTCTTGAAAGGTGGTTATGTCACTCCTCCTACATCAATCTATGCAGTTAATCAACCAACACCTCATGTATCAATTCACAGAAGCTATCAGACAACCCCACATCAATCTGTCTCAAGTAACTATCATAACAACAACATGTCTCAGGGAGGGACAAACCATTGGTCTCAAGGATCTCACTCTCAACATGGTGCAGATCAAGAACCTACACCTTCTAAAATTTCCCAATATCAAAATGATGATAACTTCAAAAGAATGATGAAGCATTTCTTGAAAGAAGATAGAGAGGCATACTTTCTAGAGTTAGCTCATCGAGGAGCTAAACTTCCTCCAAACTTTAATGTTGAAGATATCATTACGCATGAGGAAGAAACCCCTACCATGGCTATGATGAAATAGAGGCCCTATGCCCTTTTCCATTCGATAAAGACTTGTACATGTTGCCATTCCCTAAGAGAGTGGAAATGCCTAAATATGATAAGTATGATGGAAACTCTGATCCTCATGATCATGTCAAAGAATTCTATACTCAATCTATGGAGTTCATGCACAAACCAACCTACTTAATGTGTCTCTTTCCCCGATCTCTGGGAGGGGCAACCATTCATTGGTTCTCTAGGATGCCTCCTATAATCAAAACCTTTGAGGAGTTAATCAAATTATTCTATCAACAATACTCCTACAATATCCACCATCTGGTCACCATGATCGACATCTGCAATCTGAAACAATATCCAGGAGAACCATTCCTGACATTTCTCAAAAGATGGACGAATAAATTTTCTCTATATGCTAGACCCATTCCAGAAACTGAGAAACTAGAAATCTTCATCAATAATATTGTTCCAGAAATCAACTACCCTTTACAAATGCAAAATCATACATCCTTTGATAATATGGTAGATAATGTGATCAAAATTGAGAAAGTACTTGTGAAAAAAGGAGACATCACACTTCAAAAGGACAAGTATGAATCTGGATCTAGTTCTAAGGACAAGAACAAAAATTGGAACAAGAATAAAGGTGTTGTCACTAACCGTGTTGTTGATGCTCTCCATGCCCCGTCCAAGGCACCCACTTTCAATCTCACTGTTGGCACCCAAGCCATAAAAGCTTCTAAATAAAAAACAACAGAGTCCAACAAAAATTCATCTGAATATAAACCTTGGTCTTTAGATCCTAAACACGAGTTTATTCCTCTTGGAGAGTCCTTAGAATCTTCCATGAAAACTCTGTTGGCTAACAACATCATCGCTTTGCCTGAGATCCAACAATTTGATCCCAAACCTAAACCAAAATGGTGGAAAGAGAATAACTTTTGTGACTTCCATCATAGTATGGGTCATAAAACCAATAACGGCTTACGCTTGAAACATACCATACAAGACAAAATTGATAATGGAGAAATCATGATTGATAATCATAAAAACAATAATGATCATACAGCATTCACGGAACCATTTCCAAAACATGGTAAATAAGATTCATCTTCTCAGCCTAATATGGGTGCTAAAGTCAATTATGCCTACTCTAGAAATAATGTTGTTATCAATATGGTTGAACCATGCCTATCTGAGCATTGCAATGTCATCACAATTGTAAGAAAAGATAAAGAAAATCAATTAGCTAATGCAGTTACTCGATCACAAGCTTAGGCACATCTACAAGGACAAATCCTAGATTCATCAAATGTCACTAAGATGCCTTTCAATCTCTCTTCCACTTCTAAACAGAAGGCTACATCTAAATCTTCAAATCCTAAAGACACGAGGCCTACATCATATAGTATTGTTTAACAACTCTAGCATACCAATGCAAAAATCTCCATGTTTGAGTTACTTCGGATATCTCCATCTCATAGAGCCATTCTAGAAAAAGCTTTGCTCATATCCAATGTTCCTGACAACCTTGATTTAGACAATTTCCATACTATGGTTGGTCATCTTACATCTCCGCAGTATATTTCCTTTTCAGAGGAAGATGATAACTCCTTGAACCATCTGCATAACCAGCCCTTGCATATTGAAATCTTGATCCAAAACTATCACATCAAACATGTGTTGATAGATGGAGGCGCTGGTCTAAATATTTGTTCTTTCAGCTTAATCACACAACTAGGATTTTTAGAAATGGCCATTGATCCTAGAAAGAGGATAACTATCAAAGCATATGATGAGCAAGAGAGATCTTCCAAAGGCACCATTGTCTTACCTATCAGAATAGGTCCAGTCATCAGAGTTACTACATGTCAAGTTCTTGATCTACCTTTGGCTTACAACATCCTTCTAGGGAGACCCTGGATACATGAAATGAAAGCTATGCCTTCTACATACCATCAATGTTTGAAATTTCCTTATGAAGGAGTAGAGGTAACCATTCCAGCTGACGTATCTACAACTTACAATGCATTGAAAGAAAGTGAAGATAAACTTGTTCCTAATAACAAAGAATCTTCCATTAAGAAAACAAAAGTAGCATCCACATCCAAGATGGAAGGCATTGCAAAAGAGGTCAATATCAAAGAAAATAGTATGGGAGAATATATTATAGATGCAGTCTTGTCTTTGACATCTCTCCCTATCTCGCCTAAGTCTTATGGTCAGACTCTAAAACAGTCTAAACCAGAATCTAAAGAACCTCTTGAGGCATATAAAGGAAATTTTGTTGTAGAACAAGTGTCCAAACAAGAGTTTGAAGAGGATGAAGTTGTGCTTGCATGGCTATACAAAGATGAACCTGAATCCCAAATTGTTCAAACGTGTGACTCTAAAATACCGAAGATTCCTTTTAAGTCATATGGACTAGGGGAAAAATTGATCACAAAAATGGGATATACAGGAAAAGGACCTCTAGTACTACAAGGAAAATGTTTTCTATCACCTCTTGACCATCATGGTTGAACAAACAAGAATACAACAGGCCTAGGATATAAGAAAAAGCCTTTCTATCTTATCAAGAACTCCCCACATGTCTTAGAATAGATTAAACCAAATGAGGAAACAATACAATAGTCTAATAGTGATGATTCTGACACTACTGAAGAGCTCATTCCCTATGAGTGTTTGCCTAAAGAAATCAAAGACCTTCTTGAAGTGGAGGATGATCCAATCAAAAGGATTAATGTAGTAGACACACAAGAACGTACTATGGAACAAGAGATAGTTGCACCACAAGAACCAACTAATCTCAAATGCAATCAAATAGATAAGGAGGAAAGTGGTAGCTATTCTAAAAAAGATTCCCATGAGTATGAATTCAAATCAAAATTTGAGGGTAACCCTTCTTGGGGTATTCATCCTGACTTTACACAAGTTCTAAGATTTCCTAGAAGTCCTAAATTAGAAGATGATTCTAATGACTGAATGGGGATCCATTCTTGAGGAAGATGAGCTTATTATAGAGAAACATGTTGATGTTATTCACCAATATGTATCTCAACCCAACGTAAGTCTAGAGAAAAATAATGAACTTAATGAGTTTGATCCACCCATGGCTGAAGTGGACTCCCACAATGACATTGAGCCTATTCATGAATTGAACATCTTAAGTTGTAATATCACCTTTGAACTTGAGTGTCAGGTTAGGACCAATGATGAAAGATCCATATCTATAAACACTATCTCCCAATCCTTTCCCACTTTGACTATCCAACATCCTGAACTTCTTGACCACACTTCCACAAATCTAAACCAAGATATCTATACCTTTCCCAATGACTATGCCCTTGTTTGCTACCTAAATGCAATTGAGCCTATGAAGACTTCCATCAGTGAACTAAACATTATCATGACAAAGTCAGACATCAAGTATCTTAGTCAAAATAATAAGAATAAAAATAAAAAGAAAAGGAGTTATGAGGGTGGAAACCACTTTGTGGCAATCTCAAAACCTACAAAAGTAAAAATAAAAGATGTATCTAAAGGTGAAAACCTCTCTGAGGCACCTAAGGATGAGATATTTGATGTCCTTCTGAGTTATTTACAGGATAGATCTCTAGTTCCAATTGAGCCCACTCAATCCATCAACTTGGGAACAATAGAGGAACCACAGTTGATCCATGTAGCACAATCATTATCAGAAGAAGAAAAGAAAAAATTTACTACATTCCTAATAGAGAAAAAGATCAAATTTGCATGGAAATATTTAGATATGCTAGGGTTGGATCCTGATCTTATAATGCACCATTTATCTATCACTCCAGGGATCAAACCTGTCAAGAAAAAAATGAGAAAGATGCATCCTCATGTTGCACTCTTGGTCAAAGCTGAGTTAGAGAAACTACTAAAATCTGGATTCATCCGTGTTATTGACTATGCTGAATGGATCTCAAATATTGTACCTATTTCTAAACCTGATAAATATATCAGAGTGTACACAGACTTTAGAGATGTGAATAAGGCATGCCCAAAGGATAATTTTCCACTACCTAATATTGACATGATTGTGGACATGACTGTGGGTTTTGAGATGTATTCCTTAATGGACGGTTTCTCCAAATATAATCAAATAAAAATTGCTCCAGAGGATCAAGATAAAATTTCTTTCACATATGCATGGAGTACCTTCTATTGGAATGTCATGCCATTTGGGCTTAAAAATGCTAGTGCTACATATCAGAGAGCTATGATATCTATTTTTCATGACATGATGCATCGAACTATGGAGGATCATGTTGATGATACCTTAGCAAAATTTATGATAAGGGGTGAACATCTAAATGATTTGAGCAAAATACTAGACCGCATGGAGAAGTTTAGTCTTAGATTAAACCCTAAGAAGTGTGCTTTTGGTGTCACTTCTGGAAAGCTCTTAGGATACATAGTTTCAAAGAAAGGCATTGAAGTTGATCCAGCTAAAGTCAAGGCTATAATGGAGATGCAACCCCTGAGGAAT
Source organism: Chamaecyparis obtusa (assembly GCA_027943335.1). NCBI lineage: Eukaryota > Viridiplantae > Streptophyta > Pinopsida > Cupressales > Cupressaceae > Chamaecyparis > Chamaecyparis obtusa. The sequence continues at coordinate 807,715 of BSBK01000752.1, read as the reverse complement.
ATCAGTCAAATGGGAACATTACAAGGGAGAGTGCAATCTATCAGGCATTTCATATCCCAACTAGCTGACATATCACAGCCTTTTACAAAAACTTTACATAAAGGTGTGACTTTTGCATGGAATGAAGAATGTGAGAAGAACTTTAACCATATCAAGAAATGTCTTTTAAATCCTCCTATTTTGATGCCTCCTATACAAGTGAAGCCATTGATCTTATATGTCTCCGCAACAAATACATCACTGGGGGCATTGCTAGCACAACATGATGAGAATAAGAAGGAAAGAGCTATATACTATATCAATAGAACATTGGTTGCATATGAAAAGAACTATTCAATGATTGAGAAAGATTGTCTAGCTATTATCTTTACATCACAAAAACTAATACATTATATGTTAGCTCATACCACTCATTTGGTAGCTAAGATTGATCCACTAAAGTACCTACTAAGAAAAGTTGCCCTCACAGGTAGATTAGCTAAATGGGTCATGCTCTTAAGTGAATTTTACATTGAATATGTTGAAAGAAAAGCTATTAAAGGATAGGTAATTGTTGATCAATTGGTTGAAGCACCATTGTTTGATGATACACCAATGCAAATGAAATTTCTAGATTCCTCTATCATGAACCTATCTTCTAGATCATGGGAATTATTGTTTGATAGCTCCTATACATAGAATGGATCAGGAGTAGGCATATTGTTCATTACACCTCAAGGATACTCAATCCCTAAAGCATTTAGAATCAAGTTTCCTTGTACAAACAATATTGTTGAATATGAAGCCCTTCTTAATGGTATGAAAATAGCAATTGAGTGAAGAGTGACAGAGTTACACATTCATGGAGACTTGCACTTGTAATACATCAAGTCAATGATGTGTACCAAATGAAAGATGAAAATCTGATTCCATACAAGAGAATTGTAGATGATCTAAAGAAGTATTTCATATCTATCACATTTGAGAAAATTCCTAGAATAGAGAACAAGGTTGTCAATGCAATGGCAACACTATCTACTTTATTACAATAGCCTAAACATGAGCTATGTTATGAGTTCCTAGTGGAAGCACTATCTTATCCTGCATATGATTCCCTTGAAACCCACATGATCTACACTATTCTTGGTCATGATTCATCCTGATACAAAAACTTTTTCTCCTATCTCCAAGACCAAATCATTCATGATACCTTCAATCACCATGAGAAATGATACCTTATCCATAATGCATCCTGGTATTCATCATTGGTAACGATGTATACAAACAAGGTCTAGATGGTACACTCCTTAGATGTTTAGAATGGGAAGAGTCTCAACATGCACTAGAGGAAGTCCACGAAGGTATATGTGGGTCACACTCAAATGGTTTAACACTAGCTCGAAAGCTTATTAGGGCTAGGTACTATTGGCTTGAAATGGAGAAAGATTCAATCAAGTTTGCTAAGAACTATCAAAAGTGCCAAGTACATGGTAACTTAATTCATGCTCCAGGGAGAGATCTAATTCCCTTTACTACACAATGGCCTTTTCACCACTTGGCATTTGATCTTATAGGATCCATACATCCTCATTCTTCTAATAGACATGCCCATATTTTAACAACTACAGACTATTTTACAAAATGGGTAGAAGTAGTCCCTTTGACTTAAGCAACCGACAAGCAAATTTCTATGTTCATTTTGAACTACATCATATGTTGATATGGCATTCCACACTCTATGGTCATAGATAATGGTGGACAATTCAAGAACAGAGACTTAGATAATCTATGTGCCAAATTCAAGATTACACAACATTGGTCATCTATCTACTATCCTCAAGGGAATGGACAAGCAGAGGCTTCCAACAAGAATCTATTGAAAATCTTGCATCGCACAGTTAATAAAATAGGAAGAGACTAGCATCTCATGATCAATCCAACTCTCTGGGCCTATAGAATAAGTATTAGAATGCCCATTGGGGCTATGTCATTCACTTTAGTTTATGGGTATGAAGTAGTACTACCTATTGAGTTTGAAATCCCATCACTAAGAATCAGAATGCATGGTCTAGTAACTGATGATGACTACAGAGTGTCTAGGTTGCAAGAACTTGAACTACTAGATGAGCACAGACAAGAAGCTTATGATCATCTTAGAGTATATTAGAAGAGAATGTCTAAAGGCTATAACAAGAAAGTTAGACACAGAGAATTTTAGGTTGGTGATCTAGTCTTGAGAGAAAATCCTAAAAATCAATCACATAGAGAACGCAAGGGGAAGTTTGAACCCAACTGGTTGGGTCCCTTTGTTGTCACTGCTACTTTTGGCTCTAGTGCCTATCAACTCTCAATGACTAAAGGAGAACAGCTTGGAGAACCAATCAACATTCTCCATCTAAAGAAATTATATGCCTAAGGCATTCAATGTATGGTAAAATGTCTTGAAAAAATCTTTAAAATCTAAAAAAGTCCTAAAAAAATGAACATCTTGGTGGAAACCTAGCAATAGGCACCTTGATGATTCACAAAAAAATCAAAAAATGGAAAAAAAAAAAAAAAAAAAAAAGAAAAATACAAAAAAAGAAGAAAAAAAAATGCGTTGGTGAAAACTTGGAAACAGGCGCCTTGGTAGCAAAAATAGAATCTCTGCCAAGATGGTGAAAACCTGGCAAACGGGTGCCACTAGTTCAAAAATGCTCCATCTATCAGTGCAATCTTATTCTTTCCCAGCTTTCAGTCTTGCTTTAGTTTGTACATATCTCCTAGTTTGTTTTTGCATTCCTATTTTCAATAAGTTAGTCTGTACACCATTGGCAAAAGCGTCTATATCCTATCAATGTTTCAAAATTGGGGGCAATCAATGTCATATCCTATGGTCTCCAGTATACTTTAGATGTATCATATCCAGTCAGGGTCCTTTGAAGCTTCATCCGAGTCAGTCAGTCAGTCTCCTCTCTAGAAAGGATTTTGCATCTACAACAACATAATCAAACATCAACACAAACTGAAAACAATCTATGCTTCTTCATGCTTTTATCTCCTTGTATGCTTACTGATTCGCATTGAGATTTTTGCATATTGTGTCTTGTTGAGCTCTTTGATGATGTCCTTTATAGGATTTAGAGAGTGATGACTGGGGGCATAATCTTTTCTTTGTCGTCTGCTTTTATGTGAAAATCTAACAACTTTGGAAATTTTGGATTGAAATGGTGTCCATCTGTAAGAGCCTCTATCTCAAATTGGAAGGCCATGAGTACCTCGACCATTGATACCCAGAAAATTCAAGGAAGTTTGATCTAACTATTATCTTTTTGAGTAAGTTCTTTCTCCTACTGTGAAATGTGATCTTTCCTAAGGAGGTGAACAATAAAGGGTCACTACAGGTAATTCACACTGGATTTGGAATGATCTCTTGACTGTTTGATGTGTTTTCACTGCAAGGCATATTCAGGTCATCACAACGTCTATGTTCTAATGCTTATACAAATTGCTACATCAAAATGGACATGATATTTAGGTCATCTTGGTGTTTGTGCCTTGGTGCTTATATCTCATCCAACATTCTAAAAACAAAATCAATATTCATATGTCCATGGTTGTCTAATCAGTTGGCATTGTATTAATTCTTGTGCATACAAATTGATATTCATATGTCTATGGTTTCCTAACTAGTGGGCATTGTATTGATTTATCCGGTTACCTAAAAATTCAATGATGACAAATGACTGACACATGATCAGTGACTAGGTCCTAGGTCTTAGGTTTGCATTTCATTTTGCATGTCATTTTTGCATTTTTCACTTTGCATGATCTCACAATTGCTGAATAAACTTGAATATTTAAAATGATCCTTCAAAACTAAAGTTAAATCTTGACATAAAGAGTTGAATCTCCCATGAAGGTTTCCTCGCAGGATCACAAGCAATTACCATCCTGGGTTAGACATCCTTTTTGACATAAGACTGAGTACTTGTCTTCATCAATACCTATAAAACATATCATGTGTATCGTTGCATCACATATCATAATCCTTTCATATGTTGCATTTACATTACATACATGTGCATAATCAAAATCATACATACATCTTTCCATAATCAAATACATTTGCATAACATCTATACATGTGAAATAAATCATTGCATTGCATAAATCCATACATACATTCTACACTACTCATAGCATTTACATCACATGATATCATCATAAATCAAAACATGACAAGTACAAATAAAGTCATAACCAAAATCTCGATCTCATGTATATCATATAACTTGAACTAGTCAAGGGTGCACTACTGGCATAGTGTACAAAAGAATAAGCTCATGTGAGCTATCAGAAGTCAGAATAATATATCTATGAACAAAAAGAGTAAAAAATTTAGAATATCTAGATAGATCAGTTGTCTTCTTGATCCTTTGCATCTGGTGGAGGTGGTGGTGGTGCATCAGGAACTACCTCAACTTGGGGTGCCCTAGCTCCCTTTGATGCTAACATATATTGAGAGTATGTGGGTACTCTCTAAGCAGTAGGAACAACCGCATAGTAGGAAAAAACATAGTAAGCGACTCTAGAGGTCTGATGTGTCACCTCTATCTATAATCTCTTGTTCTCCTCTCGGAGCTCAGATCATTGTCTATCAGCCTCAGTAAATCACTCCTCCCAATGAGTGCTCTATACCTTTAGGTCCCTGACCTGTAATCTAAGCTATCTGATGATCTCCTGCAGAGTCTGTGGTACACTAAGATCTATATCTATTGTAGGCATATCTATATCTCTCAATGGCTGATCAACAGCCTCTGCTCTCTACACTTATGGCATCTCACCTCAGCACCTAAGTCAAAATCTCTATCATCCTGTAGAGGATCAGGACCGGCACCTACATACTGCTCTACTCCAAGTACCTCATCTGCACTACCTATACTGCTTAGAGTACCACTCTCTCCTCTAGTAGATCTCCTCTATAAAACTACAGGTCTACCTGCTGAAGAACTAGAGGGATGAGGTGGTCTCATCTGACTAGATGGTCTCTATGGAGGTGTCATGACTGCTCTCAGCCTCAGAGGTGTAGGCTAGGGCATCAAAACCTATGTGCATGTACATCTCTACCCTCTACCCATCAAAGCACCTATAACATCCATAGCCTCCTCCATGGAAGTTATCAACTTTGTAGGATCTGAAAACCTATATATCGAATGCTCTGCAATCCATGCAATAAAACCATCTATAACCCTAGCATTAGGAACATCTACTCAGTAGTCCCAGTCTCTGCCTATGATACCACTCTACTCCTATGTACAAAGAGAATAGGACAATCAAGGGCCCCATCCTAATCCAAGCTCTCTCAATATCTGTGCATACGCAGCATGCTCTTGTGGTGCATCCTAAATGAGGCCATACTACCTCCACACCCTAGTGATCAGGAAGTGCTCAAGGATTGTAGTGGATCTCCCAATCAATACTTGGCTCTATGCAGAAATAGCTAAACTGCTCTCGGGTAGTAAACCAAGCCTCAATCTATAGATATGGATGCTAGATAACATATGTGCTATCATCTAGGCAGTGTTTCCAATACTTTGTGTGACCCATGTCCACCTGTGTAACATATCCAAAGTAAACATATATTACCAGCTCCTATGGTTGTTGTTGTGTTTGACATACCGGTCTCAATACTGGGATATGCTCCCAGGCCCATATCTTAAGAACCAATGCACTGAAAGAAAATTACTTGCTCTCCTGATACATGATCTCATGCATCTCAGAGAACATATGAGCCAACATACACTGACCCCAACCCAGCTCAGAAGGAGTGGCCATCAATCATGGAACCATCAGGGCCCAGCCCATCAAAAGACCATTCTACTGATGGTCAGACATAATAATGCCTCCTATCATACTAGCTATAATGCACTCTAATCTATGGGTCTTCCCATAGTACTGCACTAATGTCTCCCAAGAAATCGAACCAGTGAGTTGTGTATCATCTTCAAACAATCATCTGAAGGCATGTAATCTAGAGTTCCCCAAACTCACATAATTTGGACAAGGACCATGGAATGGAATGCGCAAAATCTTGTACACATCCTCTAGTGTCACTATAATCTCTCCTATAGGGAGATGAAAGGTCTAGGTCTCAGAATGAAACCTCTCAATCAAAGTAGTCAGTAGTCTGTGGTTTACCCTAATCTTGGGCAACCAAATCAGGTACTCAAAACCATAGGTAGCAAGGTGTACCCTCATAGGATCAGGCAAAGAAACAAATAATCTCTATGTTACAGGATGTGAGATACACACATGCATGTTGAGATATATGACCTACACAGCATAGGAACAGGGAATCCTATCAGTAATTTGGTTGAAAAATAGGCTAACAATACAGAAATTCAAAAGTTCACTATCTCATAAGGTGCATTAAATGCTCAGGAATCAGCCTAAGGAATTAGAAAATTAAAATACTTGACCTAAAGAGGATTTTTAAGCTCACTATTTTCCATAGAACAACACAGTCTGGCATCAAAACTCATACGAGTTTCAACAGGGTCTCATACGACAAACCATGCTTATACAACTTTCTAGGTCTTGTCGTATGACATATGAGGGACCTGATGAAATGTTGTATGACTCTTGGGTCCCTCTTAAATGAGTTTCTATGGGTTATGATATGACAATCTACATGAAATTGAAAAGTCCTACGAGTCATAGAGGACAGTCGTACGAGTCATAGAGCACAGTCGTACAAGTTTCCATGCATGTGAGAATTGAAAATTAAAAATGTACGAAAAACAACCTAAAAATGCTACAAACACACAAAAATGGAATTTACAAAGAGGCACAGAGGTCCACTTACCGGATGTCCATACTGCAGAGATCGTTGATGTCTCCGACTGTGCTCAAATCAGTGGGAAGTGACAGGTACCTTCATCTTGGCCATTTTCTCACTCAAAGGATACATTTGATATATTCACTAAAACCTTACCTAAGGATACGTTTGAGTACTTGAGGACTAAACTAGGGGTCCATCCCCTATCTATCAGTCACTAAGGTGATCAAAACATTGCATCAACCTATAATTTATCACAATATCAAAAGATGTTGATGCATATTGTTCACACTTTAGGTCTCCTAAGGTTGTGAAAGCTAGAAATTAAAGAACAAAATGACACTACATATCGATACATGAAAGGTACTTGATACGAACCAAACACCAAAGATACTATTTTGGCTACTAAAGAGTTGTTTATTCTTTTTGGCATTGTTCTCAAATGGAGAATTAAAGAATCAATGAAATATTTATCCTAAGGGAGAGAAACAAAGGGAGAAGAAGAAGATCAAATCTACAGGGAGAGTTTGCATGGAATGTTGTGTAGTGATTAAACATATTAAATGTATAGGCTAGGGAGAGCTTACCGAGTTACAACATTTAATTATAGAGTTGTAGAATAGATGTTTGGTATTCTATGGAATATTTCATATTGTGTTTCCATCAATGCCAAAGGGAGAGATTGATAACCTACAACTGATTGAATATCTTGATGGAATGAATGGACAAGTGAAAGACACTGATTAATGATCACTGAGCTACTAAAGTGATAATTAAGACAAGTAAATTAGTCAATGTATTGTCATTGATGTCAAATAGTTTTGACTGTACTTATCATGATGGTTACAAACATTGGAAGAAGGAAAATGATAAAGGAGTGAGATATCTACATGAAGATGAGATGGAAATCAAAGATATGGCTATGGTATATATTGGGTAACTTATTGATGAGTCTATGGCATCATGTTGTTGACTTTATTGTATTACATGATTTTGTTATATAATGAAGATCATAACTGAACAAGTTTATGTGGTCAGTAAATGAAGATTTTGATGAAGTACAACTGATTTAGAACCTAATTGAAGATTAGTGATTAGAGATCACTGAGTTACTGATTAGATATGTAAGATGATTAAATCAGTAATATGTTGTCATTGATGTCAACTAGTTTGACAACACTTATCTTGTAAGTTACTATACTGAAACATCTGTAGAAAGGAGAAAAAGAGATAAAGAATAGAAATATCTACATGAGAAAGATGTATATGATAGATGAGGATAATGAATACATTGGGTAACTTATTGATGAGTCTATGACCTTATGTTATTGACTTGATTATGTTGCATTCATCTATGATGAAGAAAAGAGCTTAAAGACACAAGGCAGTGTGGTCGGTTGATGAAGCATCTCAGTATACACCGAGCAGTGTAGTGTATACCAAGCATAGTATAAACTGAGCTTGTGTTCACCAACACATTTCTTTGTTAACCAAACATAACAAAGGAACTAAATGATTAGTTTAGCCAATAAGGATTGATGAGCTGGATAGTGTATAAGTTAAAGGTTGGAGATAAAGTTTGTTACAAAGATCAACGGCTAACAAAATTCAAGGAAGATCTAAAGGATGGAAATAGAACATGTTACTGACACATCAACTGATGAAGGTTTAAGCGGAAAAAATGGACAAAGGAGAATAAGCAGAAAAATATGATGAATGAGAAGAAAATGGTTTACATGTCTATTTAAGAGAATATGGTTTTGTTATGAAACTTATGCTGGAATAAGGAGACTCTAGAATTATCATGTGAACAAGCTTCATGCATGCCCAAACAAGTTGGTTAAGGAGAACCTAACTGCAGAGATTACCGAGCGTCATAGAGCTATTACCGAGAGACAGTAAGTCATTGAATATTGTTGAAACATAATTGATATATTGATCAAAGGATTTGAATGAGCATAACATAGATCTAATAATCTGAAATTGAAGTTGTGTTGGAATCAGATCACCTGATGTTACATTTTAACCATTGTAAATAGATAAATCTTTTAACAAAGTGGACTAGAAAGTCTTGTAATGTCATTCATAGAATGTACATTTGTTATCCTATCAACCCCATAGTGAATGTTGGTTGGAAAATAATTGTTGGTCTAAAATCCTCTAACAAGGTCACACCTTATAGTGTATTTTGTAACATTTAACAGGGTTGGGTCTTCACTGACCTCACTTCAGAAGAGTGAACAATTTTTGGGTTGTCGGTCCCAAGTGGTTTTTTCCTTAACAGGGTTTCCATGTTAAATCTCTTGTGTTATGTGTTGACTATGATAATTTTTTGTTATCATGCTTTACATGTTACATATTGGATTTGATCAGTAATCACTATATGTTATTGACTAGTAATCCGTAAAAGCACAGACAGTATAGTATTTTGTGTTACCGAGCTGCATAAGTATAAGTAAATTATTTTTGGTTATACATTTTGAATTGGGACTATGGATAACTAATTCACCCCCCTCTCAGTTATTCTAACAATTGGTATTGGAGCATTGGTTGCTTGGAATAGAGTTTTAAGGACTTCAGCACAAAGATCTCAAAATGTTTAAGAGGGAAGTGCCAAAGCTAAACAAGGATAACTTCACAAAATGGAAAAGCCAAATGAAGCTGAATGTATTTGGAATTTGGAATTGGGAATTTTGCCCTCACACTAATGGAGAATGGATACCTTGCACCACCAATGGGTCCCTTGACCCTTGATCAAGTAAGAGACAGGCATGAGCATAATGTTACTATGATGGAGATTGTTGCTACCTATACAGATGCCAAATTTGAAGATATCAAGGATTGTACTATTGCTAAGAAGATGTGGGATAAACTTGCTCAAGTTTATAGTGGAGATGTGAATGTACAAAGAGCCAGAGCTGAAAGCTTAAGAGGAAGATTCGATGACATCAAGATGAAAGAAGGTGAAAACATTGTGTAGTACACAAACAAAATAAAGGAGGTAGTTCATGCTATTAGAGCATCAGATGGATTTATTGATGAGGAAACTGTGGTAAGAAAAATTCTAAGGACTTTATTGCCTATTTATGCCATCAGAATATCTACAATTCATGAAAATGGGTCAGCACCTAACAGTACCCTCACTCTTGATAATCTGATTGGAAAGCTAACAACATTTGAACTGAACAACTATTATAATAGTTTTGTATCGATTGTTGAATCTATTGTTATGACTTCTCTAAAGATTGGTAAGTCTAGTAGTAGAAATAATAAGGATGATAGTGATAGCAATACTGATGATGAGCTTGATGAACTTGAAGCTCTTATGGCCAGAAGGTTACCTAAAGGTAAAGGAAGATATAGAGGTAAATTACCTTTAGCATGCTTCAACTATAAGGAGGTTGGTCATATTGTTGCTAGATGTCCACACAAGAAATATGATGAAATAAATAAAGACCGATCTAGTGAAGGAAGCTATGGGAGAAGAGGCAACATAAGTTACCGACACTACAACAGAGACAACTGAGACAATAATGACAGAGGAAAAAAGGTATGTTACATTGAAGAAGAAAATGAATCAGAATCTAATTCAGATGGTGATGTAGAAGTAGTATTTGTTACTATGAAAGATGATTCTAAGGAAGAAGAAAAACATGTAGAAACAACACTAATTTCTAAAGTTAATAAAAATGATACATGGATCATAGATAGTGGTTGTACAAATCACATGACTGGTGATGATGATAAATTTGATCATCTTGAGCAATACAATAGAGGATCTATTAAGATTGGTAATGATACACCCTGTATGGTAAGAGGTAAAGGATCCCTGATGATAAATGATAGAATAAAATATAAAAATGATTATTGGGTAGAAGGACTGAACTATAATTTTCTAAGTGTGGCACAACTGAACAATTCAGGTCACCAAGTTGCTTTTGAAAGAAAGAAAGTAAAAATATTTGATGATGGAGGAAGACTAATTGGAACTGGAGCACAATCAAAAGGTAATATGTTTTATCTTGATAATGATGAGTCTTCTTGCTTGATGATGAAAAATGAAGATGCTCGGTTGTGGCATAAAAGGTTATGTCATGTAAATTTTGATAACATGATTAAGATCAATAAAAAGAAAAGAGTTAGAGGTATGCCTAACTTGTCAAAACTTGATCACGTTATGTGTCATGAATGTCAGAAAGGTAAAATGACAAAATCTAGTTTCAAAAGAAAAGATTATTCAACAAAGAAGATACTTGAGTTGGTTCATACCGACCTATGTGGTCCTATGAGAACTCAGAGTTATTATGGAGACAGATACTTTATTCTTTTTGTTGATGATTATACTAGATTAATGACGGTCATGTTCTTAAAAGAAAAATATGAGGCATTCAATATGTTCAAGTGGTATAAAGAAAAAGTAGAAAAAGAGACTAGTAAAGAATTTAAATGCTTAAGATCTGATAAAGGAGGTGAATTTATCTCTGATGAATTTACTAACTTTTGTAATGAGCATGGTATTAAAAGACAGGTCTCTACATCAAGGATACCTCAATAGAATGGCATTACTGAAAGGAGGAATAGGTCAATTGTTAATTGTGCAAGGACATTAATGATAGAGAATAATGTTACTCAGACATACTGGAGAGAAGCTGTCAACACAGTTGTTTATGTTTTGAACTGAGTACAACTGAAGAAGGACACTAACAAGACACCCTATGAGTTATGGTTTGGACACAAACCCACTGTAAGTCATTTCAGAATTTTTGGAAGTAAATGCTTTATTCTGAAAGATGAAAGAAATGGGAAGTTTGACTCAAAAGGTGATGAAGGGATATTTCTTGGATATTCTAGTAAAATCAAAGCATTCAAGTTTCTAAACAGAGTTACTAATAAAATGATTGAAAGTACTAATGTTCAGATTGATGATTTTGATGATAAGAATATAGAGGAAAGAAGAAAGGAGATGGAATAATATGGCAGGTTCACTTACATTGAACAACTTGAGTATCTACCAAAGCCGCAGACTGTGACAACCGGTCAGCAGGAAAACAATACCAAGGAATAGGAAAGAGGAACCAACAAGCAGGAAGGATCTACCGAGTAAGAAAATGAACCTACACATGATGAACAAGAAAGAAGAGATCAAGTACTAGTAATATTTGTCATAAGACATCATCCTGACACACAAATAATTGGAGACAGACAAGCTAGAATGATGACAAGGAGTAAGACAAGACAAGGTACATGTCTAGTTTGTGAATATGAACCAAAGAATGTTAAAGTTGCATTGGAGAATGTTGAATGGGTTGATGCAATGAAAGAGGAAATAGAATAGATAGAGAAGAACAAAACCTAGATTTTAGTACCCAAACCTAAGGACAAGAATGTTATCGGTACTAAGTGGATATTTAGAAACAAGTTGAATGAAAATGGAGAGGTAACAAGAAATAAAGCTAGATTGGTATGCAAGAGATATGCACAGGAGGAAGGAATTGATTATGGTGAAACATTTGCACCTGTTGCTAGATTAGAAGGAGTCGGAATATTACTTGCATATGCTGCACAAAAAAAGTTCAAGGTTTATCAAATGGATGTTAAGTCAGAATTTTTGAATGGGATACTTGAAGAAGAAGTCTACATAGGACAACCAGAAGTGTTCGTTGATCCAAACAAAAAAGATATGGTATGTAGATTACATAAAGCTTTGTATGGATTGAAGCAAGCACCTAGAGCCTAGTATGAAAGGCTGCATACTTATTTGTTAAGTATTGGATTTGTTATAACTAGTGAAAAATACAATTTGTACATGAAAGGAGATACTGATGATACTATTCTGATTGCTGAAATATTTGTGGATGATATTATCTTTGGAGGTCAAGATCACATATGTAAATCCTTTGCTGATGAAATGAGAAAAGAGTTCAAAATGTCTATGTTTGGAGAGATTAAGTTCTTTCTAAGACTACAAGTGATTCAACAGAGTGATGGGATATTCATCACACAATCCAAATATATCAAGAAAATACTGAGAACATTTGGCATGGAAGATGCTAAACTTGTTGGAACACCGATGGCTACTGGATTTAAACTGACTAAGGAAGATTAAACTACAGAGGTAAACCAGACACTGTACCGATCTATGATTGGTAAATTAATGTATGTAGTGCATAGTAGACCAGACATAGCACATGTTGTGGGAATTGTTGCAAGATTTTCTGCATATCCTAGGGAGGCACACATGGTTGCTACAAAGAGAATCTTAAGATACCTGAAGAAAATAGAGGACTATGGATTATGGTATCTTAAGGAAGGCAAATTTGAACTCAAAGTCTATATTGATGCTGATTGGGCTGGAAATATGGATGACAAAAAAAGTACCATCAAAAGAGCATTTTTCTTTGGTGAAATACTTGTTACATGGACGAGTAAGAAGTAGGCTTGCATTTCTCAGTCTACAGCTGAAGCAGAGTATGTTGTTGTTGCTACAAACTGTTCAAATATTGCATATATTAAGCAAGTGTTGGAAGGTATGAATGAGGTAATCACTGAGTCAGTGATTATATATTGTGACAACACTAGTGAAATTAATATTTCAAAGAATCCAGTGATGCATTCTAAGACAAAGCATATATCTATTAAGTATCACTACTTAAGAGAACAAGTATAGGAGAAGTAATTGAAGCAAGAATTTGTTACATCTAAAGAACAACTTGCAAACATCTTTACAAAGCCTCTATTGAAGGATACATTTGAATACTTGAAGACTAGACTTGGGGTCTGTCCCCTGTCTACCAATCACTAATGTGATATGGATGTTGCATCAGCCTAATCTTATCAGAATATCATTTCATGTTGATGCAGCATAGTTCACACTTTGGATTATGTCTAAGGTTGTGAAAATTTTGAAGAGCTGGAACAGATTAGCATATCAGTATACCAAGATATAGAGAATGCACCTAACAACAGAGAGTTACATGGCTACTACAAAGCTGTATGTTTATTTGTTTCTTTGGCATTGTTGTCAAAGGGAGAGATAAACAATATGAACAGATGAGAACACTAAAACATCTATCAAAGGGAGAGTAAACTGAAAGTAAGGGAGAGCATTGAAGATCAGTTACTGAGAACAGAAGAATGAATCTGAAAATTGAAAAGATCATATCTGTAGAAGATAGTCTGCACATTTGTAATGATCTTGAGTAAAGTAGTGATTAAACATATTAAGCTAGGGAGAGCTTGTACAACATTTGTTTACAGAGTTGTAGAATACATGTGTAATACCCCAAAAATGGGCTATAGGTTCATTAACCTCCTACATCCTCAAATCGAATGAAATCGACATCAAAGTCCTAACTTAAGGCACATCTGCACATCATCAAAAACCTAATTGATTATTCTTAATTCTGCATCGAGGAATATTCTTAGCAATATTCCTAATTTATCCTAATTATCTTTAATATAATAATTATTTGGTGATAAATCCTATTTATCCTAAAGTTGATTAATTGAATATTCTAAATATTTAATTAATTAGATTTAATATTGCCACTTAATTATTTAATTAAATTTAATTCTGTTTATTCCTAAGTTTTATTATTTAATTTTGACAATAAATCAAAAATCTTATGACTAATTGATTAAATTCTGTTTATTCCTAAGTTTTATTATTTAATTTTGACAATAAATCAAAAATCTTATGACTAATTGATTAAATTCTTATTTAATTAATTAAAGTCAGTTGTCAAATTTTAATAATATAGTTTTTGAATAAAGTTTGATTTAATAATTGATTAACCCATAAATCAATTGTTTTAATTCAAAAATCAGTTAAGTTGAAGATAAATCACTTTATTTATTTAAATAATTCATAATTATCTATGCACATTTGAAAGAGCAATTAAACTTTAAATCAGAAAATCAATTCAAGTTGTTATCTTTTGGAAACTCAACGTCTATTTTGAGTTCAAAGCTGATCTAAACTTCTGATTTGAGTCAAACAACTGTTCTTGCATGATTTGCATGATTTTGTGAGTTGATCTAATTCTGATTTCTTGTTCACTCAAAAATCAACATGAGTTCATCAAGAGTGATTTATGGCTTTTCTCATGCACCCTCAAAGCCGTAGATTTCTATAAAATCAAGTTTCAGGTCTTCACAATTGACCCACCTCGAATTTGCACAACTACTCTAGCGAATTTGTGATTGAAGGATTAAGCACTTGTGACAGGCGATTTGTGAGATCTTTCATTTTTTGTCATAGTTTTTCATAGTTTTCATATCATAGCTTTGCATTCATATTTTTCATATCATTCATAGATTCAGTCTTCATATCGTCTCAATTAAATCATTTCTAGATTAGATTCATATTAGTTTATCAATCTTAATTGCATCAAAAATCCAAAAAAAAAGATTAAATCTACATTCATTTCATATCCATCTTCTGCATTCAAATCCTTCATTTAGGTGTTGCATTGTCACTGATCTTGATCTGATCTGAGAAAACATACTTGCATCTACTAAAAGGTAGTAAATCATTTGGTTAGCTTAGTTTCAATTACTTGCAAGATTTCAATTTTTTCTAACCTTTAATGTTTTACTGAAGTGTTGTGTTTGCAGCTAGGTACAAAATTCACACACACAACATGTTTGGTATGTGTGTATTGATGAACTACAATTGATTTAGAACCTAATTGATTTAGAACCTAATCAATGCCAAAGGGAGAGATTGATGAACTACAATTGATTTAGAACCTAATTGAAAATTAGTGATTAAAGATCACCAAGTTGCTGATTAGATATGTAAGATGATTAAATCAGCAATATGTTGTCATTGATGTCAACTAGTTTGACAACACTTATCTTGTAAGTTACTATACCGAAATATCTGTAGAAAGGAGAAAAAGAGATGAAGAACAGAAATACCTACATGAGATAGATGTATATGACAAATGAGGATAATGAATACATTGGGTAACTTATTGATGAGTTTATTACCTTATGTTATTGACTTGATTATGTTGCATTCATCTATGATGAAGAAAAGAGCTGAAAGACACAAGGTAGTGTGGTCAGTTGATGAAGCATCATAGTATACACTGAGCAGTGTAGTGTATATCGAGAATAGTATAAACTGAGCTTGTGTTCACCGAATAGAATAAATGAACTAAATGATTAGTTTAGCCGATAAGGATTGATGAGTTGGAAAGTGTATAAGTTCAAGGTTGGAGATAAAGTTTGTTACAAAGATCAATGGCTAACAAAATTTAAGGAAGATCTAAAGGATGGAAACAAAACATGTTACTGACACATCAACCAAGGTTTAAGCAGCAAAATGGATGAAGGAGAATAAGCGGAAAAATTTGATGAATGAGAAGAAAATGGTTTACATGTCTATTTAAGAGACTAGGGTTTCGTTATGAAACTTATGTCATAAGAAGGAGACTACATAATTATCATGTGAACAAGCTTCATGCATGCCTCATCAAACTGGTTAAGGAGAACCGAACTACAGAGATTACCGAGCGTCAAAAAGCTATTATCGAGAGATAGTAAGTCATTGAATATTGTTGAAACAAAATTGATATATTGATCAGAGGATTTGAATGAGCATTACATAGATCCGATAATCTGCAATTGAAGTTGTGTTGGAATTAGATCACCTACTGTTACATTTTAACCATTGTAAATAGATAAATCTCTTAATAGAGTGGACTAGAAAGTCTTGTAATGTCATTCATAGAATGTACATTTGTTATCCTATCAACCCCATAGTGAATGCTAGTTGGATGATAACTATTGGTCTAAAATCCTCTAACAAGGTCACACCTTAGAATGTGTTTTGTAACCTTTAATAGGGTTGGGTCTTCACCGACCTCACTTCAGAAGAGTAAACAATTTTTGGGTTGTCAGTCCTAGGTGGTTTTTCCCTTAACAGGGTTTCCACGTTAAATCTCTTGTGTTATGTGTTGACTATGATGATTGTTTGTTATCATGCTTTACATGTTGCATATTAGATTTGATCGGTAATCACTATATGTTATTGACTGGTAATCGGTAAAAGCACAAACAGTATAGTATTTTGTGTTACCGAGTTACAGAAGTTTAAGTAAATTGTTTTTGGTTATACATTTTGAATTGGGACTATGGATAACTGATTCACCCCCCTCTCAGTTATTCTAACAAATTTATGTATACACCATGCTAGTGTAGTGTATACTAAGTATAGTATTAATTGAGTAGGTATTCACCAACACATTCTAGTATTAACCGAGTGAAAGGAACAAATAAATTTTATAACAGCTGGGTGAATTGATGATTTGGACATTTGCTTATGATTCTGATGTAGAAGATAAAGTTTTTAATGATGATCTAATGGCTAACAAAATTTAAGATTGATCTGATGAGGGAGAATGAAACGTGTTATTGACACAACTGCCAAGAAAGCTTAAAGTGACAAAATGAATGATGAAGATTAAGAGGCAAAATCAATGGATGAAAAGAAAATGGTTTATGTTATCTATTTAAAGAGACATGGGATTCATTATTGAGTTTGGGATTATTGATATTGTAGGAGAATTTTCATGGAAAGGATTATTTTCATGCACCACTAATCAAACTGGTTGAAGACAGAACTGAGTTGAACTACAGACATTACCAAGCATCAGAGAAGTATACACCGAGTGGAATAAAGTTGGAGGATATGAAGGATTGAATTGTTTATTGATCAGAGGAGGTATTTTGAGCTTAGCATAGATCTGAAAATCTACAAATCATAGTTGTATTTCAATCAGATCATTACTATATCAATTTAACCATTTTTATAGATAAATCTCTTAACCGAGTGGGACTTAACAATCTTTTTGTATTTCAATATGACATTCAATGAATGTTGATTGTTTTCTTGTTGACCCCATAGTGAATGTTCATCTAAGGAGAACTGTTAGTGATAAATTTTCTAACCAGGTCACACCTTACAGTGTGCTTTGTAACCTTTAACAGGGTTGGCTCCTAACCAAGCTCACTTCAAAAGAGTGAATTATTTTGGGTTACCAATCCCAAGTGGTTTTTCCCTTAATAGGGTTTCCACATTAAAAATATATATTTTATGTGTTTATGATGTGTTAAATTGTTATTTTACTTTACACATTTCATAATTGGATAGATTGGTGAGCACAATATTGAATTTACTGGAAATCGGTAGATAAAGAGAAAGACACAGTTGATAACTTATCAACTTGATTATTTGATTGAAAAGTTTTAATATATACATCTGAGAGATTTGGGATTGTAGGATAATTGGAATTAACTAATTCACCTCCCCCTCTCAGTTATCTAACAGATGGCTAATAGGGATTCTTGGTAGAAGAGGGTGAAGCGGTATAGGGGGAGAGAGAGTTAGCTGTTCAAGGAGCCAGAATTCCTGAGATGGCTAATATCATGTAGGAGTCATTTTCCACCCAGAGGATTGAAATGTAAGTAGTCAGGGAGGTTGTATATTATAGACAACTATATATTGAGGTCATTCACCTGAGTAGAGGGCCAAAAACTTCACAAGGGGAGAGAGATCATTCTCTATAGGTTCTAGAGGTAGAGGGGGATCACAAGGTTCGATAGGATTACCACCAAAACCCTCATGTAGGGATGGGGCTAGAGGAGCAGGGACATCCACCCAAGGGGCCATTTGAGAGCCTCATAGTTATATTTGATATATGGTTTTGTATTTATGATATTATAATGATGAGATTTACATGTACAATGAAACCTAGGTATATTTTGATATTTAGTTTTGATGTATCTCTCAGATGTACTCTTATGACAATTTATGACATTATGATGGACTGTGATAGACACTTTGTGGATATTATAAGTATATGCATGATGATTTGATGGTCCTATATGTAATTTATTTGATGTGATATATGTGTATGATGTTAATTATATAATATGATTATGTGATAGACATTTGTGATGCAGGATGTGTGTGATTATGTGAGATTATTTGATATGATGTCCTAACATGTTTTGTGATGCAGGAACTACGTGGAGTATGTGCAATATGATGTGATTGTTGTAGATGTTGGGTTTCATCTATATGATGCAAATGTGATGTAATGTGATGGATGATATTTTAGATATATGATTAATGGATAATGATTAATGATAAAGAGTTAGATATATTTTGCATGTAATGCATGGTGAATGATTAATGGTTAATGAGAATGATCTAGATATATTTGGCATGCAATGCTTATAAATTAAGAAGGATTAAATAAATAATAATTGAACAGATGTGATTAATGATTAATGAATACTGTCGATGAGTTAATGAATAATGATAAATGAACCTATAGTTAGGAACTAGGTGGGAAATAATGGACCTAATGTATACTAAAATAATACAATTGCATATACAACTAATGCAATTAAAACTGTTACATAGACTTTGACGTCAATACTTAAACTCATAAGTAACAACTTATGCAATCTAAATAATGAACCTAGTAAATGTCAATTATATAATCATGACTTGTAAATGAATGTAACAAAATATAATGGAATGCAATGTAATTAACTAAATGCAACTTCTAAATGAGACCTTATTTTTTTGTGTGTCAAACATAGTTGATAGAATCGGGTAGTTGACTAGGAGGGGGGATGGAGGAAAGAAAACCCCTATCCCCAAAAAAGTACATAAATAACCTTAACTACATGCATCGTAACTACATGAATTTTGTGGGATTACTTGTGTTAAGTCAAAGAGCACACCCAATTTGATTTTTCAAAATGAGGTATGAATCATGTGTTATAAAAGAAAAAATGACATTGTTCCTTTGCATGGATTAGACTCTCGGACACAGTAGATAGCTTTAGAAATATAGATGTAGATTTCATAGTCACGAGGGAACTAATGACATATACTTATTGGAGAGGTCTGGGCACACCCAAGTCCTTTTTGAAGGATGTGAGTGTGCTAACCCATTTCCCTAGTAAGGTACACATAACCATAACTAGAAACCAACAAGAATGCACTACAGTATCAACAAATAGATCATACTACAAAAGCATGCACCAATTTACACCATTCATAATAGACCAAGATATGAAAGATCGAGGTCATCTTGAGTAGGTTTGTATTGACACACAAAAGATAAAACCTAAAAGAAGGCCTCATGAGAAAGCATTCATTCAGTCCATAGTTCTTTCCATGAATAGTTTTGTGATGATGTTTTTGATAAACTGACTTATAAAAGAAGCATCTTGAAGGGAAAAGATTGTTTATTTTGACAAATATGGGTATTTGCTAGCAATATCTATGAAAGGAACAATGGCTCAAAAAGTTGATCTTAGTGTTGATTTTGTTAAGTAGTCATGTGATCACTGTAAAAATCTTAGTTTGATGGGGATAAGATTAGTGTCATGGGATTGATGGGGGGTCCTTATTAAGGAAGCATGATGGATTGATTGCCTCACATACTAGAGTTATTTGTTAAAAAGGAAGTGGCATGCAATTAGAAAGGACTCCTACATAAATATATAATGTGTGGAGGAGTCTAGAAG
This sequence comes from Chamaecyparis obtusa, assembly GCA_027943335.1. NCBI lineage: Eukaryota > Viridiplantae > Streptophyta > Pinopsida > Cupressales > Cupressaceae > Chamaecyparis > Chamaecyparis obtusa. The sequence continues at coordinate 787,359 of BSBK01000752.1, read as the reverse complement.
TAAACAAGTGGTCCTGATAGATAATGGATCTAAGAGTGCTACACATGGCACTTGAGATAGGTTCTCACCATGGTACTTATCCAAAACACTTGATTACCAATTTTTTACTTCTAGATTATTTATTTCTCTTTACTATTTTATTCTTATATAACTGAGGTGCTTATTTACTAGGTTTTCACAAAAGTGATTTTTTTTTCAAGAATTTTTTCAATACTTTTTTCAAGAACTTTTTGCACTATTTTCAAATTTTCAGATTTTTTTGGATTTTGCTGATTTTTTATTTTTAGGATTTTGCTGATTTTTTAATTTGTAGGATTTAGTTGATTTTTTCTGTACAAAAATCATGCTGGAAGTTGATGCATAGAAGTGCTTGAGATGTTGAATATTTATAGGATCAAGGAGAGAGTCTCCCTCTGAAGTAGCAATCTGATAGGCTCTAGAGCCAAATTTAGCTTTGATGATAAATGGTCCAAGCTAGTTAGGCTTGAACTTTCCTTTCTTTTTGTGATTCTAAAGATTCTTCATGTTATTTTGCAAGACTAGATTTCCAAGCTCAAATTCACGAGGCTTGACCTTCTTATGAAAATGCAAGCATAGGCAATTTTGATACACACAAAGGTAGTTTAGGGCATTGAGGTGACTCTCATTAAGGAGTTGGAGCTCTTGTCGATGGGAAATTCAGTATTCTTCTTTGGACATCAGATTCTTTAAGGAGATTTTGAGAAAGGAGAGCTTGATTTCAATGGGAAAGACAACCTTGTTACTGAAAATAAGGGAGAATGGAGTGCATCCTACATGGGTGAAAGTAGAGGTTCGCTAAGCCTAGAGGGTGAGAGCGAGATGAAGGTGCCAGTTGCGATCAACATCATCAAATTTCTTTTTAAGTGTTTTTTAGATAGTCTTATTTCTAGCCTTAGGTTGATCATTTCCCCAAGGGAAGTACTTTTAGGAAAAATGTTGGGTGATTCCAAACTTCTTACACATGGTAGAGACCTCCTTATTCTTGAAAGGGGATCCATTTTTAGTTAAGATGTCCCAGGGAGTGTCGTAGTGACAAATGATGTAGTTCAAGATGAACTTTGAAATCTACTTTCCTATTGTGTAAGTAAGTGGAATAGCCTTGATCCACTTTGTGAAATAGTCAATGATGGAAATAATATATTTGTGACCATTCAAAGAATTTGGATAAATTTGGCCAACAAGGTCAAAACCCTAGTGAGAGAAGAGACAAGGTGTGATGGTAAGTTGAAGGGCTTGAGTAGGGGCATGTATCAAATCACCATATTGTTGATAGGGGACACAACATTTCACAAACTAATATGCATCTTGTTCCATAGTTGGCCAATAGTAGCCTATTCTTAGAAGCTTCTTCGCCAAAGTGAGTCTGTCGGAATGGGCCCCATAGATTCCTTGGTGTATATCTACCAATTTGGCTTCCTCTGAATTGAGACATAGGAGGAGGGTTCCATCGAAGTACATTCATAAAAGGGTATTGCCAAGGATAGTATAATGGGAAGTGCGGTGAATGAAGTTTTTTCATTGGTTGGGTGAAAGGGTTATGGGTATGGTCTTATGTTTTAGATAGGTGTGAATCTTAGAGTATTCGTCTATGTTTTGGTCCTAAAGTCCACCATTGACAAAATTGCAGGGGATGTTACATTGATAGAGGGAAAATCCAAAAGAATATAGGCATAAGATTGCATATCAAAAAAACATTGTATAAGTTAACAAGATTAGAAAAATATACAAATTGTTATTATTGTCGTGACTTATCCCTATGAGAGTTTGGGAAGGAAAACTAAAAGGAAGAATGTATCGATGAAAGATGTATCGATGAGGGCATTTTAAATTACAAGGGAAATTATCTTCTTAATGTCATATTGGCATGGGTAATACCGATGGATAAATGAAACAATCGGTAGAACACATACCAATATTACTCCTCAGCTTAGCAATGGTAAGCGACATAAGATTTATAATGTCTTTCCGATAGCCGATGAGGACATTGGTAAGACCTATACCGATGATAGTTACAAAAGGGAAAATTGTATCAGAGGGATTCTACCCAATGAATATCATCGATATAACTTAAAATATCAAGGTGACAATTTAAATTTTTTTCTGACACCTGATGGAAAAATTGGTATGACTTACAATGATGAAAAGTGCAAGGTTTTAAAACATTTGGCATCAGAGGGATATAAGTCAATGGAGATAAAGCAAACATAACACAAAAATTTATGCCAATAGTCTCATTAGAAAAATATTGCATTGTGGGATAACCTTTTTTAAGTCACACCAAAGCTTGATTAAAGCATTGGTGTGACCTATGCCTATGGTAATGAATAAAAGACTTATCAGAGAAGTAAATCAAGGGTTTTTTTGATGGAACATAATAAGAAAATTGACCGGAATGACTTATACTGATCCCAACCATTTTCTCATCAATTTTTCAATTTTCTAAATGAAGTCAAAGGACCATGTTGTTAAATGCTCAGATCATATGAATCAATTGAATCATGCAAGGAAATTTAATCATTCAATTTCCTTACAGATTATTAAATTCAATACATTCTACAGGTATTTTGAGTTAACTGATATCAAAGAAAGAAAAGAGAGGATTTACAGAGTGGAGAGGAATCACTATAAAGCTAAATTTGAGGAAGTCTTTAAGGAAGTGGATACTTTGTTCCCATGATTTTTGCACTAAAGGAGTCCATGTGGAAGATGAAATATGATGAGTTGTAGAGGGAATATCAGAAAATAGAAAAGAAAATGCAAGATATCAGAATGAACACCATTTCTCTTATGTTGTAAAAAAGATTTGATGGATTAAAACATATTTTGAAGAAGATCTGGGATGTATACAAAAGAAACATGGAAAATCTTATCACTCATAATAGAATAAGAAATAGATTGGATGTAAAGTTACATGATATGAATATGAGTGGGGTAGGTACCAAAATAATTGATGAAATTAATGATGCAATTGAAAAACATGCAGAGTTTACTAAGAGTTTGTAGTTCGAGTATAATGAGTTCAAAGGTGTTTTCAAAGAAGGGCTTCCAAAATTGGTAGATTAAAATGGAGATCTAAAGGATATGCACATATGGATGGGAGAATGTCAGGCTATCATTGCAACTACCCTAGATGCTACTCATGTCGATGGACCAGACTTAAAAGGGACCACAAAAAAATGGAGTACTTGATTTCCCTAGAGTACGCTGCCAAGGATATCATGTATGATGCAAAAACCTATGCTTGAAAGGAATACCTCGATCACATTTAGAGATGTGGTGCTATATTAGGAGATTGATACTTTTTGTTGATGATATTTTTGTACTTTTTGATTAGTTAGGTTATTTTTCATGTAGTTTCAAAATAGTTGTTGTACCTTTTGGGGAAAAGGAATGTTTTTTCACCCTTATAGATTCCTCTATTATATAAAGAGGGACATTTTTTAATGGGGGAGGTGACACTTTTAGGTTTATTTTTACAACTTTATACAGAATGCACAATTGAAAGTTCTTTTTATATTTTGTATCCAATTATATGCAACTCTATTTCTAGAATTAATATAGCATCATAAATTTCTCCTTTGAAAGGTGTGAAAATTATTCTTATTTGATTTGTTCCTTATGATATCTATTTCAAGAAAATATGTACTAATTGTGTTGTCTTGTGGAATTATTATTTCAATTATTTTATAGTTTGAATATCATAATTAATATTGGTTTACATGTTAATTCTATCTTATTGGCCTTTTCCAAGAAAAATTTAAAATCAAGGCCAAGCACAAGTTAAAATAACTAAGACTAATTGTAGCATATTAGATCATGTGAACACATAGAGGCCTTTTAGGTGACATATTTGTTCAAGAAAAAAATTTTAAAAGTGTCTCATAATGTTAAACATAAAATCATTAAGAGATAATTTCATCATCCAAGGAAGAGAAGGAAATGGTCTTATATTGATATTAGATTTTGGTTGGCATATTGAACTCATAAATCATTTTACTTTACACTTTACATCCAAGCATTCATATATTCAATTATAAGAAACTTTTAAAGCATTCATTCATACAATCAGAAATAATTTGATATTAGAAATATTCAAGAAATTTGTAAACATTACAATATGATTTATCTCAAGAAATATTTCCATCTTGAGATATTATTTGGAAAACTAGCTCTATCTTCTTTTAAAAGCCTTAACCAAGAGACATTGATAAGGTATAGGCCCACCCACCTTGGTTCTGTAGAGCCTAATGTTTAGGGGAAGAGGGTCAGAATTGATCATTCTCATCAACTGGCCAGATCCTTTGGAAGATTTGAGAATTAAGTTTGGAATACTCATAAAATTTTCCAATCTATTGATTTTGAAACCAACACGATCCTCACTATGCAAGAATTCTTCATCCAGTATCTATTTCAAGATATTGAGAACCAGTTTGTCATCTACCCCAACTAGTGTGGCCAACCTATAATCATCTATAATTCCTAAGAAGGGATCTTGTTGCAATGGACTGGTCAATCGAACATGAGTATCCATACTTCTAAGCTAAGCATGCTAAATCCTTCACTCTTGGCTCGGAAACCTTTCTAAATATTATGCCACCTTTCAAATGCATTTCCCTTTTTATAAGAGCAAGCGATTATCTCCACGTGCATTTCACATTTAATCTGCATCTAAGGAGAATGTCACATCCACATGCGAAATCACTTTTCTCATTTTTCAAGGGTTTTCATTTGCCTATTTCAGGCACTACAAGGCTATTTTTTGGCTACTGATAGTGCTGATGGAGGAGATACGTACTCCTCAAACACCGATAAGGGTAACTATATTTACTTTTGGCTTAAAATGAAAGATTTTAAATATCTTTTCATACTAACATTTTTGTAGCATTTAGCATTAATATCTATCATTTCATGGAATTGGTGGTATCTAGTTGGATTTTACACACTTCTCACTTAAATACCTTACTAATGATTGTGAGATGTCCTTCCTTTTACTAGCAAGGTAAAAAATTAGAGATGTCCTACTACTACCTTGGCAGTCATCCTGAAAGATGATGTCATAATCCTCTATGCATGCTAAATAAAAAGAGGTGTAAAATAGAAAATAAAATAAAAAATAAAAAATGCAAAACCAAGTCATATTGGCGACTCTACTGGGGCTATGGAAACGTGACTTGAAGTAGAGAAATATTAATGAATGCCAAGGTGATAGCCTCATTAGGGTTATAGACACATGCCTAGTAGTGAGGCTCTATCCAGACATCTATGAGGTACTATCTCACCTATGTAGTCTAGAAAACAAGCAGAAACCATTTCATAATCTTAGGAAAGGAAAGGATTAATCTCATTACACATACAAATCCCTTCATGATCTAATTTCATGCTTTGGCAGGTTAATCTAATAATTATTTAAACTTTGTTGTCACCATGAGACATTTAATATAAAGTTTCATTACGAATCCGAGATCAAACTTAGTCACTTGCTTCTAGTTCTTGGAGTTCCCCTTTCCTTTATGGATATCGGTTGGCCATTCTGGCTTGTTTTTTTTAGAAGTTTTATTTTGGCATCTCTTGACTAACAGTTTCTTGAGATTTTATCTCATATTTTTCCTCAGAGTTTCCCTCTTGGAGTGCATGTTTCACTTTGAGTCTTCTGGTTGGATCCATGCCCTAATAAATATTTTGGATTTCTTTTGGGGATAATCATTGATCTTCATTTTTGTATGAAGGTTTCATCATCTTGGACGTGTGTTCAAACAACTCATGGAAATAATAGATACGATAAATCCAAGTTGAGTTGGTTCCCTTGCCCAATTGATAAGGCTCTGGTCTACATAACCAAATATTATGAGGTTCTCTCTTAGCAGGCTGAGGCCCCCTGAAAGTCACCAAAATGTAGATTCCTCCTACATTGCTTCAAACAATCCACATGTTTTCCTTTATTTTTTATCGTGTCAAGTGGTCCCCACCTTCCTAGCCCTGACGTCGGTTGAAACACATCCACTTGTTAGAGTTTCTAACTTCTCCACAAAGAATGCACCTCTCCCAAGTTTTGACCAACTTCCATGTGTCCTCTCTGACACTCTTGATTCAAAAAGGCCCACTGACGCATTTCCAAGAATATTCCTTCCCAGATAGAACTCCACGACTAATAACTTTATAGATACTTGTTCACTTTTTGATGCTCAGGTTGACGCATTTAATCATGAAAAATCTGATCAAGCTATCATTATTTTTTGTGGTTAACCCAACTGGAAGTCTTTCTATGTTAAACCAATAAGATTAAATCATTTTTCCAATAGAACATGGACTTGAGCTATCCATGCCATATTTTTTGGCATGTCGATCGATTGTAACAAACTATAATCATTATGAGATCATCTCGAATGAGGGTTGTTATATAAAACCCCAGTGAATTATAATTTGAAAGAGGTTGGAATATTGGAATTTGTTTCAATAGGTGAAGAAGTATATTGTATCATTTGTAGAGATTTTAATTTTCTAAGAACAAGACCCTATGGCTTGTAGCCTAGGGGTGTATATTGTAACATGTACTTTTTGGGGAATTCTCTCTTGCCTTGGCATGTTTGTTCTTAATAAATCTAGGGATTGTGTACTTGGTTCCTTTTCCTATTTAATTAATTTATATATCATGTGTTGAATTATTATAGGTGTGGTATAATTTATTTATGTTGTTTGTAGTATGCTCTTTTGGAAGGTAGTTTGTAGGAAATGTGGCCTTCTATTTCAACCCTTATTCAGGCTATTATATCTACCTCTACATAGTACCAAATACTGTGTCCTTTGTTGAGGAGAATTGCACTTACTTTAGGAGTAAAGTGCTTAAATTTGGACCTTTGCAGTGCCTGCCACAGTGGGATATGAATGTGTGAGTCCTATGTCCAAGAATTTGGCTCCTCATTATCCTTCCAACTATGAAGCGAATGTGTTGCACTATGTTGAGAGAAGACGATGGCATGAATCTATGACTAGAGAGGCTAAGTCCTTGAAAATACCACTTGAAAAATTCCTAGCCCACCTAAAAAGATTTGATTCTACATTTTCCCTCCCCTTAGCTTAGGTTGTTTGATCAAAGGTGATTCTACTCCCTTTTCTCCAAACACAAACCACAAAGAAATGACTTCTAAAATCCTAGAGTTTGTGTTGCAAGACGCACCCCATCCTACCACTATAACACTTCTAGAACTTCCCCTCAGTAATTGACACGAACCTGAATCTAGGGGATCAACATGTATGATCCTTTATCACTCATGTATTTAATATTGAAAGAAAGTAAAGTACTAAAATCTAAAGAATGGACCCAAGAATACCAAGACATATTAACGAACCTCAAATAAAATCTTTAAAACACTCAAAATCAACAAAAGGTTTATGCTAATAAAAAGAGAATTGAAAGAAGCTTTGAAATAGGCAATTTGGTATGCCTCTGATTGCAGCCATACATGCAATCTATATTAAAAAGGAGTGGGGAATAAAACCTGAAACTAAGGTTCTATGAGCCTTATAAAATAATGAAAAAAATTGGTGAGGTAGCATATGTTTTGGATCTACAAAAATACAATAGAATACATAATGTATTCCACATCTCTTATCTTAAGAAATAACTTGGATAACACAAAATAAACTCTCCCACACTTGTACCTTTTAATGACAGTGGAAAGTTGGTCTTAAAACATGAAAGGATCATGGACATCTATGAGAGAAAATTAAGAAACAAATATATCAAGGATTATCTCATAAAATGGAATAATTTTCTAGAGTAGGATGCAACATAGGAGAATGAAAACATTCTCTAGCATTTAGATCTCACATTTCTTGTCAAAAAGAAACTTTAAGGGAGGAGGGTGATGAGGCCAGAATGTGATACTTGTTTTCCCATTGATTTCCCTCTTGTTTTCCCATTGATTTTCCTTTTGTTTTCCATTCCTATTTTTCTTCTAGTCATTCCTATCACTATTTGGTAATGAAAAAGGAGGAATTTCATAAATGTAAAGAAAAAGTATAAATGCATGCACTAGTACAAAAATAGCAATATATGACCAAATAAACTACCAAAAATTGTAGATAAATGACCAAATTTGGTCACGTGACCAATGGTAGTTTATTGCCGGTCATTTATCTCGTGACCAAATTTATGACTAAACTATTTTAGTCATTTATTTGGTCATTGATTTGATCATATATTTAGTCATTTATTTGGTCATTTATTTGGTCATTTGGTAGTTTATTTGGTCATTTATTTGGTCATTTGGTAGTTTATTTAGTCATTTATTTGGTCATTTGGTAATTTATTTGGTCATTTATTTAGTCATTTATTTGGTCATTTATTTAGTCATTTATTTAATCATTTATTTAGTCATTTATTTGGTCATTTATTTGGTCATTAATTTAGTCATATTAGGGCACGATGGAATTGAATCATCATCCTCCTACTTGTAAAGTAGGTGCTCTTCCATTGAGCTAGTACCCTTTAAAGAATAATCATACCATGTATACTAGTACTTTCCACTAAACATGATTTCAAATTTTTTCATCTATAGTTCAAAGGTAGCAAAGCTTAAGGGGAGGATGACTAGTGATACTTTAAACTCAATGGTGAAGTTATTCAATGTGCAATATAAGAATGAAGTGAATGATGTCATTGGAAAATACATTACATGTGGCTTGTTCCCATTTGTGGTTTTCAATATATGATTGGTTGATATTTACATCCCATCTATATTTACATCAACTTAGCTAGAAACATTGCTTGTCATTGTGCATATAGACAAAATGTAAGTCCTACTACTTCCAAGCTTGCCCAAACAATAAAAGTTTCTTTCAATGCAAATGAATATCATGCTATGCATTTTTTGTGATTTACGAAGTCTGAAAACAAGAAAACAGTGAACTTGTGCTTCTCAAACATTTGCAAACAATATCATTTAAAAAAGAATTCATAGATATATTTGTATAACTATAGATACTATCTTCTTTGTAGAGATAGACTATCATCTAGTTGGCAAAGATCAGATTAAATTGTCAAGTCAATAAAGGCATAAGGCGACCATTGAAAGTGATGCATTCAAAATTCACCTAGAAGTTTTAACATTTTTGAGTGCTGACCAACATCTCAAATTACTTATAAAATGGATTTCAATCACTTAAGATGTACTCTCTTGAATATAGTACTAGGCAGAAATATTGGTCCCACTTATATTCATTGTTGTGGAAGGAACCATCAATGAGTATTAGCATGCTAATGCTCTCAATGATGTCATTTGAATTATTTTGTTCTTATATGTGATATGAGATGCACAATTTTTTGTGGGCGAAGCTTTTGGAAAATGACAGATAACAGTGGAACTATAGGGAGGAATTAGACACAGCTCAAGTTTGATGTAAGCAAGCAAACCTATTTTTCAAGAGCTCTATAAGTTGATTACTAAAATGGAGGGTGGGTAGCACTGTGGTAGAGCCCGTGAAGTGTACTTGAAGGGTTATAGTTCAGCTACCAACTAGTTTATGGTTTTCTCACATGTTATCAGAGCTTAAGTGGGTTAGCCCAAACTGATGTCTTGCTTGAGGTGGGTTGATGAATGTACATTCCAACACCATTAGCTCTCAATATTAAGGGGACCTAGTGTGTGTGTGTGTGAAAATTGTACCTGATCTGTAGACACAACACTTTAGTAAAACATTAGAGGTTAGCTAAAGTGAAATCATGCAATGAATTGAAAGCTAAACTAACCAGGTGATTTATTATTTTCTAATAGGTGCGAGTATGATGTTCTCAGATTGTTATCGAGATCAGTGACCTTGACGACACCTAAATGAAAGATTTGAATACAAAACTGATATGAAATATGAGTGCAATTAATTTATTTATTTATTGGATTTTAGATGCAATAAGAATGATAAAAACTTGATATGAATCTATGATATGTAAAAATTGATATGTTATGATATGCTAAATGATCTAACAATAATATGCAATATGAAGCTAAAATGAATGTAAAAACAAGATTGATCTCACAACAATGTTGATTCGTAAGAAGCTTTAATTCTTCCAATTTCAATTCTCCAGCATGATTATGCAATTCTTGTGGATTTGAGAGATGAATTATGAAGAGCTGAGCTTTGTTTTTATAGAAATCCAAAGCTTTGGAGGTGAATGGAAAAAGTCATAAATCACTCAAATAAACTCAACTTGATTTTTGAGTTATTTTTAAATAAAGATAATTTAATTCACAAAAACATGCAAATCATGCAAAAATAACTTTTTAACTCAAATTAGAAGTTTAGATCAATTTTAAAACTCAAAAATGATGTTGAGTTCCAAAAAGTCAATAACTTGCATTGATTTTCTGATTTGGAGTTTAACTGCTCTTTGATTGTGCACATGGATAATTATGAATTAATAAATAAATAAAGTGATTTATTCTCAACTTAACTGATTTTTTAAAATAAATAATTGATTTATGGGTTAATCAATTATTTTTCAAACTTTTATTCAAAATTACAATATTAAAAATTGACATAATAATTTAATTAATTAAATAAAATATTTAATCAATTATTTGCAAGATTTTGGATTTATTGTCAAAATTAAATATCATAATTAAGAATAATGAAATTAAATTCAATTAAATAATTAAGTGGCAGTATTAAATCTAATTAATTAAATATTTAGAATATTCAATTAATCAAACTTTAGGATAAATATGATTTATCGCAAAATAATTATAAAATTAAAGATAATTAAGATAATTAGAAATATTACTAGGAATATTCCCCGATGCAAAATTTGAGATAATCAATTAGGATTCGATGATGTTCAGATGTGCCTTTGGTTAGAACTTCGATGTTGATTTCGTTCGATATGTCGATATAGGAGGTTAATGAACTTATAGCCCATTTTTGGGGTATTACATTTTGCCCCTCTTTGAATTGTTGTGCGAAGCGCAGTAGTTCAAAGATAGTCTGTGTTTGATAGAGATATGAAACTGATTCGAAATTGATAATTGATATGAGATAGAAGCTGATTGAAAGATTTGATATGAAGATGATAGGTCCTAAATGACCAAAGATAATGTTAACTATAACAGCAAATGAACCGATGATTGTGAAAAAGTGTCAAAACGCTCGATTCCGAACCTTAGGATTGTGAAGAAGTGAGTGACCGATTCCAGACTCAATTGTCTTAAAAGAACCATGTAGGTATCACATCTGAACCCTTCAGTTACCGAAGAACCAAGAAAAGAACACTAATGAGTCGATAGTTACAAAAAACTGATACAATTTACAAGATTAAGAGAATACCAGATTGATATGGATCTTGATGAATCTGATATGCCCCAAGCGATAATAAATTTGATTTGCCCCAAGCGACGAGGACTTTTTGATGAATCAGCAATTAGATATGGTTGGTGTCTTGATTACTGAGGAAAGATATGATTTCAGCTTTAGATTACAGACTTTGAATGATGTGCAATACTATGCCCCCTTCAGGATTAAAATTGAAATCTGACAAGAAAAGTCAGCGTTGATAGTTTAGAAGCATGTTAATTGATTTGAGAAGTGGTTAAACACGTCCGAGAACACATTCTGCATCGTTCAGAGGTCCAGATGACCAAGTTTGACTATGTTTGACCATGAATTGACCATGGTTGAAATTTTTATAGTTTGATGGAAGATAATCAATTAAGTTGAATACTGAATTTTTGTGATGAATGAAGGTCAATTATGTAAGTAGTTGATAATATAAATGATCTTAGATTTCGATTTTGATCCCGAAAAAGGATTCTACTTGATATTTCGTTGGAGGAACCTTCATGTTAGGTTCGGCTCTTGTTAGATTTGAAGATGTGATTTGAAGAATCGTTTACGCTTTGAAATGTTTCCAAACATATGTGAGATCATGCAAACATGAAAAATGCAAAATGAAATGCAACCTAAGACCTAAGACTTAGTCACTAATCATGTATCGATTTGTTATCATCATTGAACTTTTAGGTAACCGGATAAATCAATACAATGCCCACTAGCTATGAACCATAGACATATGAATATCGATTTGTATGCGTAAGAATCAATACAACACCCACTGGCTAGGCAACCATGAACATATGAATATTGATTTTATTTTCAGAATGTCAGATTAGATATAAGCACCAAGGCATAAACGTCAGGATTACCTGAATATCATGTCCATTTTGATATAGCAATTTGTATAAGCATCAAAACATAAATGTAGTGATGACCTGAATACACCTTGCGATGCAAACACATCAAACAGTCGAGATCATTCTAAATCTAGTGTGAATTACCTGTAGTGACCCTTTATCGTTCACATCCTTAGGTAAGATCATGTTTCACAGGAGGAGAAAGAACTCACTCAAAAAGACAATAGTTAGATCAAAACTTCCTTAAATCTTTCGGGTATCAATGGTCGAGGTACGCATGGCCATCCAATTCGAGATAGAAGCTCTTACAATCGGACACCATTTCAATCCAAAATTTTCAAAGTTGTTAGATTTTCACATACAAACAGAAAACAAATAAAAGATTATGCCCCCAGTCATATGCAAAAATCTCAATGCGAATCAATAAACATACAAGGAGATAAAAGCATGAAAAGCACAAATTGTTTTCAGTTTGTGTTTGATTGTTGTTGTAGATGCAAAATCCTTTCTGGAGACGAGACAGACTTGACTGACTCAAATGAAACTTCAAAGGACTCTGACTGGATATGATACGTCTAAGATATACTAGAGGCCATAGGATATAACATTGATTGCCCCCAAGTGTTAAGCATTGATAGGATACAAACGCTTGAGCTGAGTGGTGTACAGACCGACTTATTGAAAATTGGAAATGCAGAAACAAACCGAGAGATATATACAAACTAAAGTAAAACTGAAAGCTGGGAAAGACCAAGATTGCGCTGATAGATGGAGCATTTTGAAACAAGTGGCATCCGTTTGTTGAGTTTTCACCATCTTGGCAAAGATTCTATTTTTGCTACCAAAGCGCCTGTTTCCAAGTTTTCACCAAGGCACTTTTTCTTTTTCTCATTTTTTTAAATTTTTTTGTACTTTTGATTTTTATTTTTATTTTGTGAATCATCAAGGCGCCTATTGCTAGGTTTTCACCAAGATGTTCATTTTTTCAAGACTTATTCTGATTTTTATAATTTTATTTTTTTTCATGACATTTTACCATAGACTGAATGCCTTAGACGTAGAATTTCTTCAGATAGAGAACGTTGATTGGTTCTCGGAGCTATTCTCCTTCAGTCGTTGAGAGTTGATAGGCACCAGAGCCAAAAGTAGAAGTAATTACAAAGGGACCCAGCCAATTAGATTCAAACTTCCCCTTGCGTTCTCTGTGTGTGTGAAAATTATACCTGATCTGTAGACACAACACTTCAGTAAAACATTAAAGGTTAGCTAAAATGAAATCGTGCAATGAATTGAAAGTTAAACTAACCAGGCGATTTACTGCCTTCTAATATGTGCAAGTATGATGTTCTCATATTGTTATCGAGATCAGTGACCTTGACGACACCTAAATGAAAGATTTGAATGCAAAAGATGGATATGGAATATGAATGCAATTAATCTATTTTTATTTTTATTTTTAGATGCAATAAGAATGATAAAAACTTGATATGAATCTAGAATCTAAAATGAAATTGATATACAATGAATTGATCTAACAATGATATGAAAATGAATGTAAAAATAAGATTGATCTCACAACAATGTTGATTCGCAAGAAGCTTTGATTCTTCCAATTTCAATTCTCCAGCGTGATTATGCAATTCTTGTGAATTTGAGAGATGAATTATGAAGAGCTGAGCCTTGATTTTATAGAAATCTAGGGCTTTGGAGGTGCATGGAAAAAGCCATAAATCACTTCGATTAACTCAGCTTGATTTTTAAGTTATCTGATCATGAAAGATAGTTAATTCTCAAAATTATGCAAAAGCATACAAAAATAACTTTTTAACTCAAATTAGAGTTTAGATCAACTTTTTGAACTTCAAAAGGATGTTGAGTTCCAAAAAGTCAACACTTTGCATTGATTTTCTGATTTGGAGTTTAACTGTTTCTTTTGAATGTGCATAATAATTAAAAATTAAATAAATAATTAAATGATTTACTCTCAACTTAATTGATTTTTGAAAATAAATAATTGATTTATGGGTTAATCAATCATTTAATCAAACTTTTATTAAAAATTATATTATTAAATAATGACAACATGTTTTAATTAATTAAATAAGAATTTAATCAATTATTCATAAGATATTAGATTTATTGTCAAAATTAAATAATACAATTAATAATAGATAGAATTAAATTTAATTAAACAATTAAGTAGCAAATATTAAATCTAATTAATTAAATATGAAAATATTCAATTAATCAAACTTTAGGATAAATAAGATTTATCACCAAATAATCATTAAATTAAAGATAATTATGATGATTAGAAATAAAACTGAGAATATTCCCTGATGCAAAATTTAAGATAATCAATTAAGATTCGATGATGTGCAGATGTGCCTTTGGTTAGGACTTTGATGTCGATTTCGTTCGATGTGTCGATATAGAGGTTAATGAACCTATAGCCCATTTTTTGGGTATTACATTTTGCCCCTTTTTTGAATTGCTATGCGAAACACAGTGGTTCAAAGATAGTCTGTGTATGATAAAGATATGAAACTAATTCGAAAGATATGATAATTGAAAGATTTGAAGATATTAGGTCTTGAATGACCAAAGATAATGTTCACTATAGCAGCGATGAATCGATGATTGCAAAACAGTGTCAAAACCCCTAATTCCGAACCTTAGGATTGCAAAGAAGTGAGTGACCGATTCTAGACTCGATTGTCTTAACAGAACCACGACGTAGGTATCACATCTAACCCCTTCAGTTACCGAAGAACCAAAGAAATAACACTGATAAATCGATGGTTGCAAAAAGCTGATACAGATTACAAGATTAGGAGGATACCAGATTAATATGGATCGACGAATCTAGTATGCCCCAAGTGATGATAGATTTGCCCCCAGCGATGAGGACTTTTGATGATTCAGCAACTAGACATGGTTGTTGTCTTGATTACTGAGAAAAGATATGATTCCAAATCTAGATTACAAACTTTGAATGATATGCAATACCATGCCCCCTTCAGAATGAAAATTGAAATCTGACAAGAAAAGCCAACCTTTGATAGTTTAGAAGCATGCTAATTGACTAGAAAAATGGTTAAACACATCCAGGAACGCATTCTGCATCGTTTGGAGGTCCAAAAGATCAAGTTTGACTAGGTTTGACCATGAGTTGACCATGGTTGACCAAGTTGAAATTTTTGATAGTTTGATGGAAGATAATCAATTAAGTTGAATTCTAGATTTCTGTGATGATTGAAGGTCGATTATACAAGTAGTTGACAATATGAATGAACTCAGATTTTGATTTTGATCCCGAAAAAAAATATGCTACTTACTGTTTCATTGGAGGAACCTTCATGTGAGATTTAGCTCTTGTTAGATTTGAAGATGCAATTGAAGAATTGTTTAAGCATTGAAGTTTGTTTAACCATTGTGAGATCATGCAGACATGCAAAATGCAAAAAAATATGTAGAATGAAATGCAACCAAAGACCTAGGACCTAGTCACTGATCATATGTCGATTTGTTATCATCATTGAACTTTTAGGTAACTGAATAAATCAATACAATGCCCACTAATTATGAAACCATAGACATGAATATCAATTTATATGCGCAAGAATCAATACAACACCCACTAGTCAATCAACCATAGATATATGAATATTGATTTTATTTTCGAAATGTCAGATTAGATATAAGCATTAAGGCACAAACGTCATGATGACCTAAATATCATGTCCATTTTGATATAGAAATTTGTATAAGCATCAGAATATAAACATCATGATGACCAGAATACGCCTTGTGTTGCAAACACATCAAACAGTCAAGAGATCATTCTAAATCCAATGTGAATTACCCGTAGTGACCCTTTATCGTTCACATCCTTAGATAAGATCGCATTTCACAATAGGAGAAAGAACTCACTCAAAAAGATAATAGTTAGATCAAACTTTCTTGAATTTTTCAGGTATCAATGGTCGAGGTACGCATGGTCATCCAATTCGAGATAGAGGCTCTTACAGTCGGACACTATTTCAATTCAGAATTTTCAAAGTTGTTAGATTTTCACATACAAGCAGAAGACAAAGAAAAGATTATGCCCCTAGTCATCACTCTCTAAATCCTGTAAAGGACACCATCGAAGAGCTCGAAGGGACACAATATGCAAAAATCTCAATGTGAATCAGTAAGCATACAAGGAGATAAAAGCATGTAAAAAGCATAGATTGTTTTCAATTTGATGTTTGATTGCATTGTTTGTAGATGCAAAATTCTTTCTGGAAATAAGACAGATTGACTGACTCGGATGAAGCTTCAAAGGACTCTGACTGGATATGACATGTCTCAAACACATGGGAGACCATAGGATATGACATTGATTGCCCCCAAGTGTTTAAACATTGATAGGATACATACGTTTGAACTAATTGGTGTACAAACTGACTTATTGAAAATAAATTGGAAGATATGTACAAACTAAAGCAAGACTGAAAGCTGGGAAAGACCAAGATTGCGCTGATAGATGGAGCATTTTGAAACAAGTGGCACCCGTTTGCCGAGTTCTCACCATCTTGGCAGAGATTCTATTTTTGCTACCAATGCACCTGTTTCCAAATTTTCACCAAGACATTTTTTTTTCTCATTTTTTTGTATTTTTCATTTTTTTTCTTTTTTTTTTGTACTTTTGATATTTTTTATTTTTTTTGTACTTTTGATATTTTTATTTTTTTTTGTGAATCATCAAAGTGTCTATTGCTAAGTTTTCACCAAGATGTTCATTTTTTCAAAAAATATTTTGATTTTTATAATTTTTTCAAAATATTTTACCATAAACTGAATGCTTTAGGCATAGAATTTCTTCAGATGGAGAACGTTGATTGATTCTCGGAGCTATTCTCCTTCAGTCATTGAGAGTTGATAGGCACCAGAGCCAAAAGTAGCAGTGATAACAAAGAGACCCAGCCAGTTGGGTTCAAACTTCCCCTTGCGTTCTCGATGTGATTGATTTTTAAGATTCTCTCAAGACTAGATCACTAACCTGAAATTCTTTATCTGACTTTCTTGTTGTAGTCTCTAGACATTCTCTTCTGATATACTCTGAGATGATCATACGCTGCTTGTTTGCGCTCATCTAGTAGTTCAAGTTCTTGCAACCTAGACACTCTGTAGTCATCATCAGTTACTAGACCATGCATTCTAATTCTTAGTGATGAAATTTCAACCTCAATAGGTAGTACCGCTTTAGACCCATAAACTAAAGTGAAAGGTGTAGCCCCAGTAGGTGCTCTGATACTTGTTTTGATACTTGTTCTAATACTTGTTCTGATGCTGGTTCTCATACTTGTTCTGATACTAGTTCTGATACTAGTTCTGATACTTGTTTTGATACTTGATAGCATTTTTTTCCATTGCAAACTCTCAAGCAAGATCATATCATGCAGTCCCAATGTCTAGCAAGGTGGAGAACAAGAGGGATTGGCAAGCTGGTGGAAAAGATGGAAGATAAGAAAATGAAGGAGAATGAAGGGAAGAAATCCTCAAAGAAAAAACCCCTCAAGAATACTCAAGCTAGGGAAAAATTGTCATGTAAAACGCATTTGAATAAGCAATGAAAGACCAACATAAGATAAGTCACAAAAGCGTAATGCCAAAGAAGGAAAGGATGCAATTCAAAAGAGGAGACATGTCAAGAGGCTTCATAGCATCGTGTTTCACTCTTTCTTTCTTTTTTTATTAAATCAAGACCAAAGGTTAAATGATAGCGAAAGACTAGAATGAATGAAGGAAAATAAATATGAAAGCTAAACAAGAAGAGAATGAAAACAAGATCATCATAAGATAGCTCACAAAATAGTCAAATGTTCGTGTATAAATCAACTTTGTCAAGATCAAAAAGAGAAGATGGAATGGATGAAATATGTAAAAGAACTACACATGATGTTTGATTGTCAAGTTTTCATCACAGTACTTATCCAAAGCGCCACAAGGGAGTGGTTTTCACCATAAGATGAATTTATTTCTCTTTACTTTTGTTACCAAAGCACCTGTTTCCAAGTTTTCACCAAGGCACATTTTTAATTTTTTTGTTTTAAATTTTTTTTTTTCTTTTTTTGAAAGAAGGCAAACTTTTTAAATAATATTCTTTGAAAGAATAAACTATGATATGCCAAGGATTCAAAATGATATGCTCAAAGATGCTGATAAGAAAAAGAAGATGGAAGAGGAAAATGGAGGATAAGATTTTATGTAAAACGAGTGAGGTTGGAAGATAAGAGGAATAGGCAAGTGAGAAAAAAAGATAGGAGGTAGAAAGATAATGAATGGAAGGATTGTGAAAGGATAGATGGAAAGGAAGGCAAACTCAACATCAACACATACCTTGAAGGGTGGTGAGAGGATGGAAGAATCGTGAATGAAGGAATACGTGAAAGAATATGGTGAATAGATAGCAGAGGTTGTGGTTTAGACGCATGGAATGGAAGAATGTTTTTGGAAGAACATGAAGTGGAAGTCTTTGGAAGCTTGACTGTCAACTTAACTTTTTGCTCAACACCAAACTCTTTCAAGAGAGACTTTGGAATCTATATAGCCGTAGGCTTTTCATTTTTTTTGGTAATTTGGAGAAAACATATTTAATGATGGATTTTGGAACCCATACTTGTCTTGTAATTTTCGTCTTAGATATCTCTTTTGACTTTATGCATCTATGTCGTTTAGAAGAGACATAGTGATCCTTTTTTGATGAATTCTTGTATTGCTTCTTTTTCTTGTATTGAACATTCAAGTTACTTCCAAAAGACTTGAAACTTGTGAAAGAAGAAAGAAGATATGACTGGTTTAGATGGGTGGGTGGATAAAAAAGATTCAAGGGTATGCATCTATGTTGATCTTGAGGAAAGATGGGAGATGGAGGAATGTAAGGACCCAAGATGGATGGCGAATTAGGAGAGTTAGGAGGGGAAAGTGAAAGGACATAAGGACCCAAGATGGAAGGCAGACATGAAGCCCTTAGTAGTGGTGGAAGAGATCCAAGGATGGAAGTGAAAGACGCAAAAGAATAATCAACAAGTTCATTAACATTTATATGACAACCAAGGACATCAACATCTATAGAGTGAGCATTAAGATTTTCAATAGAATCTTGGACATCTTGAATATGAGCACCTTCTTTGATAGGATTGTTCAAAACTTACAAAAATTTAAGAGTAAAAAGTGGAAGCGAACATGGAATGGTAGAATAAGAAGATGGAAGACTTTGATCTTGACAAAGATCTTTGGATAGCATAAGCTCATAATTTTTCTCTTAATTTTCAATACGCTTAACATTTGAAATACCAACACCATTTTTACCAACCTTAATGGAAGTATCATATTTGGAAAGCGCAAATGTAGTAAAGTTATTTTGATTGTCAATAAGCTCAATAGTGTAAGTAGTAGCTTGATCTTGTTTAGGAGAAGACTTAAGACATGGTGGAATACATAAAAAAGGGTGTGTAAAATCAAAAGAACCCTGAGACGGATAAGACATCGTGAAAAGGAGTGAACGACATGGAAGGTTCTTGATCTTGATTTTTCTTTATGTTCTTTTTTTATCATTTCTGAAGTCTTCTTAACATGGAGCCACTTCTAAGGACAAGGAAGCATGTTGGAATTGTAGAGAAGACTGTGGAAGAGATGGTGGAGGACTAGCTGAAGTAGGAATTATAGCATATGAAAGCTTAGGCTCTTTAAGTTTAGCATTATTGAAAATATTTGCAGTCAAGTGAAGGTTAGCTTGAGTTTCTTTAAGAGGTAGCCCTGGAGGATAACTATAAAGAACCGTATGAAAAGTATCAGGGCTTGTGTCGGATGAAAGTTCTGTGAAAGATTTGAAAGACTCGGAAGCTTTAAGAAATGTACGGGCATTGGAAGAAGTAGGGGATGAAAGGAAACCATCACAAGACAAAAGTCCAACATTAACATGATCTTGCTTGAGAGTGTAATCTTTATTTTCAGCCTGAGATTTCTTGGAGGAGAGATTCTTGTAGTATGCACGTTTATAATCAGCGTGGTAAACTTTCTCTTCCTCAAATGAAACAAATGGATCATCTAGGTATTGTGCATAGAAATCATCAAAGTCTCTTTCAAAATTAGAATCATATGGATCACCCTCACGATCTATCCAATGTGACGACCCATTTGTAGTAAGCAAAAACACACGATGAAGAAGATTCTTAAGAACAGAGGTGTCATAGGTATCATTACATTGTCTGTCGTCATAATCATCAGTCTCCAAAGCTGGATGTATCACTCTCTGTGGAAGAGATATTATAAAGGTTATCACATTGCTCAAATTATGTCCGGGGGCATGGTGACATGTACAAGTTTTTATCAAATGGAAAAGAGCATAGAGCTTCCATGGAGAACTCTTTAGGTTTCTTCTCTTTCTTAAGATTGTTAAGTTGAACTTGCATAGCACACATTTGTTTCATCATAGCAGTGATCAGAATTTCTTCCTCATGTGTATTGATTCTTTGAGACATGTGTACTGATTCTCAATAGCTACTGCCTTGTTCCTAACACAGTGATTTGTTCAACAGATTCTGGAACTAGGCTGAAAAAGCTAAGTATTTGGCAATTCTGAACATTTTTTTATAACTTTTCAAAATTTTGTCAAATAACACTCTGCAGACTCGTACGACAGTGGGTATGCTATGAAATGACAGTTGAAAAGCTCATACGACAGTTGAAAAACTCGCACGACAATTGCTAGTAGGATTTGACTTTTTGAATTTGACTGGCAGAAAGACTCGTACGACACTGGGTTCTTTACCATATGACAGATGGGCAATAATGAAATGACATTTGATAAAAACTCGTATGACTTTCTGACCTTCTGAGACGAATTTTGACTCTAGAAAAGAATTTCACTTTAAATTTTGCAAATTTAAGGTTTTCAAATTCGGATTGTTTGCAAATTTTAATGTCCAAATTTGAGGATTGTAATAAATTTGTTCGTTTTCAATAACCAGATAGATAAACAAGCACACAAAACAACAAGCAAGTGATTTCAAGCATGTCTGAAAATAATGAACAAGGGCAAAAACAACCTTGCGCATGAACAATCAAGTAATTTTATTCGTTATAATCCTCTGAAGCACTTAATTGTGTATGTTCCAAAATATTTTGCAATAACGCACATATGCCCTAGAAAATAAAAATTTGGTCTCGCTAAAGTTTTTAGTAATGGTTTGACTCTACAACTTTTATGATCCAAAAGGGTGAACTCCAATCTCGGTGCACCATGGTTTTGACACAGTCCAAGAACTTAATCTTCAAGAGCTGTTAGGGAGATTTGACAACCCAACAATGAACCACACCTATAGAGATTTTTTCCACAAGGACATTTATATAGCGGTTGTCACTACCATGACGAAAATGGCTATTACCACTTGAGATTCCATCAACACAATTTGCCCTGTGAAGGGAATGTCTGCTACGATTAACCCTCTCTAAAGATGACTCATAGTATTGTACCACAAGGGGACTTGGCTCCAAATCTAAAAAAAATTACGCTTTTTCACTTTTAACCCAAACAAAGTAGACAGATAAATCCGACATGCTAAGACAAAGTTTTGATTCACCAAGGTCTATGATGTCAACTCCATGTGATTTATCAACCTCTCCGAAGAAAGAATGTATCGATCAATAAGAGAAGACGCACTAACCAATTTTGATTCACCAAAGCTCGTGATGTCAACCCCACGTGATCTATCAACCTCTCCTGAGAAAATGTATCGATCAATAAGAGAAAATGCACTAACCAAGTTAAATGTGAAACACACTAAGTATCCTCCCTACCTACAAGGATTCTATTGTCAAGAAAGATTTCGTTGAGAATCCAATCTCTCAAGAATCACGAATAGTGTTCATAGGGCCTAATTACTATGTGAGCACAAATGTATATTTCCAAAAAGCAAATCTACCAAAAGTACCCAAAAGCAGAAAAAGGAACACTTAACGCTTAAAGTAAATATGAGATGAGTCCACAAGGTGGAACACTTAACACCTCACACAAACTGAAAACGAGTCCCCAACTTAAAAAACAAGTGAGTTCCTAAAAGCATAAATGGGTTGCCAAGTGAAACACTTAACGCTTCTGTCCTGTTGACCCCTCCCTTTTAATGTGACACTGACCTTGCAACCACGGGATGGAACGAGGGGTCGACGGATTAGCGAGTCCAATAACCCAAGATAGCAATCAAAATCAATCACAAGTATCTAAGACTACTTAATGAATCCTTAAGGGGTCACAACCTAATATCAATTATGTAAGTGTGTAGAAATAGACAAAAACATGAAAAAATACACACAAGCTAGACACATAAGAGATTTATTTTAAGTCCAAATCGAAATGTTATTAGATGAAGGAGAATACTTGGAATCCTCGCAACACACTTAGTAGATTTTACCTGATTTTTAGCAATTCTTGTTGAGTTTTTCCATGCAAGCAAATGACGAACTCTCCAACAAGCAAACAAGATATGCAACATATATTCAACTTATGAAAACCATAAGGTTAGCTCTAAAAATCAATTATTATCAGTAATAATAACCAGCAATTAACTCAAATGACAACTCATATCATTCATTAAACCATGTAAAAAAAATAAATGCATACCCATCACAAAACTTTATTTTTTTTGCTACATTTGACCTAGTCAACAAGATCTGATTTTTTTTTTATAATTTTGGCCACAAAAATAGAAATTCAAAACAAACCTCTGCTAAAAAATAGAGAGTTTTCCAAAAATGTAAAAAAATTTTTAAAATCTCTTCATTTGTGCCTTACAGACTCGTTTTATCAAAACAGACCAATTTTTGTAAATTAACTATTTGAGCTATTATATTGTGTCTAAATTTAAAACACAAAGAATGGACCCCCTGTAGAATTTAAAGAGTTTTTCAAAAATATAAAAATTTCTGAAAAATATACTGATTTGCGTCAGATATTAATTTTTTCTGAAATTTTAAAAAAAAATTATTAAAAATTCAAAATATTTCAGAAAATTCTAAATTTTTTACTGTAGCTTCTCTGATATGTGTCCAACCTGTAAAAAAAAATTCAGAGCAAAACTCCAAGCTATTTGGGAGATAAAATTAAATCTTTGAAACTTTAAGATTTTAGCTCCCCAAAAAAATCAAAACTAGCATGTAAAGGTGGGTTGCCCACGATAGGCGTCAGAAATGTATGTGAAAATTGTATCTGATCTGTAGACACAACACTTTAGTAAAACATTAGAGGTTAGCTAAAATGAAATCGTGCAATGAATTGAAAGCTAAACTAACCAGGCGATTTACTGTCTTCTAATAGGTGCGAGTATGTTCTCAGATTGTTATCGAGATCAGTGACCTTGACGACACCTAAATGAAGGATTTGAATACAAAACTGATATGAAATATGAGTGCAATTAATTTATTCATTTTTTGAATTTTAAATGCAATAAGAATGATAAAAACTTGATATGAATCTATGATATGTAAAAACTGATATGTTATAATATGCTAAATGATCTAACAATAATATGCAATATGAAGCTAAAATGAATGTAAAAACAAGATTGATCTCACAACAATGTTGATTTGCAAAAAGTTTTGATTCTTCCAATTTCAATTCTCCAGCGTGATTATGCAATTCTTGTGGATTTGAGAGATGAATTATGAAGAGTTGAGTCTTGTTTTTATAAAAATCCAAAGCTTTGGAGGTGCATGGAAAAAGCCATAAATCACTCAAATAAACTCAACTTGATTTTTGAGTTATTTTTAAATAAAGATAATTTAATTCACAAAAACATGCAAATCATGCAAAAATAGTTTTTTAACTCAAATTAAAAGTTTAGATCAATTTTAAAACTCAAAAATGATGTTGAGTTCCAAAAAGTCAATAACTTGCATTGATTTTCTGATTTGGAGTTTAACTGCTCTTTGATTGTGCACATGGATAATTATGAATTAATAAATAAATAAAGTGATTTATTCTCAACTTAATTGATTTTTGAAAATAAATAATTGATTTATGAGTTAATTAATTATTTTTCAAACTTTTATTCAAAATTACAATATTAAAAATTGACAAAATGATTTAATTAATTAAATAAAATATTTAATCAATTATTTGTAAGATTTTGGATTTATTGTCAAAATTAAATATCATAATTAGGAATAATGGAATTAAATTCAATTAAATAATTAAGTGGTAGTATTAAATCTAATTAATTAAATATTTAAAATATTCAATTAATCAAACTTTAAAATAAATATAATTTATCGTCAAATAATTATAAAATTAAAGATAATTAAGATAATTAAGAATATTACTAAGAATATTTCCCAATGCAGAATTTGAGATAATCAATTAAGATTCGATGATGTTCAGATGTGCCTTTGATTAGTATTTCGATGTCGATTTCGTTCGATATGTCGATATAGGAGGTTAATGAACTTATAGCCCATTTTTGGAGTATTACACCTAGTAGCTCAAGAGATTCACCAAGGGGGTCCTAGGTTTGAGCCCTAGCTGACCCATGGTTCCTTAAGATAGCCAACTTCCTATGCAAGCACATTGTTGAATATTGAAATACTTGACACGTCCTCCCTAAAGAAAGGTTTGAACTTTGAAATACTCAACACCTTCTCTTCAAGAAGACAATGGCACCTCTGCCTCTGCTAGCTTTATTTTTCAATTGACAGTTGGTGGCTGTTGGTCATAGCTAAATGTAGTTGTATCAACTATACCAGCCCTATGTTGATCTCCAAAATCTTCACATAAAGTTTCTATAAGTGGAAATTCATGGTGCCTCTAGCCAAGACAAAGACATATTAAACAATCAATTTTCAAGGCAGTTTCAAGAAGTTTAAGATCATTATTTTAATATAATTAACAATCACTGAGAATTTTTTGTTACTCGCTGTGAAGTATGTGTCTTCCACATAATGATAAATGATGTTGAACATTATTGATTCATAAGGATCCAATTAGGAATGGAATTCCCCACTTTGTCTCCTTCCATGAAAGAAGACAAAACACTCCATAGACAACCCTTCATGACTGATGACCTTTCACGTCTCCCGCACGACTTCTTACGTTCCTCCATAACTTCAAATGTCCTACACAACTCCATT
This sequence comes from Chamaecyparis obtusa, assembly GCA_027943335.1. Lineage (NCBI taxonomy): Eukaryota > Viridiplantae > Streptophyta > Pinopsida > Cupressales > Cupressaceae > Chamaecyparis > Chamaecyparis obtusa. The sequence goes on along the minus strand of BSBK01000752.1, from coordinate 761,986 downwards.
CATTTATCAAAGCAATAAAACATATTCAATAACATATATAAGACAAATTAGAGTGTTGGTAGGCATTCCATAGTGAATGCATCATCAACGGAGTCAATTTGGAGCTTTTCAGTGACCAGCAAAAGAAGAATTAAGAGTGAAGTGGCAGTTGACAGTCAGAGCAAGTAGAAGTTGCATCTCTCCTTATTGAAATCATTTATTTTGAGCAATCAATTAGATAGATGAGTGATTGCTGATGCAACTGGTTTTTCCCTACCTAGTGATTTTCCAAGATTAGCATCTTGAGTAGTATTATAAACTTTCTTTGTTCTGCAGTTCTTATTTCTTGTCTAAACAACATTTCAGTCCTATTAACTAACACTGAGATTTTAAATTGCCCATAGTATTATAAATGTGTGTTTTGTTAATTTCTGCTATTAGTTACAAAATTGTGGATCAATTTTCTATTCAGAGGCATATTTGTTCTGAGAGAGCATCTAACTCAGGGAATTCCTGAAGTTGCAAATTTTGTGGGACAGATATCAAGTTTGCAATCACCCATTTTTGCTTTCTCATAAGTCTCCTCTAAGAAGGCTACTACAATGAGACAAATGAAAAGGATATTACCTCCTTACATATTCTTAGGCAGCTTTTCTCGTGTGGAAAGAGTGCTTTGTGGTGTTGACATGACCCATGAGAATTTATTGAAACATCCAATTTAAGTTTTTATGTCCTGGAGAATTGGCACTCAAGAAAGCATTTATTTTAAAGTAGTTGGAGTTCTGCAGTGTAATATTATTGCATTTTTTTTTAATTTGTCGTATTTTTAACTATGAATAAATCAGTACTCAAGTCATCCTTCAATGACCTATATCTCCCATGAGTAGTGAATTTTTTCTAACAAATTTCTCAGATGAATATTGGTAATCATTAAAAGAGAAAAGGGCCCACAAAGCACATAAGCATCTCTAAGTAAGGTCAATAACAGAGAGTAGGACGGTAAGCAAAGCTTGCTTCAAACATTGGCAATGCATTTGTCCCCTACAATTCATTGCAAGCCTACCTTGCCTTACAATATTATCAATGTGAAATAATCTACACCCAACACTTTTTTAAAAGTAACTAGAGTTGCTAAAGTGCCAAATTATTAAGAAACTTCTACTTTTCTAGAATGTTTAGTTTAGTGTGGTATGTAATACTAAAATCATCCTTGAACGAGCTATTTATCATGAGTAGTTATTTCTTCTATGGTATTTCTCTCATCTACAGTGATAACATTCACAAATCAAGAGAAATCACAAAGCATGAAAGCAAGTCAACGTAATGTTTGTCCCAAATGATGAGAGATTGCTAGGAATAATTACAAATTAGAGAGACCGACGAAGCACACAAACAACTCCAAGTGATGTTAGTACTTTCTCCCGGAGATCAAGAGGATGTTAGTACTTATAAGTTGCATGCAATTTGAAAACTTTAGGATGAGCAAGGACTGGCGGACTGGACAGACATATAAGGGTTTTGAAAATAAAAGTAGTCTCAACTAAAAAATAAGGCATATTTAAGCTCTTTTGGCTGCTTCTTGATTACAAATTAACAATTTTAAGCATTTGGTTCTGAATTATGTAATCAACTGAACAAAATCTATGTTTTGCTGCTATAAAGATTTTTAAAGTGATTTTGGAGTGAATTATTGTTGTTGTACTCAACAGGGTATGAGATATTAACTAAGAATTTCCCTAGGGTGATGATAATTGTGCTAACAAAAGGGAAAACAATGAATTGAATTCCTCAAGACATTTTTCTTTTTATTCTTAGGTAACGGGTGCAATGCAACCTTGTCTAGTAAAGCCCTTGAGGCATGCTAAGTGATGTTCTTAAACCCTATTAGCTAACTTACTGGATCTGGTATGGTATTCTAACATATGTATCCAATATTGATTCAGAATCTTCAAATAGAGAATTTGGGAGGTAAAGCAATAAATGCAGCATGTGGAATTGTGATATTTTGTGTCCTTCTGCTTTATTTATTATAAGGTTAATAGAAAGGAAAATTGATGTGATGCCTAGCATTGTTACACTAAGGCATATAGCATTTTCATCGATTTTTGTAGCTTACTTATTATGCTTTTACAATTATCTAATATTGTCTTTAGGCATTGACAGTTGCCTTTGACTCTCACATTTTTTAATCATAAGTGTGCCTTTGTTCCACTGTTATGCATCCCAATCCCATGGTTTCTATCTCCATCCCAGTCCCAAAGTTATTTCCCTATTCAAAAATTCAACTTTCACTAGCTGATCAAAATCAAACCAAAACTCCAAGACACCTCAAGAACAATCTCCAAACATTTTAGGTGGATTGACATATAATAAAACACAAAGTCTTTGTTTTGAGACAACTTCCATCTATTCAAATAACTTCTCCTTATTATCTGATCAATGCTTGTCTTTCTGGCCAATGGACAATCAACTTGCCCATTCACCGTCTGAGCACAGTATGGAATGGACACACCTTATGTATAACATAGAATAGACACCTCTCCAATCCCAAACTAAATGAAAGAAACCACCTTACAGCCTGACAAAATTTAGTATCCTTGACATATGGGATCTCAAAATAAAGAACATAATAGCAAACTATCAATAGAAATCAGACTTCTATGATGTAATATGGGGAAAGGAATTCACAGACCTTGATCTTCCTTTAGTGTGTCTTAGGACATGATTCATACATAATGTGTCAATGTAAAGTGTGCCTTAAATGTCTTATAAACAAAGGACAACTTCTGACAAAGTAAATATGTCGAACATTGACTGTCACAGTCTTGACATCTCTAGATAGATAACCTTGCTAATCAGAAGATTCAAACAATAAAAAAACTTCATCCGTATGTTGGAGAAGCATGGTAAGTTCACTGACAGCCCTTTCTTGTCATGGGGGCCCACACAACTTTACAAAATGATTGGAAATAAGGAATCAAAATCTGACTGTACCATGTCATAGTTTTGATAGTTCAGACTGTGATTGCAAAAATAGATCAAAGAATGTTTCAATAATCCTTTCAAGTGGTCTGGAATGTTTACTTGGATTGTCTACAATACTACTCAATCACAAATTCCAAATAAATCTATATCAAATGACTGTTACTAGCAAAAAAATGTGCAATTGTTATGACAGTTTTATGAAAACTAACAGATCAAACCTACTAGGGCATCATGTCGTTCCCTTCATTGTTCTCCCTCTATAATCCATGGAAAGCCTTTAAACTTGTTACAAAATGACACCATCTCAACATATTTAATGCCTCAATAAGTTTCAAACCCAACCAAAACACTACATGAAAAAACCACGTGATTGATCAGCAGAGAGACAGGAAAATACATCAATTCAAAGGGTGGTTATAACTGTCAAAGAGGTTGGAAAAGGTCTATAAAACCAATGTTGGTTGAGATCTAGCGTGGTGACCAGTTTGGAGGAGAGTTGTAGGGCAAAATCCAATAATACCTCTAACTATCACAGGATTCTAGAAATCTGCAAAGGTTGCAAAGCCATATAGGCTCATCAAATGATGTAATTTTAATTTGTATTTGATTTTGGAAGATAGTATAAGGAATAAGCTTTAATTTGAATCCAATCTCATGATTTATGGTGGAGACGACAAATTTTATCAACAATCTCCTTACATAGAAAATCTAGTAAGCCAATAATATCTAGATTTCAAAGAACAAAAATCCTAGTCAAAAACATCTGACCTACTACCACAACAACATACATTATACAGTCAGCACTTAATAGCTGACATAGTTAGGAGGAACATCATACAGGAATAACTAGAATACATCTGCAGTCCAAGGAGCCAAACACATCAGCAATACGCACAGTTAGTAATCAGAAAAATGAGTAAAAGAAATCACCCAACACAACATCATCGAATGAGACAAGCAAATGTAAGACTGCACAAAAAGGTAATGGGAAAAACAGAGACAACACAGGTACGCTATCTATTTCTGAATACAATCATAGACATTAAAATTACTGTTTATATATATAGATAACTATATATTTGGGACTGCACAACATTAGCACCTTGTGCATAAACTGTGAAATGTATAAAATATTAATTTATGCCTACACAATAAATTTATATATATAAGATGTAGAGACGTACATGAACAGAGGACTTTGTCTATATAGATATTGATAAAATATAGATAATCCACGTACTGTAATTAAAATTATATATATATATATAAGAGAAGTAAAATCCAAATTATATTTAGATATGATGGAAATGAAAACAAACATATATATGATAATGGGATGAAATCAGAATTAGATATATAAATACATAAATAAATTTATGTTGTGGAATTCGTAGTATAATATAGATGTTTGCAAATGATATATGATACTGACTTCATGATATTCCTATTTAATGTTATAGTAATAAACATAAATGTTGTTATCTTAATCAGACGCCTAGAATCTCAATTGCAGTACATTTATAAATGTTTAAGATAGATTATATCATGTTAACAATATATTTAATCTATAAATGTATATTTGTGCTCTTGTTTCATTTTTGGTGTTGCAGGACTTAAATTAGAAATTATCTTGTAAAAAGACATTTTCATTGGTAGAGTTTTATGTCTAACCATCTTACAATTCTTAATATAATGGAATTTTTTATTCTAGTGCAAAAATTAGGACAATCCCAAAACAGGAGCTCAATCTATGTAAGGAGATTGTTGATAAAATTTGTTGTCTCAATTCAAGCGAAGATGAAGAAAAGATGTCAAACCTCGAAACAAATTTGAAAAAATAAAAAAATATATTGTTGGCTCATTTTCTTAGTTTTGGTTTTGTCTTCTCTGAGGGTTGACCAATTTAAACATAACCTCTGCCCTCTAATAGTCAGATGACACAAAATGGAAGCTTTGAAAATCGGTGTGAACATCCATCAAATTATAAAGCATTGGAATTTTTTCAAATTATGTAGTTGCAGCTATCCTGGTAAGCATGAATATGAGATCTAGAAACATGTACAATAACTGTGAATTGTTTGATAGACTGCTTTATCAAAAGATAGTCCCATTGATCAAATTGGTTAGAGGATGCAAAAAATTGATTTTTCAAAGGGATTCAAATATTTATGATTCCCACAAACTTAACCATCATTCTCACAGCCCATATGAGTCTGTCTTGAAATAGGGTACGTGGCACACTACACAAAAGCATGATTAATCATGGTTTATCAACATTTTTTCAATATGTTAAATTTTACTTTGAAAATTTTGGTTCTTATAAGATTCGGTAGGGTGATCCAGGAACCAGTATGGTAATTGTTATGGTTGGTGATTAATTCCATTTTTATTTTTTTTTCTACTACCTTGAGTATTCTGATCAAGCCTCAAAGAAATATCTAAATTTGTTAAGAAGATGCAGCATTACTGGTCTTCCCTCATCAAGTATGCCAACCACGAAATGGATGGACTAAAGGTTCTTCCATTCTTGTGTGCCAACGGGCCAAATAAATCAAAGGCTCATTCCATTACCATGCGCTTGGTTGAGGAAGAGAATCTCTGATCATCCTAACAATAATTATAAGATTAATAATTATTTATCTGATTTCCATAAGAAATTGTATTGGAATCTATTTGAAATGTTTGATAGAAAGATGCAGCAGTACCGGTTCCATCATCAAATATGACAACTCCAAGATGGATAGATGTCCTTCTATTCTTATGGTCCAAGGGGCCAAATGACTCAGAGGCTCATTATGTACCCTTGATCGTGGTTGAGGAAGACAGTCTCCTAGCATCCTATCAAGCTTTTCTCAATTTGATCCATCAAATGCTTGGGTGGCCTTCTCTACTACTTCTACAATGCCCTACAGGCATAACTTGGAAACTATGTTTCCTACTCACACGCACACTCCTACAAAAAAGTAGAATAGAAAATAGGTGGAGACTGATGCAGAGCATCCTACTCACACGCGCACTCCTAAGGGTACTTCTTGACCCTAACATCCCTTCAAGACTACATGGATTTGATGCATCTAACAAGATTAAGGACTCTTTCTACTTGTCCATTCACCATCTCCTTCAAAATACCCTTCCAAGGTTCCACACTAACATTCTTTATCACTGACCCAAAAGGACTCACAAATGTCCTTCAACATCCCCTTTAACAATCAATAAAATTACTCTCTATCTACTGTGCACAACTTCTTCACCCTTGTATGCAACCCTACCCTTATCCTCATTAACGCCTTGCCACCCACATGAACTTCATAGACAAATCTTTACCCCCTACACATCCTTATCACAAACAACTTCTCACAACTAACCCAACCCTCTGACTCAAAGACACTATCCACAACAAGAACATGATGTCAATGTGACTGTGCTCATGCATCGCCTTGTTTGATCATTATGTATAACTTGTAGACTCTATTTTGAGACAACTCATATTCAAATAACTTCTGATCCCTCTAAACATTTCATGAGATTCCCATCCACTGATCATATGTAGTTGAACCTTACTTTACATCAAAGTGAAAGTAACTCCAATTCATGGAAGGACTGTTGCAGATCATACTTGGACTAGACAAGGATTATAATATCAATTGGACCCAAGAAAAACTTGGTGTTCATACACCTTCCTAACATTCTCTACCATCCAAGCGCTATACTTCCTCAACATAACTCCCAAAAACTTCACATTGTGCTGTCAACCCAAATACAGTCCCCTTACTACTGTGTTGGATCAGTTCTTATAAAGTTTGAAAGATCCTTTCAACACAATTGTACATGAATCACAAAGAGTTCCAAAATACCTTGGAACAATATAATAAATTCCTTAAGATACCCCCAAAGCATGAACTAACTCCAAACAAAGAAAAGGAGAAAACTGTTCAACTCACATGACAGGACAGTTTTTAGAAATTGATTTGTTTGACCCTTCAAATCACAATATAATTTTTTCTGGAAAGAAAGAAGTTTATTCACAACATAATAACATATCTATACACCAAGTTTCAGGTCCATACTTGACCATACATGGCTGCGCCAATACATTTACTAACTTCAGATTCTGGAAGTCATTTTTCTGAATAAGCTGTCTTTACAAAAATGACCATAATTCAATAAATTCTCCATAAAAATCAATGAGACTGGAATAAAATGAAATATAATTCATTTATGTATCAAATACAAGAGGTATCCTATCATTGATAGGTCATACTTGGCCGTACAACTCCCTGCAACATGACTTTTCCTGATTTTTTAACAATTATCAATATAAAACTCAGTCTGAGGGCATCAAAGTTCTCCACCAATACAAAATGCTTTGATCTCAATCCAAATTAAATATAAAGATAATCTAAAAGGCTAATAAATATCAGAAGATATGATTTTTTTAATGGTGAAAAATAAGGATATCAAAAAAAAATTGAAGAATGGTAATGAAGATAGTTTGAAATTTGAATGTTGATTTGAAGGACATTAATGGATCTTCTTCCATACTCCATGGAAGAACTTCTAACTGAATTCAAATGAAAGATAATACACCAAATTTTTATCTCCAATAGGTCTCTTCACATAACTAGGATAATACCTTTTCATATGGTGATTCTTTCTGCTACTGATCAAGGTGATTCTTGATCAAGGTGATTATGATAATTTCCTGTTTCCATGGTTGTTCAACCATTCATTTCTCTCTTATATTAATTGATATGTGTTTTAAAGATATTTAAGGTTGAAATAGGATGAATTAGCTTTGTTTTGGGTCATTGTTTTGGATCTTCCATGATCTGGAGTGAAACATCCAATGAGTTTCTTCAAAAATAGTTAAGAAACCCTCAAAACAGGGATTTGGAGGAAGATGCAGGCCATTGACAGCCTTACCATTGTTGGAAAAATCTAAATTTATTGTATTTTGTAGTACATTCATTAACCTTTCAAATGACATAAGTTTAATGTTGGTTATGCACTTGTGTACATAGAGAAAAGTCAGGCCCTAGGCTGACTGTAATTAGGAAATTTATTGGTTTTTATGACAGTCAAAAACGGTCCTGGTAGAAAGGACGTAACTTCTATTTTAGCCGTTGGATCTTCATGAAATTCGGAAATAATGATGGTAACCAAGTTTTTATCAATTCCACCGGAGTGATTGGCTTCAAGATGAGTGGTCTAGAAGTTATTAATGTCAGAGTGCTGATCTATATTTATGTGATGAGAATTCATATTTGACAAAGATTAGATGCACACTAAAATCTTAATGTTTTGTTGTCACATGGATCATTGAATTATGTAATTTAATAGAGAATGGGTATTCCCAAAGGTATATTGAATAGCTAAGGTAAGGATTCTTTTGTATCTTGAATGATCAGACTTGGATGTGACTGTCCTAATAGTGGTATGGCAGTTTTTGTTCAAATGTTGATCAAGTAAATGCTTCAGAGTGGAAGGTCATATTTTCATGTTTTGTGATGTCTTTTGGATCACATATTCCAATACATTCAATGATTTAAGAACATAGAATCTAACATCTTTTGTACAAGGTCATCAACTTGCACAATAAAGGCATTGGTTTACAAAGAAAGGTCAACATCTTGCATAGCAAAAAATGTTATCACAGATAACATCCTAAATCTATCATATATACTCTAATTCCCACTAAGCCTTTATAAGCTCAAGAAGCTCATATAAAGAAACCAATTCCCTTGTTAAGTATGAAAATACTTAACACTTAGCAGGTTTAAACTGATTTTGATTGTCTTCGTGCATTTTGAACATTTTGATTGTCTTTTACTGCTTTCGATCCACTAGCAGTCTAACAACTCATGGTACAGTGTTGAAGTAGATCAATTGTCATAATAATGATCTAACTCGAAACTGTGTGAATCATGAACCGTCTTCATTTGCTGGGATAATGCAGACCCAAAAATATATCTGTAAATTCAAATCTTTAATGAAGTTTGAAAGATTACATGTCACACAAACATGGATTATACTATAAGCCAAGGAACCTAAAGCTTTGGTAATGAATTCTTATTCTTCCTGTACCTTGGTAGTATCTGTTTAGGAACACTTTCCTATTTAGTGATAAAATATAATAAGTTCAGCAATATTAGCTCCTATTTGACTGTTGACCATGACTAGTGTTGTTTAGCATAAATCAAGTCCAGTTCAGTCTCTTACTATTCCGTAGAAAGTCTTCTTGAAAATAAAAATCAATCTAAAGGTAACTACCAGCAATAGCACTCAATGCCCAATGCACCTTAAATGCCACCGGCCCTTGATGCCTACTTTCTATAGCCTTTTTTCACTGTTTCTTTTGTTTGGATTTTTCTTTCTTTCCCAAGTACAATTATACAAGAATAGAAAGCCAACTTATCTTTAATTCATATTTTCCCACAAAATGTCAATGTGGCATGTGTCATTGGTGAATTTGTTGAAATTTCATCTGGCCATCTACAATTTTTACTCTAGCCAGCACCAAGTTCACTGGGTTGACATGTGAATAATATCATCAACTCTGGAAAGCCTGCCAAGCTTGTCAAACAAATCTGCATGGACTAGGTCATGGTTATTAAGACATTAATCTCTTGGGCAGATATTTCTTTTCAATCTAGTCTGCCAAGTTTGGCAAGTGAATCATCAGGGACCAGGTCTTATTCATGATACTACTATCACTCAACATTTCTTTGTGAACCAGTCTGGTTATCTGGCCCAGACACATTAAGAAATTCGCAGTAGCTCTGAGTTAGCAGCGAATGGCTTTGCTATTTTTCTATTATGAACATTCTTTCAGTTAGCATGAACAAGTGTTAGTAGCTTCTGGGTATGAAAAGGACACTGCAAATCCAATTGAGCCAAAAAACTAATATAACATACAGCATATAATTACTGTTGGAGGCCATGTATCACAGACATTGTAAGTTTTGCCAAGGAATCTTTAAGATCTTCAAAACATTTTTTTGGTTTTCCTATAGCAACATGAAATGCCAACCTATGCAGGTATAACGGTGTATTAACCAATCAGAGCTAAAAGGTAAACAAGAAGGAAGTTCACAATCACAGTGTGGTCCTTAAAGGGGAACGGATTGTTTCAAGAAGCTCCTTAGAATGACAAAAAAAAATTGGCACAAGTTAAAAGAAAATAAGTTGGACACCAAGATTTACATCAAAATATTTGGAGAAGAATATAAACTTGCCTTTTGTATTTTTAGCTCCTCTGTCAAACTGGAAGACATGTCATTACCTTCTGATTTAGACAAGTTGAACCACAATGAAAACAAGCATTCATAAATCCACTTGCCATATCATCAGAGTGTAACCTACAAAAGAGAGATGAGCTGGTTCAAACAACCACCTAATGGCCTTTTCGTCCAAAACAGGGTTAAAACTTCCCGACATTTGAAGAGGAATATTGTTAAGCATATGTTGCAGTCTCTTTTGTTGATGCCATGAATCTTTAATCAAATCCTGAAACAACCACAAGCATGATAGATGTTAAGTTTTAAATTTTAAATACATCCACATATCCACATGGTCACTTCATAAACAATATTCAAAAACATGTGATCATAGATCTGTAAATATTATCCCTTTTGGAATTTATACCACATTCTCTTATATTTAAACTTTGTTTAGTTGCTACCTTATATTTGAACCATAACACCAGTGCAAATTTTGTAAATAAAATTACCCCTATATAATTACACATGGTTTAACCACCTTATCCAGCAGATTCCCAGTGAAAACATCAGAAGCATCCATGCAGTTTTGAGTTGGGGTGTAATGGAAATGGGAACATTAGTAAAAGTGTAAGCCATGTTAAAATCACTATAATTACAACAACATGAAATGTAGCCTAGGTTTCTTCCTCAAAAAAGACATAAATCTCAGATAAGAAGGGATTTAAAAAGGTCAAAAATGTATTTTTATGTTAATTTTTGGTGCTCGCCCACTTTGCGTACACCTAAGAAGACATACCCTGGAGGTACCCAAGCATACCCCTGGGTAAACCCATACCTAGTATGGGTACAAGAGGCATCAATGATGCACTCAAGAACATAGGAGGAAGGTCAAGGAAAGTGCAAGAACATGCTAGCACTTGAGATATATATGCCTTATCTACCACCCAGGGCTAGATAAGAAGTAGCAATTTATAGGAAAGATACCTGAACCGAAGCCCAGACTCTCAAAAACCCATTAAAACAGGTCTGCAGTCATTCAAAACATCAGATTTGGGTCCTCCCACCCCTAAGAGAGGCAATCTCATTGTATTACCAGACAGATTTAGGAAGAAATTGGGTGATCACACTCAGATCTGGATTGTTAAGTGGCATCTCATTATCTAGACTGTACACAAAACTATTTTTTCATATAATTGAAACATTCAGTGACGTTAAAAGCCCTCTTTAAATCCAAACATTGGTAGCAGTTATAGGAAACCACACGAATCAGATTTTGTAACTCAGATCTGATGTATCAAGTACCTAAATTTTTCAAATTTAAATTATTGCAGCTCTAATTATTGGTTCAGAACTACTCATTGATAAATTGTTGCACATTGTCCTATTGTTGTACATGATTTGAAGACATTCACTAATTTGCTGCACATAGTGATTAATTTCAATCTAGTTATTATTTTCTCATGTGATTATTTGACAGTTTAACTATAGTTTTGCAGTTTTGAAGTTGGTTGATCAGCCTACAAACCCTCAGGATATTTAATCTTCAGCTTGTCCAATGATTGCTCTATCACTTTTTTTATTTTTGAAGTAAAATATATATATTGTAAGAAGAGAGTTATGAAAATTTTGAGTTCATATCTCTCTTCTTTACCTAGGGTTCAAATCATTGGCTTTAGATAGTTTTTCCTCTTTTAGACACTGGAGAATTCACGTCTTATGAGAAAGCAAAAACCTGTATAATAACTTGGAAAGATTGCTTATGAATTCTTACTTAAGAATATGGAATTTTTCCATGAATTAGGAAATGCATTTCACTAAGTTTGACTAGCTCCTTACCATTATTGTTCCCTGTCTCTTTGAATCTCAACCATGACATGCACATTTTCTAAATCTAAATATGAGATTCATTTCCCCACAAGCTCTACCCGTAGTGAGAGAAATGGGCCAATGATATAAAAGAGCCGCATCAACTACATTGGCAATTATTTATTTAATATAATATAATTACCTTACACATTGGTGCATTCTAAGAACTGAATAACCATTTCCAAAACAGAGTTGAGTGCTTGTTATGATCTCTCTAAACTACCTGTACTTTCATAGCTCTCTTCACTGATTTTTCTTATTTGTGGATGTTAATAGCCTAGTCATTAGAGGAAATTGCTAAGAAAAAATTCCTTATTTTACTAACTGATTAATGGGTAATTTATGATTTTAAGGCATAATTGTCCCTTTGACTTGAGTTGAGACGTGGCTTTTTCCTCCAGAATTTACACCTCCATCGGCAACCAACTTGGACAGACCAAAATCTGAAACCTTGGCATTTAGATTCTCATCCAAAAATATGATACTGCGCTTGATGTCTCTGTGTATGATGGGTGGATTGGAAAGCTCATGAAGGTAGTTCAATCCCTTGGCAGAACCCCTAAACCTGTCATCGATTCTAGCTTAGGCGTAGGGATTGTGACCGCCATGTTCTTCGAAACCCTTGATGGCTATATTTTCCCTTTTCAATCCCATACATTTTACAGAGGGATGAACTTTCCCGCCAAAGAGATGTAAAAGATTGAGACAAAGGGAGTTATGGAGATGAGACGAAGATGTAAAATGAGAGATAAAAACCTTCCTTTTCCATTTCTCCGTACCGCCTCTTTCTCTATGGTCTAATTTTTTTTAGATATATATTATATAAATAATGTAATCTAAGTAAAGATAAAAATGTATTACAATAAAATATATTATATATAAATTTCATTATTTCTTTTATTTAAAATTATAGAGTATAGTATAGATAATTAAATCATACAAATAAAAATAATAATTAAATATATATTATCATAACATATAATATATATAGCTAATTAAATTTATTTCACGACCAAAGGTCTTGATCATTCAAATTTCTAAATGACATCATTAACAATACCACATCTTAATCGTCACATAAGATCAACTCCATATAATATATAATATTAATTGTTAAACATATATTATATAATTAAATAATATAAAAGTAAAACTATATTATAGTAAAATATATTATACACAAATTTTAATTTTAATATATATATATATATATATATATATATATATATATATATATATATATATATATATATATATATATATATATATATATATATATATATATATTATTATATATATATATATTATTATTATATATCATATAAAATATAGTTTATAACAATATTATTATATTATATTAAATTCTTTTCAATTGTCGAGTAGGAGATATTAAAGACAAATGACCATTAGAAGCTTATACAACTACGCTTTTACAAACATTGTGTTTCTACAAAATATTGCAAAATTATTTCCATTACAATAACTCACATAACACAATATTAGTCCAGAACATCAAATCCATTCCAAGAACCAAAACAACTCCAAAAATCCAAATTATAACAAATAATAAACAAAATTAAACATAAACTACCTTAGAGGGAAGAACTTTGACAAAAGAGGTGGGGGCGGCAAGGGTTTTTAGCTCAGCCTAGGAAAACATGCAAATATAGAAAGTGTCATCATCTTAGATTGATTCAAAGATTGAAACCCCTGCAAATAAAGGAATAATAATCATTCATTTAGTCATTTTTGTTTGGGTGATTAATTATTTAGTCATTTTTTATTTTTCTGACCTTGTGATATTACCTGGTGACCAAATTAGTCATTTTTTAAAAAACCTTGATAATGTCTATGAATTATATGCACCTGATCTATATAAATTATAATTGCAAAATGCTTAGATGAATTTTAAATATAGTTACCATTTAGAGATATTGGCAAATAGTGGCTAGAATAATGTTTGCATAATAAGTCTATTGGCGAACACCCATTATTGGTGAAATGCAACTTCTAAGAATATAAGTATATGATATTATCAAATGTTAATGTGTAAAAGAGTATTAATCATTCATTTAGTCATTTTTATTAGGGTAACTAATTATTTAGTCATTTTAGTTGTGATTTTACCCGATGACCAAATTGGTCATTTATTTAGTCATTTATATTTGTAGAACATGATCAGTTTTAGTCACGTGACTAAAAAAATGGTATAACAAGATCAGTTTTAGTCACATGACTAAATTTTTTAGTCACATGACTAAAAGTTTTAGTCAATTGGTCATTTATTTACCTAAATTCTACTAGTGATGGTAATCAAGCATAAATGCATCCATGTTCCTGGAGATCACTAAAATGGGTCCTAATAGGTCCTTGAGCTTCCAAATTAATGGGAGCTAACTTTTAGGATGGTACATTTAGCCCCCACTTTAGCGGGAGTATGAGAAAAATCATACTCATGGTAAAGTAGATTGAATGCATTAAATGGTCTTGCCAAAGCTAATTTAATATAGAAACATCAATCCCCCAAGTGGCTTAAATCCTCATCAAATCCAAAACTATAAAAAGAGATACATCGCTAAACAAAGATAGAGAAGGATGTGATTAACTTAGGCCCAATAAGAATGCTTGTCTCACTGTGAATCACATGAAAATGCATTCTTCAAAAGATGGCACTGAAAGTCTAGCAAGTTTTGTGTGTTGTTCTAGTCAACCTATCGAGGATCCACGCTTAAGGATTGTGTCTCAAAAAAGGAAATCCAAAAAAGAGTGATGTAGCCTTAAGTATTTGTGTCCATAAGGGATCAAAAGTAAAAATGTGGAGATCATTCCTTAAGGATTGTGTTCCATAAGAGATCCAAATGTATAGGAGCATAAAAAATAGTACATGTGTGCAAAATATGAGTGGAGTGTATGCCCCCATGTTAAAGAGATTACAAGTGCCTTAATGGGAGAAATGGCTTTAACAAAGCATACATTCATCCAATAGAGATGATTCCACTATGAAATACCCCTAAGAAAGGAAATATCAAGGTAAATGAGCACATGACAAAAAAAGAGCACAAAAGGGATCTACCAACCCTGGGGCCAGTATGATCATATGATAATATATAAAATATTATGTGCAAATAAAATAATATCATTCCCCAAAGGAAGTAGAAATACAACACAATAGAAGAAAGACACATAAAAGTCACAAAGAAGAGTCTTTTTGGACTGACATCATGGAGACCATAAAGAATATGTTCTACCATTTTGCATTATCTCCAAGTGGATAATCACAAAGGAAAAGTTGTGAATAATAGCACATATACAAATCCACATGTAACAACATATATGGGAAAAGAGAAACAAATAGGAGAATGATTACAACATTGTAATTCCTTTATCACCTTGCGCCAGTGGAGCAACAAGGATCATCTAGAGGAATCTAAACAAAACATATAACACATAGCACATGACAGGGGAAGCACATTATGATGAGTAAACACACAAAGTCCACTATACAAGAGGAGCTAATCAAGCATATCACTTTCCCCCTATCTCATTCCATAGTGTTTAGGGAAGGTAGGAAACTCATAAGAGGAGTGACATAAAGCTCGAAAGAAGGAACACTATCTAGTTCCAAACAAGAACCATGTTGTGAAGATAGGTCACCATGTTTGTTACTATGAGTAATAGATAACTATTATGAAAGAATAGATGGTAAATCATTATACATAAAAATAGTCTCATACATATCATCAGAATAACTAACATGCATATCATTTTTAGTACCTTGAACATCATCATCAAGAGTATCTTCTTCGTAAATATTAATACAATCCAAGATATGAATAACATTATCATGTTTATCCTTTTTAACATTGTTCAAATTCACTTCCTCCATAGGCTCAAGAATGAGATGGCCAAAGGGAAGTGAAGGTTAATGAGGTGAAGAATTTTTTTGAGAAGAATGGGAACATGCTCTAGCACTATGCTTGTGATGATGATTACAAGTATGGTGATTATTTTTGGTCTTACTAGATAGATGAGGTGGGGTAGGATCAATCAACATTAGGTCCCTTTCTTATTTAGGAGGAAGAACCTAAGGAACCACACTAGGATGAGAGATAACAGTAGTAGGATGCGTGTAAGGAATAGGATGTGGTATAGGAGGTGTAGGAAGAAGGCCACAAATATGATCATCATTAGATTTTCTTATTTCACAAATATTTTGAATATTGAAGGCTTGGTAGGATTGGAAAAGATAATCATGATGAACTCTAGTTGATTGATGCATAAAAGACCAAAAGACATCAAGTTAACAGAGTCTCAAGGAACATAAGGATAATAAAGACTATGGTTAATAGTCATGATCTCTTCATTACGAGGAAATTTAAGTCATTTATGAATAGGAGAAGCCATGACTTTCATGCAAGTAAGACAAGGAAGACCAAGTTTGACTTGAAATTGATCGGAGGTAGGAATGACAATGAAATTAGTATCCAAAGTTTTACCACCAATTTCCACATGAAAAGAAATGGAACCATGGGAAGGATATCAAAAACCATTGAAATTTTGAATAAAAACATCATATTTATCATAGTAATCCTTATGAAATTCTCTACTAAAAGGATCCTCTTCAGTTATCAGATTGACCATGCAAGTGGGATCAACCAGGGTACCATGGGAAGGAATACCATCAACCCTAGCGACAATATAAAGAGGACCATTAGGTATCATAATTGTTTTAGAAGGATCAAAGGTAATGTAATTAGATTGAGGTTGAGGTTTAGGTTGGAAATTCTCAAATTGATTACCTACATGGTTGGATTCATAAATTTAATCATCATAAATAATGTTTATAGGAGTAGAAGGTTGCACAATAGTATTGGTTGAATGAGATAGAAAAGGATTAGTGTATATTTGAAAATTCTAATTAGGAGGTGCAACTAATTTGTTTCCATGGTCAATATCAGTATCAATATATATAGCATTATAATCCATGAGGTCTTGGATCATGTTCTTGAAAGAAAAACAATTTCAGTATCATGACCGGTTTGACGATGGTATTGACAAAAAGATTTAGGATCAAAGGATTGGGGAAGAGGTTTGTTTGGATCAATTAGTCTAAGAGGAGGAATTTTAATAATTTTTGTATTAATTAACTTTATCATAACATAATGAAAATATTTAGAAAGCATATTAAAAGCATGAGAAGGTCTAAAAATAGAGGAAAAGGGAGCCCAACCTTTAGTTGTTGCTGCCACTTGTTCATCTACTGTGTTGGATGATTTGTTGATCTTGATGTAATTATTAAGCTTATGAAACTTGTTGGAATTTGATGTGGCATCACTCTTATCAATGGGAAAATGATCCATTGGAGTGGCACTCTTAAATTGACTCACTTGTAGTTGATAATGATGAAGCACTACACACAATTGTGAAAAGGAAGAAAACTCAATAAGGAGAACCTTATCTCTAATATCCTTTTTTAAATTAGAAACAAATATACATTGTATATAAAAATTAGGCACATTATAAGAAATATGAGCATGCAAATGCTTAAATCTACCAAAGAAGCAAGTAACTTTTTCTTTTAACACCTTGTTTACAATTCATTAAATTAGTCAAAGAAATTTGAGGACCAATATTGTTCTAAAATTGTTGGATAAAAGCATTGGCAAGTTTTTGGAACGAATCAATGGAAAAAGGAGATTAAAAACAAATACCATTGCAAGTATTTATCTTGAAAGGTTCTATTGAACAACATAGTCATGAACCTATGGTCGTGAGAAAAAATACTTCATAGGGTTTGAAAGGTTTTAACATAAGTCACAGGATCACCTTTGCCACTATAAGTCTGAAGATGAGGAATATCAACATTTTATGGGATAAAGGATCAAACAATGTCTAAGAAAAAATGATTAGCAATATCACTTGTAGGAATATTTAATTTGCATTAAGTCAAGGAAGCAAGTTGTTGTTGCAAAGAGACAAATTAAGCAAGACTGTTAATTGTGGAATCAGTGGAAGAAATAATAGGAGGCAAAATATTGAAAATGTTAGGAAAGTTTTATTTTGAAGAAGAAGGAATATTTGAAGGAGCATCAACATTCAAATTAGGAGCATTGTTGGAAAGAAGTTTTGAATATGAAAAGGGCACATTATGATAAAAAGACATTGATGAAGAAAATGAAACACATGAAACACTTGTAGGAAGTGTAGGAAGAATAGGATTAGGAAGAATCACATGTGTAGGGTTAGAGGATTGAAATAAATAAAGATGCAATGAATAAAAAGTAGATCATAGATCTAAG
This sequence comes from Chamaecyparis obtusa, assembly GCA_027943335.1. NCBI lineage: Eukaryota > Viridiplantae > Streptophyta > Pinopsida > Cupressales > Cupressaceae > Chamaecyparis > Chamaecyparis obtusa. The sequence continues at coordinate 743,637 of BSBK01000752.1, read as the reverse complement.
TGCATACAATGTGATTAAAGTGAATCTAAATATAACAATCAATGCATAAAGAGGATCTAACTACCAAAATGTAATGAAGAAATGCATGAGATGAATATCTAACTACCATATCAAAAGATATGAAGCATGAAAGAGGTAGGTTAACCGAAATGTAATGTAGGTGAACACAAAATGATGTAAATTTCATTCTACTAAGCTCTAACTAAATGCCTAAAATGTAACAAAGTAGATCTAGAGAGAAATCTAACACCAAAATTAGGAAAGGAAATGTTATGAGTTGGGTTCACCAAAATGTATAGGGTGAACCAATGCATACCATGAATATTTAACTACAAAATTAGAAATTATGAATCATGTAAGTGTCAGGTTCACCAAAATGTAACATATAAAATGGTGATCCAATGTGATTAGACCACCAAGTTATATTTACAAATGGGAAGAAGAATAAAAATAAGGGGCCTTCAAATGTAACCCTTGGGATGACCCAAATCAGATTAGCACAAACAAAATGGAACTAGGGATACTAATGCAAAATCTAAGTCCTTTTAGGGGTGTCTATTCAAAGGTCACTTTATCTTTCTTTTTCTTCTATGTTTAGTTGTTAATGGTTTGATTAAATCTGATGTGAAGAATGAAATGCAAGTAACGTAAATACACATGAAAGGAATCTAATCTAGATATGAAAGTAAGTTCTATGGAATGAAAAAGAGAGAGATGTACTCACCTTGAGGGAAAATGGAGAATGCAAGCTCAGATCTGAAAATAGACTATCAAACTATATCAAAAACCGAAATAGAGATGGGTTTGGAACTAGGAGGATGAAAGCTAAAAATTGTGAAAATATGAAGGTCCTAGGAACAAGTCAACTTCCATGGAATAGGTTGACTTGGGCTATAGGTCAAGTTCAACCTATACCTAATAGACTTCAAATTGAATTTTCTAATGTGTGACAAAAACTGTAACTCTAGATCTGCCAATGTTGAGCCCAAAAATCCAAAAGTCTGCAAACCTGATTCTTACACAAGAAAAAGGGATTTTTTTCTTTGGGGGGGGGGGAAGGGGATTGCCTTGGTCAAGTCCATGTTTAGGAATTAACCTTGAAACGAAATATTAAAATCATGTAAAAATAAGAAAAATGTTAGTATTCACCTTGCTTGTCAAATCTTCATGAATGGATATGGATCTGCTATCCACAAAGATGTTTTAATGCTTTTGTGCACGTGTATGTAGAATGTAGAATGTAATATTTCTTCACAAATGCAATGGATCTACAATCACTAAATCATAGATCATGGATTCCCATATGCTTGATATGCCTTGTTTGAGCTCCTTAAATGCACCTTTGGATTTTATATCTTGCTTGCAAAAGTTATAAATAGCTTGCACAATTTTGGCCTTGAAAATCATGTTTGTTGCCAAGTGAAGTGAGAAAGCCTCCTTTTATATCAATTTTGGGCTTTAAAATCAAAAGGGTTGATTACATTGGGTGGAAAAATTTAAAAACCCTAAAATGGGCCTTGAGATCCCACAAGTTAACACCTTAGGTATAGGTTAACCTCAACCTATGCTAGGTATAGGTCAACTTGTGGGACCTATACCTAAGAAGGCACACTTAATGGGAAAATCTTAAGGATCTCGGGTGCACAAATGGTTCAGGGAAAATAAGGAAATCAAGCATGAATGCATCCATGTTATAGGATATCACTAAAATGGAGCCTAATAGGTCCTTGAGCTTTCAAATTAATGGGTGCTAAATTTTAGGATGGTATAATATTATAAAGTTTTGTGCTCTATCATTTGCATAGAGTAATTGTAGTGTGATGCTTTGTGTTTTAACATTTTTGTAAAGTAGTATTATTTTTATATTGAATATTGATAGATGATCACTTAATTAAGTTGTGTTCTAAGTTTCTTGTGTATAAGGAATAATAATTCATTATGTCTAAGATCTCAATATGAAATAGTTCTATTTCTAAAAGATAAATATTAATCCTTTTCATTCTTTGTCATCGCCACATGTTCTTGTCACAAAGTGGATAGGAAGGCTAAATTGAGAATATAAAGAAAACAATAAATTTGTTTTTAGTTGCATTCATTCCCAATAATTCACTATCTAAATCCTTTAGAAAAATAGCTCTAATACCTTTCACAAGATTATGACCCTGGATTGATATTAAAATAGAAAACTAAGAAAGTCATTCAAGGATTGATTTAAGTTTATTTTAAGATAATTCTACCCTATTTCTCAACTAGAGTTTTTCTATACATGGGATGATTGTGATATCCCCTAAATAAATTATGATTGTGTTCATAGTCTACACCTAAGCATCCATGTCACATGTTTCATACCAACAATTATGTGTGTGAAAATTGTACCTATTTAAGAGACATAACACATTAGTAAAACATTATTGGTTAATAATTAGAAAATATGCAATGAACAAGTATATCATGTTAGAAATAGGGAATACTGAGAGGGGGGGTGAATCAGTAATCTACAAACTTTTACTTTTGCCCAATTATGGATATAACAAATTATCTTGATACATGCATAACATAGTAAACTAAAGAACATGCATAATATTAAAGCAAATGAACTCATAAAACATTGTTTGTTCTCAAGGAAATCCTGGCCAAGGAGAAACCCCGGTGGGGATGGTACCCACAAAGATTCACTAATCAAAAGTATCTTGTTAAGGATGTTGACCCTATTAGGAGCCTATTACATGCATATAGTGTCTCAGTCTTGATTAAGGGACTTAAGGCCTTGTTAGAAGCCTCAACCCTGCTAAGAGTTGGTAGTGCAAAATATGATTACTAGATGAGCCCACTGCCCAAACAAGTAATGTACAATGATTATTGATTACAAAATATGGCAAGGTACTTAACCTTATGCTTCTTTCTTTTATTTCACAACTTCGCACTAATATCTTTTCGCTTTCTTTTCACCTTTTCATACTACTACTACATTTCATTACATCATTACATCTTTATACAAGTTATTAAGACTAATAACTCTTACAGTCGACTTGAAAAAAACATTATACAAAATACATATTTACCCAAGGGTTAACATCTATGATGTCATCCCTTTATATTTTTAAGAAATTATTTTGATAAAAAAAATAATCCCTTAACTCTTTACCAATTATGTCTTCATATTCTGTCATGTCGGCTTGACACTGTCTCTGGTAAAACTGTCATAACTTCTTCCGTACATGTACTGACTTGCACTCTTAGGTTAATATTCTATAGTCATCATAGTATCTATGTTCAAGTGTGCAAGCACTGAACTTACTCCAATCGTCATCGCTAATCAAAACTATCTTCGGGTACACTGGAAAAAATACTATCTCACACTTAGACAATTTTGCTTTGCGCTCTGTCATACTTGCTCTCTATCATATATGATCTTTATGTAGATCATATATTTCCATAATGACAACATCTAAGTATCTAACTCAGCCAAATTTCCAACAATCTCCCCCTTTGTCATTGGTGGCAACACATGAGAAAATTGGCTAAGTCTTAACACTTCAAAAACTCAAAATTGTGGCCATAACAAAAAGTATATATTCACTGCCCTTATAACTCCATATATCTTATCTATATTTTTTACTCCCCCTAAGAATATACATCCTTATCATATATATCAATTTTTTGCTATATATCTCTCCCCTTTTGACAATAATGACAAAAAAAGGTGCCAAAACTATGTTTAAACAAAAATGTGTATACCTTGATTCAATATTGCAAAGCCGGTAGGCTTGCAACACAATCTGGAAAATTTATTTTGATCTCTATCTCCTTCTCCCATGCCTTATTAATGGAGTCTGCAACACTGAGTAGTGCACACAATCCATAAGATGCTATTTCATAGGCTTGAAGGTTGGCAAAACTAAACTTTTGAAAAGATGTCTTTGATGAAAGACATTCTTCCAATTGTCCTTCAATAATACTTAACTTAATGGAAATGTGCTCTCTTAGAAGAGCGAATCTTTTCAGTTTCTTGTCCTTGTCATCATATAGAATCCTTATGTCATCGTTAATATTGTTGATTCTCTTCTCAATGTCCAATATCTTTATATTGGGGCTGGCTAGAAGATTTACCTCTATCTGAATCTTTGCTTCTTTGGCCTTAATCTTTTGAATTTCTTCTGATACAAGATTCTCATATTTTGGACACTAAATGTACAAAGTTTTACCTATGTCCAAGTTCCTTCTTAAGTCTTTTATACAAATGTCGAGACTGTTAATATCATTTCTGATATTCTGACTCATGTCTAGAAGTAATTTGACCTCATAGGCTACTTGTGCCTTCACTTTAGCTATGTCTGATAAGTTAGTAAACTCATCATCAAATGCATTCATAACTTTCTTAGCTCTTTCAAGTGGGTCTGCCTCTGCTATCTGGTTTGTTACAACACTTTGTAACTTCTTTGTTATTTCCTTCAGTGATCCTTCAAGGCTTTTCACCTTCTTATTCTTCCCAATTATTTTTTCCAGAGATGTGATCAATTCCATTTGATCATCATCATCAACTTCTTTCCCAAAGCTTTCAAATATAGATCCAATCTATGATTTCTTTGTAGTCTCAAGTGTAAGACTGATTTCTTCTTGACTAGGAGCTTCTACTTGTTTTTGAACTTCTGCACTTTCTTAATTCTCATTTTTCTTTTCTTCTTCAATCCTTGTATCTTTCTTCTCTTCTTCTCTAGCACTTCCCTACTCTTCAAAAGTTGAATTGTCAACAATGTTTTCAAGATTCTTGAAAGGGTTATCATCACTGTCTAAAGTGATCTTAGTTCCTTCCACATGCATTGACTCATCTTCAATGTTGATTGCTGGTGGAGAGGGAATTCTCTGATGTTCAGCTTCCTTATCTTGCTTTGTTTGTCTTGTTGCACTTGAGTGTCTTTCAACACTAGATGTCATTACCTTGACTATTACTTGCTTTGTTTCTCTGTTGATCTCTTCATAATTTCCTCCCATAATCTGAATGGTTCTTCTCTTTGTTCTCAGATGGGTGTTTAGCTATTTCATGATCTCCTTGAAATGTTCTTCATCTTTAACATCACATAATTTTCTTACAAGATTTTCTCTGATTTTATTGTCTTCTTTTGTTGCTCTTTTCTTCCTATTCACTAGCTTCTCAAATAAGTCATCAGGTATCTTGCCCTAAATTGTGTCAAACTTCTTATTTGATAGTATCATGTGTCTCACAACTACATTTTCAAGATTCAATCTTTCTGAAGGTCATAATACTTATTCATCTTAGAAAAGTCTCCATCTTGTATGATTTGTTCATTCAATTTTTCAATCTTTGGTTTCCATGTTTTCTTTTTCACTGGGGTTTCTTCATCATCTTTTATTTCTGCTATCTTCCTCTATACTAGTGGTACTGATGTTTTATGCCTTTTGCCTGGTCCAGTAGAAATTTGTTTCACTCTTTTCCCTGGTGGAGTTGAAGTTGATCTAGTAGATTTCCTGACTTCTTGTTCTTCTTGCTCTACTTTCACCTTATACTGCAAATTTCCAGTTTCAACTACTGATAAGGGTGGGATAGATAAAACTTCCTTTTGTCCTATGTCTTTGATGGTTGTTTTTGCCTTCTTAGTAATTATAAATTCTTGTTCTATCATCCTTGTGTCCTTCAAAATCTTCTTTATTGTACTTTCCACTCTCTTCTTAGACTATTTTTCTTCTAAGATAGACTTTGTGGAGTTGAAGTTATCGTCAAAAGTCCCAAATCTGTTACTATGTATGTCCAATTTTCTTTTAAGCAACCTATTCACATACTCTTCTATTTTAGTTTCAAAAATTTCATAGCCAAGAGGGTCTATGAATTCTAATCTAGGTTCTACTGCTTCAATGAATGTAAAGTCAGTATCAACCCTAAAACATATCTCATTCTTATATTTTTCAACTAAAGACTGTGGAATCCTTGATCTTCTTTTCATTAAATTTTGAAATGTTTTAATTACCAATACTGCACTCTCATTGACCTTGTCAATAAGATGTCTCATGTCTACTTTGTTAATCCTTTCCATTGTGGTTTTACCATCATTCCAATCATCACCAATAGTGTAAGGGAATCTTCTTAGCAAATGGAAAAACATATAAGTGATCAATGATGAGAATCTAAACTGAGAGTTCTTAGTCTTCTTTATCTTTTCCAAGTTCTCAAATAACTGAATTCTCAAAATTTCACACATGTCAACTTGAACTTTGTTAACACACATTAAGTAAGCTACATGTATCATTCATGCTGCCATGTCATCTTCTCTTGAGTTTGCACAAAACTTAGCTGTAAGGATCTTGCACAAATACCTAACATCATCCTATTGTATCTTGCTAATCACTATACCTCTGCCATTGTAAGATGATTTTGTGTTGTCTATTACTATTTTTCTCATGTTCTTCTCATTCAATGGTATGACTCCAGTTTTAGATAAACTGGTTACTTCATGAATTAGGTCAGCTGTGATATCTATCACTCTATCATCTAACCAAAACTTTTCATTGTGAATTATGCTCAGAATTATCTTAGTACATTCTTCATCATCAAACTCATACTGTAAGGAATACTTTATGATTTCATTATCATTCAAGTGTTCAAACCCTACTCTCAATGACATATCTTGATTATAAAGCTTTTCATATTCTTTGGTAAAGTCACTATTACTGAGGGTTTCAAGTTTGCATCCCAAATAACTTCTAACATTCTCTAAGTGTAGAACTCCATCTGGTATGGATGATAAAGCTAATTTAGGGTCTTCCTCCAAGCATTATATTGGTTCCCTTTTGATCTTAGCTCTATTCTTATCTCTTACATTGTGAATTAATGAAAAATCCATGACTTCTGAAAATTCTCTAACTGATTTATAGATCTGCTTAGTAAAATACCTTGATTATGTGATTTAGGGCTTGCGTAGATTCAGCACAAAAATCCTTCACAAATCCTTGAAAACTACTTTCAATCACTGCTCTTTTGATCTCCTTAGCACTTGTATTCACCTTAATGATCAAATAATATCTATCATAACCTTTTAACCTTTCAATCTCACAAAAATCTGACATCGCATTCAACTCCTTTGTTGCTTCTTTCCAAAAAGTTGTTTCTGCTTATCTTCAAAACTTAAAACTTCTTGCGATCTTACATAACATCATATTATTTTATGTGCTCTTAACCATAGCATCAATACATCATATACTACCTTGCATTAATTGTGCAAGACTCAATTCATCTTATACTAACTTCTATATTATCCTAAGTTCCTATTCTACTGTATTTTTCATGAATTAAGTACTTTGAGATGGGTTAGGTAGAGATTCACTCTTACCATTTGATACTTCACCTTTCTGATTTCCTTCAGTGTTGAATGTGTCTCCTTGATTTGTGGCTTTGACAAACTTCACTTCTTCTGAATTACTACAACATCCTCTTTGACTGTTGCTTGCATTTTCATTTCTCCTTGCATGACTTATAGGGTTAGGGTTTCTCATGTTGTTCATCCTACAAAACCTTGTTGTATGACCAATCATGTTACATATATGACAAACTATTCCATTGTTTCCATATCTTGGTCCTGACTAGTTGATTTGTGATCTACAATTTCTGTCAATGTGTCCAACTTTGTTGCATCTATAACACACTTCCATTTCTCCTGTTCATATCTTCAATAGTCTCTTATCTGCATGGTTAGTATTTCTAAACATTCTACTACTATTATTATTCTCAATAAATTTAGGTTTTCTGCATTCAATAGCTCTATGTCCAAAACCATGACAATTATAACAATAACCATTAAGAGGTTTAAATTGCTTACCTGTACAATCTTTCTTCATATGACCAAAAGTATTATAAACAAAGCATCTACCTTTAAATTCTCTTTGCGTACCTTTAGGTGACTCTTCTTGTTTAGGTGGATCTTCTTGTTTAGGTGTATCTTCTGATTTGTCAATTTCATCAAATTTCTTTTCATCTATGCTTTTAGACACTTTCAGATCTGGTTCCTTGCTTTCTTCATTTACTTTAGATGAATTAAATCCAAGACCAATTTTATGATAGAATGGTTTTTGATAAGGCATTTGTTCATCAATCTTCTCACTAGTTGAATATAGTCTCTCAAGTTGCTGCTTAGATTGAGCCAGTTTACCTTTCATAATTGTATTGTACTTTTCAAGTTCAACATACTACAATTTGGTTTTCTCAAGTTCAAATGTCACTTTACAAAGTTTAGATTTTAGATCTTCATTATCAAGCTTTAGGTTTTCATTCTCAGATTTCAGATTTGCTTCATTCTTGCTATTTCCATCTTTCCAAATTTAACTTCAGATTCGCTATCTTTAATTCATGTTTAAGGATCTCATTTTCTTTTTCTAGATTATCATCAAAATCTTCAATTTGAATTGTAGATTCCTTTTCTGATTTCAGATCTTCCAACTTGTTTTTTAGTTTCTCAATGAGGTTTTTTTGCATCATCATATTTTCCTTTCAGAGTGTCTCTTTCTTCAGTAAGCATATCAATCTGTTCAAGAGCTTCTTCAAGATTCTTATGTAGCTGATCCATATCCATAGAGATCTTACTCAAGCTACTAGGCTTTTCTTGAATGATTCTTTTCTGAGTAAGTAAGCTCTGATACCAATTGTTAGAAATAGGGAATACTGAGAGGGGGGGTGAATCAATATTCTACAAACTTTTACTTTTGCACAATTATGGATATAACAGATTATCTTGATACATGCATAACATAGTAAACTAATGAACGTACATAATAGTAAAGCAAATGAGCTCATAACACATTATTTGTTCTCAAGGAAACCCTGGCCAAGGGAAAACCCCGGTGGGGATGGTACCCACAAAGATTCACTAATCAAAAGTATCTTGTTAAGGATGTTGACCCTGTTAGGAGCCTATTACATGCATATAGTGTCTCAGTCCTGATTAAGGGACTTTAGGCCTTGTTAGAAGCCTCAACCTTGCTAAGAGTTGGTAGTGCAAAATATGATTACTAGATGAGCCCACTACCCAAACAAGTAATGTAAAATGATTACTGATTACAAAATATGGAAAGGTACTTAACCTTATGCTGCTTTCTTTTCTTTCACAACTTCGCACTAATATCTTTTCACTTTCTTTTCACCTTTTCATACTACTACTACATTTCATTACATCATTACATCTTTATACAAGTTATTAAGACTAATACCTCTTACAATCGGCTTGACAAAAGCATTATACAAAATACATATTTACCCAATGGTTAACATCTAGGATGTCATCCCTTTATATTGTTAAGACATTATTTTGATAAACAAAATAATCCCTTAACTCTTTACCAATTCTATCTTCATATTTTGTCCTGTCAGCTTGACACTATCTCTGGTAAAACTGTTATAACTTCTTTTGTACATGTCATACTGACTTGCGCTCTTAGGTGAGTCTTCTATAGTCATCATAGTATTCATTTTCAAGTGTGCAAGCACTGAACTTACTCCAATCATCATCGCTAATCAAAACTATCTCCGGGTACACTAGAAAAAACACTATCTCACACTTAGACAATTTTGCTTTGCGCTCTGTCATACTTGCTCTCTGTCATATGTGATCTTTATGTAGATCACATGTTTCCATAATGACAACATCCAAGTATCTAACTCAGCAAAATTTCCAATATATCATTAACCAAGTGATTTACTATCTTCTAGTAGATGCGAGTATGGTATTCTCATAAATTGACTGAGATCAGTGACAATGCAACATCTAAATGAAGGATTTGAATATGAAAGCTATAAAAATGAATGTAGATTTAATATATATTTTTGGATTTTTTATGCAATAATGATAAAAGATATGTAGAATGATCTAAACTTGATGAAAATGAATCAAATCTAAACTATGAATGCTATGAAATCAAGAAAACCAATACTAGCAAAGAATCTCAACAATTGCACAAATCTCAAAGATTCGACAATATGGCGTTGCTATTCTCCAGATGCTTGATTCTCCAAATTCACGGTCATTTATAAAGGACTGAGGCCTATTTATATAGAAATCCAGGGTTTTGAGAACTCATGAAAAGCCAAAAATCTCTCCCTAGTCAGCTCAGATTGATTGGTGAGTTATCAAGAAATTAGAAATAGTTATCTCACTAAAATCATGCAAAATCAGCTTTTCAATTCCAATTAGAAGTCGAGATCACTTCAATATGCTTTTCAACTCACAATCACATGTTGAGTTTGAAAATTCAACAAATTGAATTCAATAATTGATTTTGAGTTTAAATGCTTTTATGATTTGTGCATAGATAATTATGAGTTTATTTAATTTTCCATGTGTTTTATTCTCAACTTAACTAATTTAAACAGTTATATAATTGATTTATGAGTTAATCAATTATTTTATCAAACTTTATTCAAACTCATATTATTAAATTTGACAACTTGATTTTAATCAATTAAATAAACATTCAATCGATTATTTTTAGGAATTATGATTTATTGTCAAATAAACAATATTAATTAGGAATAAATATCAATTAAATCTATTTAAAATAATTAAGTGGCATAATTAATTTTAATTAATTAAGTATTCAATATATTCAATTGATTGACTTTAGGATAAATAAAATAACATCATTTATCACCAAATAATATTTAATTAGGAATAATTAGGATAAATTGGGAAAATTTAAGAATATTCCCCGATGCAGATTTGAAATAGGATTGATAAAGGTTTCGATGATAAGATGTGTAGATGTGCCTTAGGTAGGACTTTTAGGTCGATTTCGATCGATTTGTTGATGCAGGAGGTCAATGGTACTGAAGCCCATTTTTGGGGTATTACAACAATGTACTTTCATACTTCATTATACAAACATTGTACAATCATACCTGAAATTCATATCGCATATCATAATATACCACCATACATCATACTCCATTACCCATCTATTTCTCAATCATGTTTCATATTCATATTCACATCCTTAACTGATCGACCATAGTAATCATTGGTAAGATTAGATCGATATCAATGGCATAAAATGTCTTCATAAATTAACTAAGTTAAGTTGACATTCAATTGTCAAGAATATGATTAAAATAAATAATTAACAAATCATAACTGAAGAAGCACCATTAAAATAAGATCATGACCAAAGGATGAGACATGTCTCATACTCACATTCTTTCATTTACCAAATGAAAGTATATAGAGGCCATCGACTTATCTTTTCAAGGCATAAAATACATATCTTATTTATTAATATTCTGAGATCTTCTTTGTTTATAGAAATCTACCTTTAAGGCATACGTGGTGCAAGCTCAAAACAAAACTAATTAGAGATGATGTCCATTACCATTACATATATCTATTGAAAGATTGGTCAAAAAAATTAATATTGTTGCAATTTAAATAAATACACACACATATGTATGTATGCATCAATATATGTATATATATATCAGAGATGACAACTTGGATTGCTTCAAGTGATATTTATGTAACACTAGATATAGTATATTGACATATTTAGAGATCACAACATCCATTATAGATTGCATAAATTATACTATAAATTAGGAAAAAAACATTATAGATATGTTTCTATTAGGAATAGAATACATTTTCATATTTTATAGATTCATTGCCATTATCATATTACATACTGTGAAATTTATAACATACAAACTCATCCATTATTAGATCATTTTCATTGTATATATTATCTAAGAAATGCATAAGTATTCTATTATCTTCCATTACTTGCTTCATATATTATCAATTAACATACTAAGGAAAAAATTAGAGTAGCAATCTCAACATTCTCTTTATAGCAAAAAGGGGGACATTAGAATTTCTTATACGTTTATTAACTAATTTATCTAAATAATTTTCAATTATAAGTAGTACTCTCTTCGGAGTTCATAGGAATTTATTGAACCTATCATGCAAATTAATTATAGTGTCACTAAAGTCCATTTTGATTTTAGAGTTTGAAATTTGAGGTAGGGTGAGAGCCTCATTGTTACTACTTTACCCTATCAAATCTTCTTGCTCTATCATATCCATCCAAAGTATTCTACAAAATGCTTAAATTTTTTTTATTTCACTTGGGAATGAACCTATATTATTTATGGGTTATTGTCCCTTTTATTTCTACTTCTATCATTTCTAGAAGCACCTACAACGGTGCACTCAACAATACCCTCATTAGTGCACTCTAATCTTGTATTTGTTTCTAATTCCATTCTTCTTCTATGTATTTATCCTATTTCCAAAAACAATTTCCTTGTCTCATTTTCATTATGTTAGGGTTGTCCATTTTTACTTTATTTTCTAGTGTGATTTTCTCTTTGGTCTCTCTTGTGTTCTTGTTGTCACCTTTTGTCACAAGTATTTGAGATCTGGGTTGGTTTTATTCCTATATTGTGTCTCATCTCTTCATAGGTCTTTCATGAAACTTATCCCTTTCCTTTTCTTATCCTCTTGGAACATAACCCCATTTCATAGGTTTTACATCAAGAAGACAATATTTTGATCAATCATATCCCCCCTTTTATTTTCAATTTTTTTTCTAATTCCGTAATAGTTTTAAATTTAAAATTTCTTCTAACAGAATGCTAGTAGGACCTACTTAGGGTACTGATAGAAGAACCAATATTAGTAAGAAATATGAGGGATATAGACCATATTTTTATTCCCAAAAGATCTCTAGTGTTGTAGTATTTTATCCCTAGACTCACTCATATTGAGGCAACATGGAAAGTATTTAAGATCATATTTAAGTTGTAAATTAGAATGAAAGGTCACATATATATATTAGGCCCAAAATAAAATGTATTGGTATTCATATATCAATGAAAAATTATTACACTCCTTCTATATCCTTCGTATATATCTTCTCAATATTAAATCTATATCTTCTATCAACTTATTTTGGTGAATAGGTCTATCCCCTGTACTTATATATCCTAAAGGAGATGTAACCTTTAGAAAGTAACCCTAAAGTATATGTTATCTTCTAAGTTACATATTCTAGAACCTTATTTCCATTTATTATTGCATATCTATAGACTAGTGTCTATATGCCATTTTCCTACTAACTTGATACAATTTATGGGTTTCTCATAGTAAGGATTATAAATCATAGATAACTTGGATTACATTAAAATAGATTAACATTAAGAACATCCCTTTCCCCTATACTTATATTTGTGAGAAATGATATGTAGCCTTTATATAGTAACCCTAAAGTATGCTTCTAAGTTACATATTCTAGAACCTTATTTCTAGTTCATAATTACATATCTCTAAACTAGTGTCTATACATTGTTTTCCTACCAATAATATAATTTATGGGTTTCACATAGTAACTATTCAAAATCATAAATAATTTGGATTACATTAAAATAAATTAGCATTAAGAAAATCCCTTCACAACAAAATAGGATAAGTTAACAAACAAGTGTATCCACATGATTCATGATGTAAATCCCTCGAGTTCATGAGCTATAAAACCCTTCGAGTATTCTAGTTGGTTTTGACAATTTATACTTTGTGGCATAAAGTTCTTAAAATTTATGGAAGACTTATTTGTTTCTCATTATTTTACTTGGATGATTTTAATGGACCTAGTAAGCATAGACTTCACTCTTCTTGGTATGAATGTGGTTATGTGTAGTTTACTTCTTAGCTTACTTCTTAGCTACTAATAGATTTACTACGAAGTGATGATCGAGGTTAACAATGATTTCATTTGTTTGAATTTGAATGATTCTTAATATAATTACTCTAGTATAACATGGTTGGTGTTTATATGGATCACAATAAATATCTTACATGAGATATTTAGTCTTGTGAATAAGATAATACTTGCTTGAGTATTTGATGATGAACGTAGGGACCATATTGACTACCTTGGTAGAAACTTTTTAAGATCATGCTTAGTAATCAAGTTTAGAGGTATGATAAATGCATAAATAAAATTTTTAGTTATTCTAATGATACTTTACTATCATGATTTTTGGATCTTGATAGTATGATTATTGATTCTTATTATGTCCAAGTTGTTTCTTATTATTCAAAACTTGTAATTTTGTACTTACCATTTGATTATGTTAGAAAATAATACATCAATACCTAATTCATATGTAATACCCCTCCCATAGTTTTCTTTTTAGTTTATTTGGCCAGACTCTTTTAGCCCACTTTTATGTATGTGTTGATTATTTCAATGATATTTAGATTAGTGATGTATGACTTTTCAATGAATTGGTTTACTATGAGTCATTGGATAGTGTGTTATATCATGTGTTTACAAATAGATGAGTATGGTTATTCTCATGTCAATTTAAATACATGTGACGATGTATATGTTATGGTTGTTTCACGATGGTGATCTATATGTTAGGATGTCATTTACATTTATAGTTTTACTAACCCACACTTTCATGTGTATGGTTGGCATGTATGTTTTATATTTTTGTTTGATGTGGTTGAGGGACAGAGTCATAGTTACTTGCTTATGAGATCCACACAATCAGTTGATCCCTGCCATTGTCTATTTAATATATTTATACATGTATGTACATGCTAATCTTTTATGCAAGATTTCAAGTATCAGGCATCGACTTCCTTGAATTGTCAGCATGAGCATGCCCTATCGCAATATCTCAATGGTAAGAGAGGGGAGATAACATACAGGTCTAATCCCAACCCAAGCCATTTCTTGTCCTGAATTAAGGGACAAGTATCTGATTGAGTTTCCTGTCTGAATTCGTCAAGGTGATGTGAATTCGTGAACCCTTTCCTTCAGTATGATTTTTGTATTTTTGGGTTTAGTCAGTTCTTTCTCATATTGTCATGATATGTGGTTTGATGTGATTTTATGTTATTATGGTTAAGTGATTTATGGGTTTGATTATGTGAATAAATAATTAAATCTTATTAAATATCAAAATATTAATATGAGGGTATTTAATTAATGAGAATTAATTTAACATATTTATTAATTAAAAGGACTTAATTTAAAAAGTCCAATAGAGGATTTAAATAATTATTAAATCTAAAATTGAAATTTAAAAGCATAATTAATGAATT
Organism: Chamaecyparis obtusa; assembly: GCA_027943335.1. NCBI lineage: Eukaryota > Viridiplantae > Streptophyta > Pinopsida > Cupressales > Cupressaceae > Chamaecyparis > Chamaecyparis obtusa. The sequence continues at coordinate 728,530 of BSBK01000752.1, read as the reverse complement.
GATATTTAATTATCAATTTCATAATTATTAATATGTTAAGAAATAGTAATTGTTAATAAATTATTAATATGCAATTTAAGTTACACATTTAGTTTAATTGAATTAGGAATTTAAGTTAAAGTTGAGTTAAGAGTTGATAATTGAAAAGTGCATATTTTATTCTTAAAATTATAATTAAACATGCAGAAGAGTTTGATAAAAATAATGTTGGAGTTGAGTTCTTATTTTAGTGATTTCAAGTTAAGTAATTCTTTTATTATTTTCAAGTGGAGTTCGTCTTATTTTTGGAGTTGCATGTTTTGAAAACCTAGCTTGTCAAGTTTTCTATATTAGGTGCTTTTGGGTTATTATTTTCATAACAGGTTTAGAGGTTTTGGCATTGGTTTTGGATTGAAGAAATTGTTGAAAGCTTTGAAGATTTCGAAGAATTGGAATTGGTTTTCGATTCAACTATGTATTGAGGTAGGGTTTTGAATTTTTTTTCAATTTCTCTTTCAAAAGATTGTCTTCCTTGTATTTACCATTTGTATGTAAAAATTGAATGTTGAATTTGGTATGTCTTGTGAATTTGGAGAGAATGTGATTAGGGTTTTGCCAAGCAAGATCAATGTTTTTCCTTTAGTAAATGGAATATTTTTATTTGATATATAATTGCATGGAAACTAGGAGCTTATATATATATATATATATATATATATATATATATATATATATATATATATATATATATATATATATATATATATATATATATATATATATATATATATATATATATATATATATATATAATTTTAGGTTTTATTATAAATCTATTGAAAAAAATTTATTCTCTAGTTTAACATCAGAGAAAATCTCATAGAAATGTATTAATAATAATAATAATAATAATACAATATAATGTTTAGCGCGGTGGGGGCACCACCCTTCCACCACACAAGCCGTGCAAGGCTTGTGAGTACTACAAGGTTTGCGGCCACCACTAGGCTTGCGACCAGTATCACAAGACTTGTGGCCAACGCAAGGCTTGTGGTGCAGCCGCAAGAGGGGAGGGGGTGTCCACGAGTACACCTCCCATGACCCCATTTGGTTTTAATAAAATTTAAAAATTAAATTTTATTTAATATGTTTTAATTTATATTAGTTTTAATTAATATTTATTATTACTTGTTAATAATAGTTATTAATTAATTTTTTTATTAGTTTTTCATTAATTATTAAATTTAATTATTATATATTATCATAATAATTAATTTATATTATTTAAAGGATATTTTTATCATTTCTTTGATGTTTTAAGTAATTAAGATTAATCAGATTTTTTTTTTTCTTGAGTTATGAATTTAGATTGATGTTTTCTTTCATATATGGTCTTTGTTGGTTTTTGTCAATTTGGGATTGGTTGGCCAAGGACATTATACCAGAGGTGTATGGGTACTTTTGTATTGCATGAGTTGCTTATTTGGTCATTATATTTGATCTTTATTTGGAGTTGATCTTTTATGTGGTCAATGATCACCTTTGTGAATTATGATTTTGTTATCTTGTTGTATTGAAGTTGTCTTGACTAGTTGTTTGCATATTTCACATTGGGGAATATGATTTCGATCTTTTACCCAACCTTGTTCTGTTAAAACTCATAGTTTTATGAATACCTTGAAGGTGTGTATTTGATGTTATGGTTATGCGAGAACTAGTGTGTTTCTTTTGCACTAAGGAATAGATTTGAGGATTATTGTTATCATTTTATTGTTATCTAATTTATGAGCCTAGGTAGGTTAACTAAGTGTATAGGTGGGGAGTGGCCTGCAATAGGTGACAGAGCCCACAAGTGGCTGCTAGGATAACTTATTACAAGTGACTTAAATAAAGTGATAATGTAATAAAATCTATGAGGATATAAATATTAATAAGATAATTGTGTTCCTCACCCATGCCTTGAGGGCTAACACATGATAGGATGGTTTGTGAGAAGATGCTTGCTACCTACATGGACTTGTCTATAGCATAATTTGTACCTCATTTGTATGAGAGATTACTGATATTGAATAAAGTCACTAGGGCTTTGGGGTCTTGAGAGACTATCAGGATAAATCTAGAGTTGACTTATGTGATGACACTTCCCCATATACATCTTAGGTTTCCTACATGTGTTGGTTGCCTCTGGCTGAGTATTTATTACCTTTTCTATTTTGTTGTACTCATTTGTTGGAAATATAATATGGGAAAGTGAGATACTAAGAGGGGGGTGAATCAGTTATCTACAATACTTCTCTTCTTTGAAACTAATTCCACATGCATATCATAAACATAGATTTAACTAGTGAAATGAAACTAATATTCTAATCACATCCATCAAATGAAACACATAACACATAAATTTTGGTTATCCAGAAACCCTTGAAAGGTAAAACTTGGGTGGGGATGACACCCACAAATCTTCACTACTGCAGTATTAAAGTGTGCCTATTAGGGCTACAATGTTTGATCACTTCATATGATCTACCCTATGAGGGGTATGCCATGTTAAGAGCTTGCAGACTTATACAATCTACCTTTATTAAAGGATTTGAAACTTACAGCTAAGTAAGCACTCGGTTAAGAGATTTATAAAGGCCTGTGAGGACCACTCTGTTAAGTAATTTACCTTGATTCACCTGCTAAAATGTATCAGTACCTAATCCTTCATTTTGCATTATAAATGTTGATAACAAATCTTCTCCTTCCAATACTCGTTTGATCTCCAAAATTAAATATAGCTCTGTTCTATCCTTCACTACTTTTCTCAGTCACTCTACCTGATCTGTGCCTCTAACAATCAAAATGATGTTATGTTCTACATATAAGAGATCTTCTTTATTCTACTTCTTCTTCTTACGACTTTTAGGGTTTTGATATCTCCTTATATAAATATCTGATTAATCTTCTAGATCAAGATCAACGATCTAGATTCATTACTTATGCTTCTTAAGCATTCCTTTTTTCTGATAGGTTATATGGCTTGCATAAGGATTAAAAATAATAATTACAAAGTGTAATCATCTCCTTGATTCACTCAACAATCCTTCAATCATGCATAGAACTTGGCCAAAACAATTTACCTTGGTGTTTGTGCCATAACAAACACATATGTAAAAACTAGCTTGGTCGACATATGAAGTCTCTGATGCTTGAAAATTACTATTCTTCATATAATGGTGCTCAAAACTAACTATTCTATACAACTTGGCATAAACTATTGAGCGACTACTGAAGTACTTAGCGACCTCTAACTTTCTCTGCAATAACTATTGCTCGATAACTATACAAGTTTATACATGACTCAACCTTAATAAGATGGCTTGGTCGTAGTGATGACCAACCAAGATTGCCTAGAAAATGACTAAGTGTTAGACACTAATAGACAACATAACATAGGGATCAACACCTTTTGAGATAGAGAGCTTTCAAGATCCCTTTCTTAGTTTGTACCATGGTTGATTTTGGTGTTTGATATCTAAGTGGGGTCTATTGTTATCTCCTTAGAATGGTGGGAGTGGACCATTTAGGTTCCACGAGATCGGGTGATAGTGATTCTTTTACCATCTGAGATTCTAACATTTGTGTACCAGTGCTAGATGATCCTTGTAGTAGTTGTACCTTCTTATTCATCATTGTTGGAGATGTATTCTTATCTTTATTATTGTATGTTCTCATATCATTATTTTAGTTACTCTGGAGATATCATATTGTAATTTGTGTTTTATTTTTTTTACATACCCTGTGACATGTTCAGAGGATGTCTTTCATTATGGATACCTTGTGGTATCGGTTGTATCTGGATTTCATGTATAAGATGATGCACTTGTTTACATTATGTGGAGACTTTGTATGGTTGTTGTATTAAGTATATTAATTAAAATTTATGTAATCTATGTCAAGGAACCCTTGAGATTCGTAATATGTATTTGAGTCACACTTGTGTGTATGAGTTGTATTATATTGTATTCCTTCTACATTGATAGACATTGTTGTTGTGTAAACTCTTAAGAAAAAATTATTTTGTAAACTTAGTAGCATGTTTTAGGTTAATCTCTCATTGGTTCCCTAGTGGGGCATTACATCATATATTTTGTTTCCTACATTACCCATGAGAGAAAATCATGCATACAAGCTTATAAAATAACCATTATGCCAAGATCAAATAGACACTTGCCACAAGATAACACATGATATTCCCTAGGAAAAAATCATGAGGGAAAAACCCAACCTCTAAAATAATCCATGCTCCATCTATTACTCATAAAAAAATTTCAATACATGCACAAGCCTCTCTCATGAATCCTTCATGTGTTGAATCATGAATCAACACATCCCATGGCATGCTTCATATATGCAGTCTTTAGAAAGACTCATTAATGACAACACATTCACCTAGCCAACCTCAACCACTAAATTTGTGTTTACTTATATAGAATCAAGCTCACACAAATACAACCAAGTGGTAAAGTAGAATTATGTGCTACAAAACCATTCAAACACAATATCATTGACCCCTCATTTAATATTGGGTACTAATTTTTACTTTATTAAAGATTTTCCCAATATTGAATAAATATAATTTTCCTACTTACATTTAAATATCTCAATGTTACATACAACACAAAGTGCCCCCAAAAATTCTAACTTCTAATAACACACGTCCATCTCGGTCCCCCTAGATGCACCACACACATGATAATAAAATAAATATCATCACCATATCCCAATATTCTCTCAATTTTTATATATAATGCATAAGGGTCAATTAATTAAATACAACATCATAGCCATATATGAAATTGTGTGAGTCTCCTACATGTTTCTCTCATGCTCATAAAGATACCCAAAATAAAACCAAGTGACCACCATCTCAAGAAATAAATCCTCTCATCCTCCAACATGCCATGTATGGAAGAAAATAAATAATCCAAGGTGAAGATTCACCAATCCAAGAACAAAATCATTAAATCCGATGTGATATCAAAGGCTCCAAGCTACCATCATAAAGGAAAAAACCCACATGATCATAAATGGCATCCACAATGCATGCTAATACATCCAACCATCCATACCTCTTACACAAGGGCTTGACTTAGTGAACCCAAGTCATATCACATGCATTCATGGTTGATGCAGAGTGGGTATGGAAGGTGGAATCAAAAGGATTGATTCAACACAATCCAAATTCAGGAATCCTTGAATTTGGATTCAAGAGTTTTAAAGCCCAATCCTGGGTCTGGTGCACAAGATAGGACCAAAGTTTAAGGGAGTGGATTAGGTCCACAGTGAGGATGGGACCATTCTTAGAACCAACCAAACAACCTACAATGTCAAAAGAAAAATGAACAGTGTCAGTTTTAGGAAACACCAACTGGCTTAAGTCTAATTTCTGACTAATAGCCCGTGGCCTGAGACTTTGGGGAGGAAGTCTCCTATTGGTAGACTACCCACTAAAATGTGGAATACCCTCAATGGACCTACTCTTCTCAATGTTGCCTATTCCAATTAGGCATGTTTTGTGTTCCTTTAGTGAGGAAATCTTCACCAGTCGACACCTCCCATCCTGCCAGCAATGCCACTGTTCATCTAATGATCCCATTCCACCATTCCCACAAACAATTTGTGGGTTCCCACTCCCGAAGTCCTATTGCATGTTCAATAATCCATTTCAATAACCAAGCACATGGAAATGCTTAGTCTAGGGCTTGCTGGCAAGATCATTGAGACTAGTTTTCCCCGCCCTACTTTCTAACATACATAAGTACGCTGCCTAAACTCACATCCCTCACAGCTTTGGCTTAGACTATTGGAGGGAACCCAAGTTAGGGCCTAAGGAGAAGAAAAATTTGTTCAACTCCCTATTTTCGGGTAGTCTGGAGAGTTTTTAGGATCATGTCTTCAAGGAGTCGAATTAGACTCTCAAGTTCATTGCATAGGAAAGGGGATTCTCTGCACTATTGAATCACTAACAAAGCTCAATCATTAATAGTGTTGTATGCTCATGCCATGACAGGAAACATCGCAAGATTCAAGGAAAAACTAGTAAAACTTTTTGTTTATTGCCTGAACTATTTCATACATTTTCCAACCTATGTCTTCATCCACAAGACGCACACAATTAACCATTCCTAGGCTCCCAACCGTAAGTAGGTGGTTGTAGCCATTGGGAAGGTGGTTGGACACCGAAATTCAAAAAAAAGGTGCAACACTTACAAATTTGCAGAACAACAATTTAGCAACTTTTCAACAATTATTGCAAAACACAAAACTAAGAACCTAGTCTAAGGTTCTAGGTCCAAAAAGACCCTAAGACCAAACCTATGACTGAACCAAATCAGAATGATCCTTGTCCAACTTTACACAAGAGATTTATAAGAGAATCAACTTGGTAAAGGGACTACAAATGGATCAAGTTAAAAATCAATAGGTCCAAATCAAATTAATATGAACCTGATCAGTCCAAATAAAATCAATATGCTTCCTTGCATAAAACATTACATAGTAAACCATTAGAAGCTAAAATGATAAAGATTTCCTTGGCCTTATGGAGGTGCTCATGCACCATACTCCCCCTATTGGTTTGAGCTCAAGTTCCCACTTGAGGGGAGATCTTTGAGAGAGACTCCATGCTTGGAAATGGTTGGTTCATCCATCAAAGTTGCATCAATATGTGGAAGCCCTTTCCATTTGACAAGGTATTGAAGGTAGGTGTTTTTCCTTGTCTTCTTGAGGACTTTGCTATCAAGGATCCTTTCAATCTGGGCAGGCTGACTTGGTGGAAGATTTTTGACCCAGTCCTCATTTGCTAGTGTGACTCCTTGGTCTGAAGTACCTGCAGCAACCTTACAAGGTGTTAAATCAGAAACATTAAAAATGGGTGAGATGTTGAGTGTAGGTGGCAAGGTGATCTCATAGGCATTCTCCCCAAATTTGTGGAGTATAGTGCATGGTCCCACTTTCTTTATCTGCAGCTTTGAGTACTTTCCTTTGGGTAGACTTTCTTTCCTGAGGTAAGCCCACACCTTGTCTCCTTCCTTGAAATGCACTTCCCTTCTCCTTTTGTCAGCTATTGTTTTGTATTTGGCAGAGGTTTTTTGGAGACTGATTTTAACCTTCTCTTGAACCTATTTAATGAGTTGTGCCAACTCTTCACCTTGAGCACTGATTGGTGTTTCATTGGGTAGATCTCTCAACTCCATTATGCCTCTTGGATGAGTTCCATAAATTGTTTGAAAAGGGGTCTTGCCTATGGATTTGTTTATGGATTCATTGAATGCATATTTAGCCTATGGAAGTATTGTGTCCCATGTCATCCCATAATATTTTGTAAGGCATTTAACCATATTGCCCAGTGATCTATTGACCACTTCAGTCTGGCCATCCATTTGAGGATGGTAGGAAGAGCTATATGATATATTAGTGCCTAATTTTTTCCATAAGGTCCTCCGAAAATGCCCTTAAAACTTTACATCTCTGTCAGAGATAATGCTGAGGGGTAGGCCATGAATCCATACTACTTCCTTGAAGAAAAGGTGAGCAATGTGGGAGGCATCATGTGTACTTTTGCAAGGGATGAAGTGGGCCATTTTGCTGAACCTGTCCACCACCACAAAGATATTGTCATATCCCTCTTTAGTTCTAGGGAGACCCATAACAAAATCCATAGAAATACTTTCCCAAGGTTTTCTAGGAATATGGAGAGGTTGGTATAAGCCTTGGTTTGTTGATACACATTTGGCTTTTTGACAAATTACACAACCTTCAATGAACTTAATTACATCCATCTACAATTTTGGCCAATGGTAATGCCTCTTGACTAATTCCAATGTTTTATCAAGCCCAAAGTGGCCTCCCATGCCTCCATAGTGTTTCTCTTGGATTAGATTGGTCCTCGTTGAGCATTTAGGTATGCATAGTTGGCTACCTTTGAAAAGTAAACCAGCTTGAATCAAGAACTCTGAAAAATCAATATGATATCTATCTATGAGTTTAGTACAAACCTCATAGGCCTCACCAAAATCTGGGTCTCCAGCATATAGGTCCTTCAAGGCATCAATGCCCATGATTTTGAGTTGGACTTCTTGAATTAGAACCACTCTCCTACTTAGTGCATCTGTCACTTTGTTGGCTTGCCCTTTTTTGTGCTTAATTGTAAAAGTGTGGGCCTGCAATTGTTCTATCAACTTTATATGTTTGCAACTCAACTTGTCTTGAGAATTTATATAGCTAAGAGCATGGTTATCTTTGAAAACAACAAATTATTTTGGGAGAAGGTAGTGTATCCATTTTTCAGTGCTTGTACCATGGCATATAGTTCTAGATCATAGGTGGAATATTTTTTTTTGCCTCATTCAGCTTTTATGAGAAGAAAGCTATAGCTCTGCCTTCTTGGCTTAAGATAGCCCCTATGGCTAGATTACTAGCATCGGTCTCAACTATGAACACCTTATGGAAATCAGGGAGCACAAGAATAGGATATTGAGAGACTCTAGACTTCAAATATTTGAATGACTTATTGGCTTCTTCTGTCCAAGAAAACTTTACCTTTTTGCCTCCTTTTATGGTTTCCAAAATTGGTGCACAAATGTGGCTAAAGTCCTTGATGAAATTACTGTAAAATGTGACCAAACCATGGAAGCTTTTGACTTCCATAGGGTTCTTAGGAGGTGGCCAATTGAGAATAGATTCAACCTTTGTCTTGTCCATCTTCAAGGTGCCCTTTGCTATCACAAAACCCAAAAAATATTAGTTCTTCCTACATGAAATTACATTTTTCCAAATTGATTAGCAATTGGTTATCATGAATCCTTTTAAGAACTTGTTCAATGTGCTTGAGGTGATCATCTTTGTTGCTACTATAAATGAGAATATCATCAAGATAGACTACTACAAATTTTCCAATCATATCCTACAAGAGTTCATTCATGAGTCTCATAAAAGTACTTGGGGCATTGCTAAGCCCAAATGGCATTACAAGCCATTCATACAGCCCTTCAGTAGTCTTGAATGATGTCTTCTAGTGGTATCTTGATTTTAGATCCATCTTTTTGAAGTAACATGCCTCTCCTAGTTGATACAAAAGATCTTCAATCCTTGGTATTGGAAACCTATACCGGATTGTTATTTTGTTGACAGCCCTACTATCAGTACATAGCCTCCATTTGCCATCCTTTTTGGGTTTAAGTACTGATGGGATAGCACACGGGCTCAAACTCTTTTGTATTAACCCTGATTCTAGCAATTAAATCACTTGTTTACTTATCTTTGCATTTTGGGTAGGGGTCATTTTGTATGCTACTTTGTTTGGTAGAGAGGCTCCGGGAATGAAGTCAATCTGATGGCTTATATATTAAAGGTGGTAGAGATGAGGGCAAGTCTACTACTATTACATCATGGTATTTCTTCAACAAATTTTGGACTGCATGTGGGATTTCCCTATTCTATTGTATGGGATCTTCTTTGGGTTTTAAAATCAGGGCATACCCTCCTATCTCTAAATCTTTAATTGTTTGGATCATTTCCTTCTCTCCTATGATGGTGACTGTGGGTTCTTTATTAGTGTTGTTTTCAGGAAGGGGCTTCATTGTGTAGGACACTCCATTCTTTGTTAGAGTGTATGTATTCCTTCTTCCATTGTGGGTTACATCAACTTCATATTTCCATGGCCTACCTAAAAGTAGGTGGCAAGCATCCATCTCCACTACGTCACATAGGATCTTTTCTCTATATTCTCCTATGGAAAACTCTACCCATCATTGTTCTTTGACTAGTGTTTTATGTCCCTTAGTGAGCCATGATACATTATATGGGAAAGGGTGTGGAGAGGTGGGTAATTTCAATTTCTTAATCATTTCAATGGAAACCAATTTCTCTGTGGAACCAGAATCAATTAGGAGTTTATATGCCTTTCCTTGGCACTTATAGTTTGTTTTGAAGAGGGTCTTTCTTTAAGGTGGCTCTTATTTTGGTGGGACTTACAACAGTGCTTGCCTCAACATCAAGCATACTCCTTCCTCAAGATCTAGATATTTAGATGGAGATTTCACACTTTCAGTGTCATCCCACACAAGTTGAGTCCTTCTTTCACCATGGCTATTGGACCCTGCCCTTTCCAGACATTTTTTTGGATAGTGCCCAAACTGATTGCAGTTGTAACACTTGATATGCCCCCCATTTCTTCTTCCTGATCTACCCTTACCATTGGGTCTCCTGCCCCTATAACCACCTCTTTGGCTACTCTCACCATGAGATTTTTCTTGGTTTGCCTCATTGTGAGGCTTGAAACCATTACCCCTACCATTAGAGGTCCCTCTCCCTCTTCCATTAAATTATGTCCTTGCCTTACCTTTAGAGTTTTGGTCATGTTTCCTTTTCCATTTCTCCTCACTTTTTAGTGCCAATTGATAGCACTTGTGAATAGTAGTGGGAGTATGAAGACTTAGGTCTTCTTGGATTGATAATTTCAACCCATTTATATATCTTGCCAATTTTTCCTCTTCACTTTTAGTAATTTATGCCTTAATACACAACTTCATGAACTCCTTTATATAGGTGCTCATGTCCAAATATTTTTGTTTGAGGTTTTGTTTCCTCCTATGGAGTTGCACTCCATAATCTTTGGGTACATAATGCTCCTTGATCAGGGATGACATTCTTTTCCATGATGTGATCATGTTTCTATCATTCTTCACCCTTTCACTTTGGATGAAGCTCCACCAAGTTAAGACTACCCCCTTCAACTTGGATTTGGCTATTTTCACTTTCTCTCTTTCTAGAGTGCCTTCAAAATAAAAATGGTTTGACAAGGCCTCCACCCAATCTAGTGCAAGGTCAGGATCCATCTTTCCATTGAAGGTGGGTAGTTCCATCTTCTCATTAGTGGTTCTTCTTCCTACTAATTTGAGGGCATTAACCAGAACTCTTTGGTCTGTGGGGATCTCCTCCTCTTGTTCAAGGAAGTCTTCATTCTCATCCCCTTCTTCCTTATCAAATTCTTATGTCCCCCTTTTTTCAACTGGCTCATTATCTTAGCCATGTTCTCCTCCAACCTTTTGTTCTTTGCCATCTATTCTTTCACTATTTTGGCCAACTTCATGTTGGTCATTCTTTGAGGAAAATCTTCTTCCCCCTCAGCCATTGCGACAAAATTCACAATCTTCTATCCCAAGAAGTAACTCCTCTCTAATACCACTTTGATGCAGAGTGGGTGCGGAAGGTGGAATCAAAAGGACTAATTCAACACAATCCAAATTAAGGAATCCTTGAATTTGGATTCAAGAGTTTTAAAAACCAATCTTGGGTCTGGTGCACAAGATAGGAACAAAGTTTTAGGGAGTGGATTAGGTCCACAATGAGGATGGGACCATTCTTAGAACCAACCAAATAACCTGCAATGTCAAAAGAAAAACAAAGAGTGTCAGTTTTAGGAAACACCAACTAGCTTAAATCCTATTTCTGACTAATAACCCACGGCATGAGACTTTGGGGAGACAGTCTCCTATTGGTAGACTACCCACTACAATGTAGAATACCCTCAATGGACCTACTCTTCTCAACATTGCCTATGCTAATTAGGCTTTTTTTGTGTTCCTTTAGTGAAGAAATCTTTACCAGTCGGCACCTCACATCCTGTCAGCAATGCCACTTTTCATCTAATGGTCCCATGCCACTGTTCCCACTCTCAAAGTCTTGTTTCACATTCAATAACCCATTTCAATAACCAAGCACATGGAAATGCTTAGTCTAGGGCTCACTGGAAAGATCATTGAGACTAGTTTTCACGGCCCTACTTTCTAATATACATAAGTACGCTACCTAAACTTGCATCCCTCATGACTTTAGCTTAGACCATTGGAGGGAACCCAATTTAGGGCCTAAGGAGAAGACAAATTAATTCAATTCCCTATTTTTGAGCAATCTGGAGAGTTTTTAGGATAACATCTTCAAGGAGTCAAATTAGACTCTTAAATTCAATACATAGGAAAAGGGATTCTCTATACTATCGAATCACTAACAAAGCTCAATCATTAACAGTGTTGTACACCCATGTCAGGATAGGAAACACTACAAGATTCAAGGAAAAACTAGTGAAAGTTTTTGTTTATTGCCCAAACTATTTCATACATTTGTGACACAAAGGAAGATAGGGAGAGGGGCCAAAGATTCACCCTAACCAGATCCACCTTGCTCAAACACACACAGAAGAAACAACAATACAAGTGGGAGAGAGAAATGCAGATTCTTTCATATATTATCTTCAAATATATTCGTACATGTTAGACTGTAAGGCCTTCCCAATTTAGGCCAGATATTACAATGAAGTATAGAAGTCCTCAAACATGCGAGGATCTTCCAAATATCTTTAATTTTCTATCTCCTATCTTTTATCCCCAAAAAATTTCCCCTAAACTCTAACCAAACAAATACATTTATACAAGAGGCTACCGAATTGAGTCAGCCTTCAGATCCACAATTAACAAAAGGAATGGCTAGATCTAGGTCCACATGCTTCCCAATGATGGATACCAACATTAAATCCATGACCCAAATTAAATGCATAAGTCGGCCTCAACAAGAACTCAAAATAAATAACTCGGTAAGCAAGGATAACTGAGCTCTAGACAAGCATCATCAAGCATCGGGGAATTAACCAAGCACCAGAGAGATAACTGACCAACATCGGTGAACAAAGGAAACCAAGCAACACCAAACCAACTCGGTCAAAGAAGGAACTGAGCAACAAGAAAACTTTAAATATGTTTTTGGTGACACAAGATTGCCAAGGACTAGAGATGCTCCTGCATCAAACACCTAGGGTTATTTGAGAATGATTCTCTGAATCATGAAATAGGTGCAACCCGAGCTAAATCCAACTCAGATTGTGAAATCCTTGAACTGTCTTCAATCGATCTATTCTTCCATTTTACCAGATACTCAATTTACTATTTACCTCTTGTACTTTTGCCAACTCTCTGCTCCAAAATATGCTCAACCTCTTCATTATGCTTCTTAGGATAGTCTCTTGGTACTGTCATTTCTTCTTCTAACTCATGGTACTCATATAAATCAGCAATGTTGAATATGGGTGATATATCAATATCCTCAGGTAACTCAATCTCATATACATTTCCACTATCAAATCTTCTCAAAATCTTGCAAGGTCCAAACTTCTTCATTTTCAGCTTCCCATATGTTCCAACAGGAAATTTGCCTTTCTTCAAATGAACCATTACTTCATCACCAACATCAAAAGTCTTATGTCTTCTTGATCTATCATCTCTATCTTTTTATTTCTGATTACTCATTCCCGGCTTATGTTTCACATCTTCATGTAATGTCTTCATGTACTCAGCAAAATTTACTCCTTCAGCACTTCTCTTTCTTTCATCAACAATGTCTCTCAAATCAGATACACCTCTCGATTGTATGCCATTTACAATCTCAAAAGGTTTTATTCAGTACTCCTATTCACTGAATTATTGTATGTAAACTCTGCTTGTGCTAACATAGAATCCCAATTACTCGGTGTGTCTCCAACTAAGAATCTCAATAGATTTCCCAAACTTTTATTCACAACTTCTGTTTGTCCATCAATTTTTGGGTGAAATGTAGAACTATATTTCAACTCAGTACCAAACTTTCTCCAAAGGGTTTTCTAAAAGTATCCAACAAATTTATTGTCTCAGTTAGAGATAATACTCCATGGTAATCCATGCAATCTGACAATTTCCTTAAAGAAAAGATCTGCTACATGCACTACATTTGATGTCTTTCTACAAGGTATAAAATGTGTCATTTTAGAAAATTTGTCCATAACAACAAATATAGAATCATTACCTCTTACTGTCTTTGGTAAGCCAAGAACAAAATCCATACTGATGTCAATCCAAGGTTTCTCAGGGACAACAATTGGTGTATACAATCCAGTATTTTGACTTACTCCTTTTGCAACTTGACAAATTCCACAACTTTTCACAAATTTTTGAACATCTTTGTACAACTATGGCCAAAAGTATTTCTCCTTAAGCAAATTCAATGTTTTATCAACACCAAAGTGTCCAGCCAAACCACTACTATGTTTGTCTTTTATCAAATTAGTTCTCATTGGTCCTCTCGGTATACACAACTGAATACCTTTAAACAACATACCTTCTTGCATGAAATATTCATCCCATTTAGTACTCAGTTGATCTTGAATAGGTGCTCTGCACTTTCTCCACAGCTCAGAAAAATCAAGGTCAAATTCATAAGAATTTCTCATGTCATCAAAACCAAGAACTTTAATTTTCATCTCGGTCATCAAGGATCTTCTTCTACTCAATGCATCAAAAACTCAGTTAGTGACTCCACTCTTATGCTTTGTCACAAATGTATAGCTCTGCAAATACTCAACCCATTTCATATGTCTTTGATTTAACTTATTCTGACTACCCAAGTATTGTAAAGCTTTATGATTAGTATATAACACAAATTCACTCAGTATCAAATAATGTCTCCATTTCTTTAGTGCTTGAACAATAGCATAGAATTCTTGATCATGCATAGAATATTTTCTTTTGGCATCATTCAACTTTTCACTAAAGAAAGCAACAGGTTTACCTTCTTGACTCAACACAGCTCTAATTGCACTACCACTTGCATCACATTCCACTTGAAATACCTTATTGAAATCAGGCAATGCCAAAACAAGCAATTCAGCAACCTTCTGCTTTAGAGTCTGAAAATTTTTATTAGCTCTATGTGTCCGCTTGAATTCTCTTTTATCTCCTCTCATAGTATCAGTCATAGCATTACAATTGAACTGAAATTCCTAATGAACTTTTAGTAAAAACTTTCCAAACCATGAAATGGTCTCACCTCACTAGCATTCTCAAGTGTAGGCCAATTCAAAATAGCTTCAACATTTTTAGGATCCATTTTCAAACTATCAGCTAAAATCACAAATCCCAAATACACAATTTCCTCTTTCATGAAGGAACACTTTTTCAGATTTATCAGCAACTTTTCTTCTTTCAATCTCTGGAAAACTTGTCTAACATGAAACAAATGTTCTTCTCTAATCTTATTGAATATCAAAATATCATCAAGGTATACAATCACAAACTTACCCAAGAATTTCTTCAAAACTTCATTCATCAACCTCATAAAAGTACTCGGTGCATTAGTCAAACCAAAAGGCATAACCAACCACTCATACAAACCTTCCTTTGTCTTGAAATAAGTCTTCCACTCATCACCTTCTCTGATTCTGATATGATGATACCCACTTTTCAAATCAATTTTGGTAAAATACTTTGCTCCAGTCAAACTGTCCATTTTATCATCCATCCTCAGTATAGGAAACCTATATTTCATTGTTATCTTGTTGATTTCTCTAGAATTAGTACACATTCACCATTATCCATTCTTCTTAGGTGCCAATACAGAAGGTACTACACAAGGACTCAACTTTCTTTTATCAAACCTTTCTCCAACAATTCTTGAATCTATCGGTTCAATTCTTGATTCTCGGTAGGTGTTAACTGATGAGGTGCCTTATTTGGTAAACTTGCTCCAGGGATTAGATCCATCCAATGATTAATGCTTCTCTTTGGTGGCAAACCATCAGGTACATTATCATAAATGATATCTTTGTACTAAGTGAGTAACTTATCAAACTCCTCAGGGACACTATCTTCTATTTTCTTACTTAGTTTGTTAGGAATCACAACAAAACATACATCATTCCTCTTCAAATCTTTAACAAACTTTCTTCCTTCCATCAAGCAAACTTTCACAGATGTACAAACATTACTAACAAGTTCTTCAATCAAAGGTTACAAGACTTGTCTTCTTCCATTAGCCCAAATAGTATATTTATACAATCTCCCATCATATATAGCATGTCTATCATATTGTGAAGGTCTACCCAAAAAAATATGACAACAATCCATAGGCATGATATCACATAACACCTTATCATAGTACTTTCCAATTTTCAAATTCACAAAGCATTGTTTACTTACCAAGAGTGTATGCTCATCTTTGATCCATGAAATCTAATAGGGCTTCAGATGTACCAACCTTTTCAACTGCAACATTGTGACCATTTCCTCAGATGCCAGATTCTCCAAGCTACCACTGTCAAGGATTACCTTCCAAACTTCATCAGAACTCTACATCTAGTCCTGAACAAACTTTTCCTTATCTGATCTTCCTTATTCCTTGTTAATATGATTTAGAACAACAAAGAGGGGGGGTGAATCATTTGTTCTTAGGTCTTGATGTATAAGACAAACTTAAAAACTTTTCCTTAAATCAGATCCAATAACCAAAACAAACTCGGTCATCATTGATTCAATAATAGAAACATATAACATTACAGTCCACTACCCAGCTGTAACTTAACTTGTAAAACATAGAAATGTTCAAACCAAAACATTCACACAAGTATTAAAACTAGGATTTATAGTGGAAACACAATGTGGGAAAAACCACTTTGTAACATGCTACTATTATTTTCACTCTTCTGAAGTGAGCTCGGTTAAAAGCCAACCCTGTCAAAGGTTACAATAGACACTGTTAGGTATGACCCAGTTAAAGGATTTCAATCACCCTGTTAAAAGTGAGCCTTGTTATAGGACTTACATACACTCCATTAGAATGCAACCTTATTCAAATGATTTAACTTATGACTGTTAGGTCAACCTCTGTTAAAAGGATTTTGACTGTTACAACGGTTAGAAAGTAGCAGCAATATTGATCTGAAAAACATACAACTCACTTTGCAAATATCAGATCTGATTCTATACACTAATGCTGGTTTATTGACTTTGAAACTTTTCCATCTCCATCTCTGATCTACTCGAAACTTTTCTTCAAGCAACCACCACAATTCTCCTTCAGCCTTTTCTTCTTATACAGTTAATAAAACTTTACTGATCTTCCAGCATTCTCTTTTTCACCCATGCACATGCATATCCGATGCTCAAGTTCCCTTAATACTTTCCTCAGTTAGGTTAACTCATCTTATGCTGCTCAATCTCATTCGTAGATCTTAGGGTTAGGTCAGATTCATTGAATCTACCTGCTTCATGTTCTTTGGCTTCATTTCTAGAATCATCTCAAATCTCTTAAAGATTTACAATAAAATGATTTACAGTGCATTTAATGCTTCCAAAAAATCAATAAATAAAGTCAACACACTTTACATAATCCAAGAATTCAACAATGTCGGCTCCAAAACTAAATTCTCTTCAAATATAAAAATGTTGATGCTCAGTCAATACTGTGATCAACTACTTGGTCTTCATGTAGAAAGCTCAGTCATTACTAAAAATGTTTCGTCGGCTTATACTGTCTTCCTCAGCAATTAACTGTTGTTCAGTCGATGCTAGAATTTTTCTCAGCATACACTGACTCGGTCAACACTAACATTACTCATCTTAAACATGATTTCTCCATTCTTTTCTCGGTCAAGCCTACCAGTTTAGTCTTTAGTCTTACTAGTATAAACAATACATTGTCTCATCATTGTACAACATATTCAAGTACACTTTGTAGTATCAAGATAACTCAACCTTTCCCTAGGTGCTATTGTTACCAACCTTGCCCCAATCCTTCACAACAATACAATAGATATAGTACTTTCCTAAGTAGCAATAGTCTTACCAATTAAGGTTTGACATCAATGACAATACAACAATTGTTTCAATTGCAGTTTCCAACAATCTCCCTCTTTGGCATTGATGGCAACACCATATGATATCACCTGAATAACACATGGATTACCAACCAATCCAAAAACTTATTTGTTCATTAGAGAATTATTTATAATATCCTTAGCTTCATTCTGATTCAGAATCCTATAAGCCTCACTTATGTGACCGTCAAAAGTATTCAGATCTCCCTCTATCCTGATCCTTCATTTCAGTTCATGACCCTTATCTTTCAATGTCATGTGTTATCATATTAGTTCATCTCCCTCTTTGACAAAAATGCCAAAGCAGCAACTAAAACATACATCCATTAGATGTAGATAATATCTATGTAGCTCAATGTTTCTCCCTCTGTCATCTTGCTTATGACTGATTCCTTGTCTTTGCTCCTTTTCACAACTCTAGGCCAACCCTAAAGTGTGACAATCTTCTGCATCAATTTGTCAAATATTCTATTGTAGCATATTTGATGCAGTGCTCCTAGCTTGACTAGGTAGCCTTAGTTAGGGGAAGGACCCCTAATTGACTTTTCAAATACTCATGAGCTTCTCTGGGTAAAGCTTTAGTGAAAATGTCTGCTAATTGTTCTTTTGTATTCACATATTCCATTCGAACTTCTTTATCTTGTACTAATTCTCTCAAGTAGTGATACTTGAGTGCTATGTGCTTGGTCTTAGTGTGCATCACTAAATTCTTAGAAATATTGATAGCACTTGTGTTGTCATAGAAAATAACAACAGGTTCAGTGATTTCTTCTTTCATGCCTATCAACAATTGTTTTATCCATACCAAATTTGAGCAGTTTACTGCAACAACAACATACTCAGCCTCGGCAGTAGATTGGGAAATGCAATTTTGTTTCTTGCTTGTCCAGGAGACTAATCTCTGTCCAAGAAAGAAAGCTCCACCACTAGTACTCTTTCTTTCATCTACATTTCCTTCCCAATCAATATCTGTATAAACTATGAGTTTAAATTTGTCATCCTTCTTATAATATAGACCATAGCCAGTAGTTCCTTTCAAGTATCTCATAATTCTTTTCATAGCCATCATGTGTGTTTCCTTAGGATTGGCAGAGAATCTTGCCACAATCCCAACAGCTAGTGCAATATCTGGTCTACTATGTACAACATATTGCAATTTTCCAATCATGGATCTGTACAAAATCTGATTCACTTCTACAACATCATCATTCTTAGATAACTTTTGTCCAGTAACCATAGGAGTACTCACTGGTTTAGCATCTTCCATCCCAAAAAATTTCAATATTTCATTAACATACTTAGACTGTGTAATGAAAATTCCTTTCTTCTTCTGATATGCTTGTAAACCAACAAAGAATTTGATCTCACCAAACATGCTCATTTCAAATTCAGTTTGCATTTCATTTGAAAATCTTTTACACAATGCATCTTGTCCACCAAAAATAATGTCATCCACAAAATTTTTTGCCAATAGGATACCTTTACCTTCTTCATCTTTCATGTACAGATTGCTTATGTCATTTGTTCTTAAAAATCCAATCTGTATCAAGTAGTTGTGCAACCTCTCATACCATTCTCTGGGAGCTTGTTCCAATCCATATAGTGCTTTGTTCAGTTTGCACACCATGTTTCTTCTGTTTGGATCAATAAAACCTTTTGGCCGTTCTATGTAAACTTCTTCTTCTAGTATACCATTCAAAAATGAAGACTTAACATCCATTTGATATACCTTGAAATATTTATAAGCAACATATGCAAGCAGAGTTCTTACTCCTTCCAATCTAGCTATAGGGGAAAATGTCTCCCCATAATCTATTCCTTCTTCTTGTGCATAGCCTTTGCATACCGGCCTAGCTTTGTTCCTAGTTATTTCACCATTTTCATTCATCTTATTCTGAAACACCCACTTTGTTCCTGTTGGGCATTTTTCAAGTTTTGTGAGGTTTTCAATTCCAAGTCATGGTTTAATCCTTCTGTAAGTTTAATTTCTAGGGTTTAGGTTTTCAAAAATCCATCAAATTTGTTATAACCAAGCCTCAAAACCCTTACCCTAGGTTTTGCCCTTTTTGAGAAATCTTGTTTCTTCATGTAAACCCTTAAGTTGCCCTAATTCTTATATTTTGTTGTTACTTTTTGGCCACTTAAGTGTTTTGATTATGCACATGATTATTTCCATCAAGTGTTCACTGAATCGTGTAGTATTGTTTCATGTTTTTGAGTTATTCAGTGAATTGGCGAATGAGTTAACCCATGTTGTATGTTTTCTTTAGTCTCTAAGTCTCCAAGTTGTTCAGCGGTTACCTCAACCTTTGCACGAACCAGTGAGTATGTGGTCTCCTATTCGCTTATTTCCTAGCAGTTTCTTGTTAACTTCTAGTGACCTAGCATGGTGGTGTTCTCTCATTTTAAAAATCAGGTGGTTAAGACTTGTATTATTTAGCGATCTGGAGAGGACCGTTGATTATCCATATGATCGACAATTATGATTTAATTTCAAAAGCATTTGGGTCCTACATAAATTAATTTGGTGATTCGGTGACTGTGTTATAAGTTCTATGTGCTCTAAGTTTGGTGGCTCCGACTGTTTGGCTTAATGGATTGGACAAATGTGGTTTTCCTTGTTATTCGCATGATCTCGTAATATGTTGGCAAGGTTCTAAATCTTCTGGCGATCTGGCAAATGAGGTAGTCGCGCATTCTCTTAAAAGGTTGGTTATGATGAAAGCTTTTTAGTGAATGGGCGAATCAAGTAGTCAAGTAAGTTTTAACCCTTTGTTCGCTAAGTCTCGTAATCAAAAGATGATTGTCTTATAGTCTCAGCGAATTAGTGATGGCCGTTGATTGAGGTCACAATCAATGATTGAATTGAAGTCTTAGTTTGAAACAGGTAGTTGGGAAAGAATTCAGCAACTCAAAGAGTAAGCTTGTTCGCTAGTTCTCCTATTAAACATGTGGTTAAGGCTCCCATTCAATGAATAAGCGAACCCTTTGGTCACCAAGTCGTAGAATAAATTAGTAGTCAACTGAAACATTAAGAGATTTAGAGATAGCATTGTCGCTAATTCTCCAAATGGTGACTATGGTTAGTTGCTTCGGCTAGGTTTTCTTTGTTCTCTAGTTCGCTAAATGGAGGAAGAGTTAAGAAATTGATTTCAAGAATTAGCGAAGCCTTTCATCGCTAATTCTCTGAATGTGAGCTAGGGTTATCATTCCATTAAGCAATTATGAGAACCTTTAGTCGCTAGTTCTCTAAAATTGGCTCATTTAAAGAAAATAATAAAGAAAGGTTAAAGGTCATTTCCATGTGGATAAAGTACACCATCGAGCTAGAGAAAAAGAAGTTGGCCATCCAATCAATTTTAAAGGATTTTATCACGTAAGTGGGTGTTAAAGTACCAAACTGTAATCATTGCCTTTCTGCCTTGTTTTTGAATTTTTAAATCTATCTGTCAACATCCTGGCATCAGCTAGCACTGATGATGACGAATTCTCTGATGGATCCCAAGAAGGAGATAGCCCACCAAAATTTGCAAACCTACTAGTTATTGATCCTATTAAAGACCAATCAAAGGCAGAGGACCTTCCAGAGCCACCATTGAAGAAGTGGAGGTTTGAAGAGGGAGAGCCTTCTAAGTAAAACAAACAAAAAGGGGAGAATGATAGAGCATCTTCTCTTATACCAGGTGATAGGGCTTACCATCACCAATTGAGAAAAACAATAAGGGCCAACAAGATGGTGGCCACTAATGAAGGAGATGAAGAATAGTTCTTGTGGTTAGGACAAGATATTAGAGAGGTATATCAGGGAGGAGTTCTTAAGTGATGACCAATTCATCAAGAGTGATGAATTTAAGAGTTTTCTTATATAGGAAAAGAAACAAGATGTGGCTAAGGCTATGCTTGAGGGAGTAGAGCCAAGTGAAGAAACCATGAGAGCATTAGCCTCTTATGATCCTAGCCTTGAGGCTATAATTGTAGATGAAGCCAGACAAATTGTTAGATCAAGTGGAATGCTTCTAACTCTAGGGTGGGATTTGACCTCTGCTTTTATCATTGATCAGATAAGAAAGCAACCACAGGGTAGTCTATCCTATGAGATTCATATTGGTGAAATGATTAGAGGAAGTGGCTATGACCCTAAATCCCAGGTTGTTGCAATGTGGTCTATGGCCCCTAAGACTCAAAAGACATCTCTACTAAGTATAGAGGATCAGATGGAAGGGAATAAAATCATATGGACTATATAGAATACAACTGATCTTGAGGTTTCCAAGGCAGTGACCCATTTTGCTAACTTGAATGAAGCAAAGATAGCTCAATTGTCTGAAAGTTATGCAAAACTATTTGAGGATGAAAATGTAATGGTCAAAGATAGGGACTTGAAAATGATGAAGATCAAGCAATTGGAAGATGAGTTGGTTGAATTGAAGGTTAGGGTTGAAGAAGCCTCAAAGGTAGTTCTTCCCCCTCCTTTGCAGATTGAGGTCCCTATTCAGACAGATACAGAGGTTCTTGATAAGCCTGCTGAGGACTTAGAAAAAATAAGACTAGATGCATCCTTGGATACTATAGCAAGGATTGTGCAATATAGGTAGGACAAAATATAGGACAAGATGGAATCAATCAGTCTATTACACCAAGCTAGTGGAAAAGTGAATGAGTTTTTGACTACTTTGGAGCCACTCTTTAGTGCATGGTCAAGGAGGAGCTCACTATTTGATAAGCTTGATGATTTGCAAGAATATAGGTCTGATATTCCTAAGATAGTAACTGATTTTTTTGAAAAGATTGGTTTAGGAAGTGTTGTATCAAAGTTCTTTAAAGGTAAGTCTAACTAGATAGCAGCCAAGCTGGCTATGTTTGATGGGAATAGCAGTAAGTACTTGCCTCCAATATATGATAATGGTGGGGGTATTGTCAGTATAGATGAGTGGAAAGCATTAATGGATCAAATGATAATTAAGCAGGATGCTTTCCTTAACAGTGACAGTGCTTTGGATTTAGAAAGATGCAATAGTATAATTGACAGCTTGTTTAAAATTGAAAGTGATTGCATATGGTTTGTAGTAGAGGCTAAAAGTGTAACTGATTCCATGTGGGATTAGCAAATCAAATCACTAGAGGAATTGCAGGCTTATAATTGGCCATTTGATGATGATGTGGCAGCATGGGATAAACTGACAAAGAAGAAAAAGAAGCCAGCTGCCCAGATGATAGAAGAGGAAGAAGAATAGGGTACATATGGCACCTGTTCCAAAATTCAAGGGAGAGCATGTTTCAAATAGAGGATGATGTAGGTTAGCCGTATGGTGGTCATCATTCATACATCAAATTATGTAACTATTCTAAAATATCTTTAGACAAAGGTGCCACTTGTAAAATTGTTAAGTAGTTGAGAATTGCTTTCTGTTGTTGTAGTCTCAATCTTTTGATTTGTACTATTTTGTCTATAGTATAAGTCTTTTTGATAGCCATCTGAAGCTTGTTGCATCCTTTCAAGGATTCCAAGATGGCTGTGGGTATATATAGCAAGTTTTTATTCTTTTTAAGAGGTGGTTAATACATTTTGTAAAAGTTCTAAGATATAGAACCTTATTTCTCTATAGTCATGGTGATACTGTATTGACAGATTTTGAATGTTAATACCAAAGATATTGGAACTCTATTGTTACTATTTGTTGTCTTTGTGTATGGACACTTTAGTTTTCTTATGCATTAAATTGTAAGGCTTTTCAATGCATTGTTCACAAAGTGAATGTAGGGGTTAAACTTAAGTTCTTTCAAGGAAAGAGTAAAATCTTAAGGGAGGTCTCTGTGAATTAATTGTCCATGTATGAATCTGATAGCAGATGTAGGAATTAAAACAATGGGATGCCAGGCATTTCATTTGGGTTTTAGTATATTTGTCTTAATATTGTGTGGAGGTAGGGTTTGACTCTGATGCCCAAATTGATAAGGCATTGGTTTAAGATATATTTGCATCTATTGCCACCAAAAAATATTGATAAACTATTTCAATTTACTTGTGTTG
Organism: Chamaecyparis obtusa; assembly: GCA_027943335.1. Taxonomy (NCBI): domain Eukaryota; kingdom Viridiplantae; phylum Streptophyta; class Pinopsida; order Cupressales; family Cupressaceae; genus Chamaecyparis; species Chamaecyparis obtusa. Next base: position 704,798 of record BSBK01000752.1, on the reverse strand, counting down.
CTTGTCGTTGAGTTGACACATTTATGACAAGTGCATAAATTTCCATTCTGATGCTTTGAAGAAGCTTATAAGAAGGTAAACCCACCTGAGTTTATACTCAAAGTGAAGAAGGTTCTACAACCTTAATACCTTAGTGCTTGCATTTTGTTAGATGCATCTATTGGGATTATTGGAGTTATGGTTTTGTCAGGATTTTATGAATCATAAATCATCTGCAGATTTGAGCACTAACAAAATTGGTGACTCTACTGGGGAGTACTAAATAGGAACGTACAATAGATTTGTGCAACACTATCCATTGTATGTTTATAGGCCAGCATGATAATTTGATTCCCGCTTGTTAGTGGGTGGCGACTCTGATAATCTATGTTTACCAGTTGCTGGTATTTGTAAATTTTTGATATATCTTGTTGCGACACACCATGAGTCAGCCAAGGTTCATGAGATCTTATTTCAAGGACCACCCTAAGAATAATATGGGTGATGAGCTCCGTACACCTGGTAGAAAACAATGGTCTAGGAGAAATCATATTATAGCTAATTCCCCAAGACCTTCAAGAGATAGAGTCTCTACACCACTTCCCCATGAAGCCTCCTCCTCCACTGATGACCCTGAACATGTTAAGAAAGTCATGCCTAGTGTACACTTTCCCTCTCATGAAGAAGAAATCACAGAAGTAGGTTATTTCCCTGCGAGAGAAACCCTAGAGCAACCAGGAGAAACTTTTGCTACTGAAATTGCCTCATATGATTCTGAAAAATTAAGGGAAGAAGTGATTTCTTTAAGAAAAAAGGAGTGTGAGCAATTACTAGAAATTGCTAATAGAAGGAAGGTAAGGGAACAACAAATATATGAGTTGCTCATGGAAAGGCAAGATTTGATGAGAAAAACTAGGAACAATGAGTCCAGGCTAAGGATCTAAACCAAGATGTTCAAGATTTAGATAAGAATTTATTTGGTGATATGGAGGTTTTAAGAAATCAAGCTGAAAGTGCTAAGCTTAAACATGATGAGTTTGAGGGAACAGGACATGTTCTCCGACAATTGCACCCATCTGAAATCCTGAGGAACAAGGACATTAGAAATGCCACAAAAGAGATCCCTGATAAGGGAAAGCAAAAAATGGTTGGTGTAAATATTAGTGAGCCCAAGAAATTTGGTGTTCCTAGTATACCTTCCCAAGCAAGCCAAGATTTGGAAAGGGCTAGAAAAGCTAAAGAGGATTTGGCTCTTCAATTAGAGAAACTAGAATTGGAGGTTGTTTCAAATGAGATGAAGAGAAAGATTGCTTTATTGCATGCTAATATAAACACATCTTCTAGTAGCTCTATCCTTATTATATTAGGAATGATCCTGCCCAATAAGCTTAGCAAGTCATTTCCAAATCCTCGAGCCCTTCATCCTGGACAAAGTATACTTGGACCAAATTTGAATACTAGTCAAGTTCCCCCTATAGTTAGTGGTACAATAGGGACTATACCTTGTCAAAATGTTGCAGAAACCCCTCTGATCCAACCAAATATCCAAAGGAGACCAGTTCATTTGGATAGATATAGACCTTTATTTTTTGATGGTATTCCTGGTCAACCCAATGCCTGTTAGAAAGTAAAGACCACCAAGATAACTGAGAGGGGGGGGGGTGAATCAGTTATTTGATAATTAAACCATTTATCATCATTAACTTTAATATCAACTTCAATAGCTTTAAACCATATAATTAATGCAGTAACCAACCATAGAAGGATAATCATACACAGTGACAAAATAACACAAGATATGTTAACTAGGGAACCTCTTGATCAAAGAGTAAACCCCGGTGGGAATGATGCCCACAAAATGATGTACTAATATGAAAGTTCCTTGTTAGAGGATGGACCTTGTTATGAGTCTTATGAAATACATTTAGAACATATGAATCTTTGTTAGGAGATTTTGAATCCCTGTTAAAAGATTCTAACCCTGTTAGGAGTTATGGAAGACATAAGGATCCACTACCCAAACAGCTTCAAGGCAAGATCTCTGAACTCACTGTCCAACAGATCTTAGGATTATTCAACAGAATAATAAGAAATATGTTACCTCCTTCACACTATGCCAAAACCGCACTCTCTGCTACAAAAGATCATAAATCTAGATCTCTGTACTTTGCAAGTCTTCCTTCATCACTGAATTAGCTCTTTTCTTTCATGCATACATTCACATCACAACTTTCATAATTTCATATCACAACTATTACAATCCTCTCATATAACAAGGAAAACATTCCTTCCTTTATACCACACTCAAATAATTACAAATGAGTTGGCATGCAAATACAAAATAATAATTTCAACACGCTACATCAGAATTACATAAAACTGTCAGCTTCCAGATACAATAACTTTCCAATCATGTGACCTCAAAGTTTGTGCTATGAACCACGTCACCAAAAATGAGTCTCAAACTTCCCTTTAATTGTGCAAAATCATATTCCATCCCAATTAGGAGATATCCTCCGATTACCAAAAACCGCTACACAGGAATACTGCTAGAACACTGCTTCTACCAAAATGCTTATAACTTTTATGAATAAATGAATTTATTTTTGCACTCTTAAACATAGGCTAATAACACACCAAAGAACATATCATCAACTATGCATAACTCAATCTACAATATAACATGTGCGCAAAACAAAACTATGCCTGCTTCTCTGCTAAAATCCAGAATAACACTATGTTGACATCAATGACAATCATAGTCATGAATGCAACAACCACTGCTACAGAATGACTGCCAAAGGCTTCAACATTCATTCCTAACAATCTCCCCCATTGGCATTGATGGCAACATAGATGATAAACATCCAATGTTCCAAAAATCCAATCACTACTGCTCAACTACACTGCTACTCATCATCAATCAAATCTTGCTTTGTTATCCTATTCAATCTCTCAACAAATGTAGTTCCTCAATGTTTCCTCAATTTTTTTCATGATTCTCTTCCCCATTGACATCAATGATAGAAATTTTATCACTATTTCAAACAATAGCTCAATGTCAAAAGACACTATTCAGAAAATACATTCACAAGAGTCCTCAATGACTCAACTTAGATACACATACTCCCCCATAGAGGAAGTACCAACATCCAATCCAAAAAATAGATAGGGCCATAAACCACTAGATGGATGCAACCACCTACATCATTACTCAAAAGTAGGTTGGGGCATAACCCCAAGCATACCTCTCAAATACTCAAATGTATCCTTAGGCAAAGGCTTAGTAAATATATCTGCTATCTGCTCCTTTGTGCTTATGTACTCCAGTCTGACTTCTTTATCTGCAACTTTCTCTCTTACAACATGATACTTGATCTCTATATGCTTTGTTTTAGAGTGTAAAACTAGATTCTTAGACATACTAATTGTACTTGTATTGTCTCAATATATGACAATAGGCTCATCAAACTTGATTCCAATGCCCATCAACATCTACTTCATTCATATTATCTGATTACAATTGTTTGCTACTGTTACATATTTTGCTTCTGCTGTACTTTGTGAGATACAATTCTGCTTTTTTCTCAACCAAGAAACTAATCTTCCTCCAAGAAAAAATGCTCCACCACTGGTGCTTTTCTTGTCATCAATGCTACCTCCCCAATCAGCATCAGTATATGCACATAGGGTAAAATCATCAAAATTTTCATACCATAGTCCATAATCCATTGTGCCTCTAAGATATCTCAATATCCTTTTTACTGCTACATAAGGTGACTCTCTAGGTTGAGCTTGAAATCTTGCTACCATCCCAACTGAATGTTGTATATTTGGTCTAGTGTGTGTCAAGTACTGCAATCCACCAATCATAGATCTATATTTCTTTTGCTCAACTTCTGGTGTCTCATCTTTACTAGATAGTTTATGTCCTGTAACCATAGGTGTTCCAACTAGTTTACAATTCTCCATACCGAATCTTTTCAACAAATCATTCAAGTACTTTGTCTGACTTATAAAGATACCATCTTTATTTTGTGTTATTTGTAATCCCAAAAAGTATTTCATTTCTTCAATCATACTCATTTCAAATTTTGTCTTCATTTCATCAGCAAATTTGTCACTAGCTTCATCTTCTCCTCCAAAAATAATGTCATCAACAAAAATAACCAAAACTAACAATCCATTCTCAATTTATTTTGTGTATAAGTTACTATCAATTGTTCCTTTTGTAAATCCCAATTTTAACAAATACTTATCTAATCTAGCATACCAAGTTCTAGGTGCTTGCTTTAGTCCATACAATGCTTTCTTTAGTTTACATACCATGTCTCCTTCTTGAGTCAAAGGAAAACCTTTAGGCTACTCAATGTAGACTTCTTCCTCTAATTCACCATTCAGAAATGCTGACTTCACATCCATTTGATACACTTTGAATTTCTTAAATGCTGCATAAGCCAAAAATATTCTTACTACTTTAAGTCTTGCCATAGGGGCAAAAGTCTCTTCATAGTCAATTCCTTCTTGTTGTGAGTATCCCTTACATACCAATCTTGCTTTGTTTCTAATTACTTCTCCTTGTTCATTCATTTTATTCCTGAATACCCATTTAGTTCCAATCACATTTTTGTCTTTAGGTCTAGGGACCAATTCCCATGTCTTGTTCTTTTCAATCTGATCCAATTCTTCTTTCATAGCTTTAATCTGATGTTCATCTTCACAAGCTTCATTAGTAGACTTAGGTTCAATTTGAGAAATCAAACATAAATGTACCTTCTTTCTAGTCATAACTCCTCTGTCCAAACTTCCAATAACTTGCTCAATAGGATGATGTCTTGATATATACCTGTTAGGTGTCATAGTCACTGATCTTTCTTCAATTGTAGATTCTTCTCTAGATTCTTCTTTGTTTTCTTCAGCATGACTTTCATTCAACAATTCACTATTAGTCTCAAAAAATTGTTCAGTAGTTTCAATGTTAGGCTAAGGGTTAGTTCCTTCATCAGATTCATAATCAAGCATTCTATCCTGAATTTTAAAATTCTCATCAACTTTTATATTTTTACTTTCAACAATAGTTTTAGTTCTCTTATTGTAACATCTATATGCTTTGCTTTTCAAAGAATATCCAAGAAAAATTCCTTCATCACTTCTAGGATCAAACTTTCCTATATCATCATCTCTCTTAATATAACATTTGCTTCCAAAAATTCTAAAATACTTAACTGAGGGTGCATGTCCAAACCATAATTCATAAGGTGTCTTGTTTATGTTTTCTCTGATTTGTACTCTGTTCATTGTATATATTGTTGTATTCACCGCTTCTCTCCAAAATGTCTTTGCCAAATCACCTTCAAATAACATAGCTCTAGTTGCTTCAGTTACTGATCTGATCCTTCTTTCTACAATACCATTTTGTTCAGGTGTTCTAGGGGCTGATAACTGTCTCTTAATACCATTCACTTCACAAAAAGTGTTAAACTCTTTAGATGTAAATTCTCCACCTCTATCGGATCTCAAACATTTAATCCTCATTCCTGATTCATTCTCAACTTTATTCTTCATGGCCTTAAACTTATCAAATGCTTCAGATTTTTCTTTCAAAAATGCAATCCACATAATTCTTGTAAAATCATCAACAAGAATCATAAAATACCTTTCTCCATAGACTCCTCTAGTCCTAGTAGGACCGCTCAAGTCTGTATGAACAATCTCCAACTTTTCTATAGATGTGAACTTCTTGCTAGGAAATGAACTCCTTTTCTGTTTAGCCATCACACATTCCTTGAAAATCATGTTAGTAGGCTTCATAATCTTAGGTAAGTCTCTTACTGCAAGTGTAGAACTCACTTTCACAATATTATCAAAGTTTATATGACAAAACCTTCTATGCCATAACCAACTGTCATCAATCTTAGTCATCAAGCATGTCATCTCAGTAGGGTTCAACTGAAATACATTACCTCTGGTTCTAGATCCAGTTCCAATTAGATTTCCATCTTTATCCTTAATCACACAAGTTTTCTCAGTAAACCAAACTTGATATCCTTTATCCACTAACTGTCCAACACTCAAAAGATTATGTTTCAATCCATCAACAAAGTAAACATCATCAGTATTAGTCTTTCCATCAAGAGTAATAGATCCTACACCTTTAATCAAACAAGGTGCATTGTTACCAACTCTAACAACTCCATCATAATTGTTAAAATTTATGAATTTTCCTTTATCACCAGTCATATGATGTGAACAACCACTATCTATAATCCAATCAGCTTTCTTTTCAACTTGGGAAACTAAAGATTTTTCTTCTTTAATATCAGATTCAGAATTTTCTTCCTTAATTGCTACAAATCCTATGTCATCAAAGTTATCATTATCACTGTTACTCAAATGTCTTTCAATTCCTACTTCAATTTCTTCATCATTTGTATAATAACATTCTTTAGATCTTCTAGGCTTAAAATTGTTCCTATACTTCTTAACTCTCTTAGGACACTTAGATGCAAAATGACCATATTCTTGACATGTCCAACATTTAAAAATTTTCTTACCATCTGGTTCTCTTTTCACAAGCAAGGAAATACCTTCTTCAATCTTCTTATCTTCATCAGATTTGGATCTACTACTACTGGCATAATCTCCATTCACACTTGTACTTCTAGAAAAAGTTGGTCTGATGCTAAGAGCACTGAATGCTGTCTCCACTCTAGGTAGTTCTCCTGATAATCTCAAATTCATCTCTGTTGCTTCCAATCTTCCAAGAAGAGTCTCTCTTGAAAAGTTTGGTGTACAAGGTATCACTTGTTCAATCATTTGTGTAGTCTGTCTGAATACCGGTGTCAATGTTCTCAAAATCTTCCATATTACTTCATTCTCTGTCTTTTCACCTCCACAAGACTTTATTCTTGCAACAATTTCTAACATCCTACCAATATAGCTTCTAACAGATTCATCTTCCATCATTCTTATGTCTTCAAATGCACAAATCCAATTATGTAACCTAGCTTTATTTGCATGTTCATCACCTTCAAAAGTAGAATGTAAAGCTTTCCAAATATCATGAGATTTAGTTAAACCTTTTACCTGACTGTGTTCATTCTCTGGAAGTGCTAATAAAAGTGCTTCTCTTGCAAGTATATTACACATAAATAGATCTACCTCATCTTTAGAACTTGTTTCAAGATTGTCTTCTTCAATTATAGTCCTTTCATTTTTTGTAATCAACCAATACCCTGGTCCTAAACACAAGAGATGTGTCTTCATCTTTTCTTTCCAACTGTCAAAATTTACTCCATCAAACTTAGGGCTTTCTTTCCTGAAATTCACCATAGATCTCCTTAAGTTGTTAAACTTCTCTTTCAAGGACCTACTGCTCTAATACCAATTGTTAGAAAGTAAAGACCACCAAGATAACTGAGAAGGGGGGGGGGGGGGGTGAATCAGTTATCTGATAATTAAACCATTTATCATCATTAACTTTAATATCAACTTCAACAGCTTTAAACCATATAATTAATGCAGTAACCAACCATAGAAGGATAATCATACACAGTGACAAAATAACACAAGATATGTTAACTAGGGAACCTCTTGATCAAAGAGTAAACCCCGGTGGGAATGATGCCCACAAAATGATGTACTAATATGAAAGTTCCTTGTTAGAGGATGGACCCTGTTAGGAGTCTTATGAAATACATTCAGTACATATGAATCTCTGTTAGGAGATTTTGAATCCCTGTTAAAATATTCTAACCCTGTTAGGAGTTATGGAAGATAGAAGGACCCAGCGCCCAAACAACTTCAAGGAAAGATCTCTAAACTCACTGTCCAATAGATCTTAGGATTATCAATAGAATAATAAGAAATATGTTACCTCCTTCACACTATGCCAAAACCGCACTCTCTACCACACAAGATCATAAATCCAGATCTCTATACTTTGCAAGTCTTCCTTCATCACTGAATTAGCTCTTTTCTTCACTTCATGCATACATTCGCATCACAAATTTCATAATTTCATATCACAACTATTAAAATCCTCTCATATAACAAGGAAAAAATTCCTTCCTTTATACCACACTCAAATAATTACAAATGAGTCGGCATGCAAATACAAAATAATAATTTCAACACGCTACATCAGAATTACATAAAACTGTCGGCTTCCAGATATAATAACTTTCCAATCATGTGACCTCGAAGTTTGCACTATGAACCACATCACCAAAAATGAGTCTCAAACTTCACTTTAACTGTTCAGAATCAGATTCCATCCCGGTTAGGAGATATCCTCCGATTACCAAAAACCGCTACACAGGAATACTGCCAGAACACTACTTCTACCAAAATGCTTATAACTTTTATGAATAAATGAATTTCTTTTTGCACTCTTAAACATAGGCTAATAAGACACCAAGAACATATCATCAATTGTGCATAACTCAATCTACAATATAACATGTGCGCAAAACAAAACTATGCCTGCTTCTCTGCTAAACTCCAGAATAACATTGTGTTGACATCAATGACAATCATAGTCATGAATGCAACAACCACTACTACAGAATGACTACCAAAGGCTTCAGCATTCATTCCTAACAATTCCATCCCTAATGAGATTAGAAAGAAAATCCCATTATTTACTGGAAATAATGTGGTTACCTGTGAAGAGCACCAAAAAAATTTCACAGATAAAGTTAATGATTATGCACCTGAAAATCCTCATGAAGCTTTTTGTCCTGTACCCTTAGGGATGCATTTAAATTGGCCATCAATATTGATATTAACTGAAAGGCATCTGGTCAAATGTATATGAGGGATGAGGGTAGGTTGTGGAAGGAAACTAGGTCACAACCTGCAAGGCCATCCAAAGAGGATGATAAAGTGGACAAAGGATTTAGTATTACCAAAGACTTCCCAAAAAAGTTTGACAAGGGTGGTAGAAATTTTCAAGAGATAAGACCACCTTATTAGAGGCAAGATAGAGCCCCTAACTTATGAGATATGCCTTACAAGACAAATTGGAAAGATGGGAGGCCTGTTCCTGACAATAATGAACCCCAAAAGGGAAGACATACACCAGATCCTTTGAAGAAAATCACAACACATACTGTGGAAAACACCCCTTGGTGTGTGGCTTGTAATATGCCCCATTCACCATTCCAGTGTGTTATGGCTCAGACCTTGGGAGAAGAGGCCAATAATTCATACGTAGGAGATTATGAAGAATCTGAAAAGCCTGCTATTAACATGTTTACTACTGAAGTAATGGGGGATTTTTTGTCTTCAGAGGATGAAGAGATTTATCCTGATATTGATCATAAAAGGAGGTTTCTCTTAGATTATGAACAAAAAATATTTACTCACTCAGATCATGATGAGTCTGATAATGACAATTGCAAAGCTCATATGGTAGAATTAGGGTCAGATGAGAAACAATGGAGAAAACCCAGTGATGAGGAAATTAGAACTCTAACTATGGCTGCTATAACTCAAGCCAAATCTTCTTACAACTTGAGAAATAGAAAGGTGGATACTGATCAAGGAGTCCATAGGTCAGTATTTGTTAAGGATAACCTTCTGAATAAGGACTCTCCAAAGCCCAATGTTGTAAATAACAAGAATAAAGGGCTTGTAACTAAGAAAAAGAGTGAGGATGTTATTGTTGACAAGGTTAAAAGGAAATTTGGTAGGCAAAAGGATTATCTTGATATTTCTGTGGATCCCCCTACCTTTGATATGAGACATGCCCTATCCCAAATGAAGGTTTCCATCCCTTTACTAGAAATGTTGAAAATTGAGGAACATAAGACAGCGGCCCTAGCTCTCATAAGTGAACAAGGGGTAGTTCCTGCCATGCAAGAGAAGGGGAATTCAGTTGAAGGGCCTATTTCAATTGATAACATCTCTGATGTGTGTGTTGGAACTATTGTGACACAAGAGCCTTCCTCTATTGACCCTTTCTATGTGACACTGATTGTAAATAATTTTCTACTAAAGAATTGTATGATTGACTCTGGTGCTGCTACAACTATAATGCCCTATCATGTAATGAAAGAATTAGGATTACAAGTCGACACATCTAATGGAAGGTGTTATGCTATGGATACTAGGGCAGTACCTATTGTAGGAACCCTAATTAGAATTGAAGTAAAGATTGTTGTATTCCCAGAGGCAACATACAAAATGGATGTCATTGTTGTTGATACAAAACCTCATTATGGCATGCTATTGTCAAGACAATGGGCTGTAGCAGTGGGTGGAAAATTGCAATTGGATTTGTCATATGCTACTATCCCAGTCAATGGGACTGAGGTAAAATTATATAGGGAGCCCCATTCTTCAGTCATGGTTGAAAAAGTTGCACCAGAAGACTTAAACTGCTTTGTAGATATTGACATGAATAATTTCATGATTGAACAAATAGTACCTCATGTAGGATTTGAGAGATACAAATCCACAGAATGCCAAGAATACCTGCATTCAAATAACCTATTACAGGAGAGAAGTAGAAAGAAGAAAAAGGCAAAACTCAAAAGTTACTCAAAATGTAAGAGCAAAAATATGATCCAAGTTCATGAAAAAAGATTTACAAAGTTCAACCTATAAAGGTGAACAAAACCCTAAAGCCTAAAAAAGCTAGGTTGCACATTATAATTAATAAAGATATTAATTATAATGCACCTAAGAGATAGCTTAAGTAAACAAAGTAATACATAACTTAATTAATTAAACTGAAGTGATTTAATTAATAAGTGTAAAATATAATTACTCTAACACCTTAGATGAAAAACATAGACCCAATAGTTGATGAGTTAGTATTGTAGCAAAATGGACTTTGGAAAATGTTTTTTGATGGTGGATGCTCCAAGGAAGGATTAGGAGCTGGTGTTGTTTTTATTTCCCCATCAGATATTACTTTCAAGTACTCTTTCTTGTTGACCTTTGAATGCACCAATAATACTGCTAAATATGAGGCACTGATATTGGGATTAGATGTTGCTATAAAGCATGGTATCAAATGTCTAAAGGTCCATGGTGATTCCCAATTAGTTATAGCTCAAGTAAGATCTAAATATGCTACCAAGGATGAGAGATTGAAATTGTACAAACATGCTATCTAGGATAGACTAGAGTTTTTTGATGCTTTCAATCTGCTTTGGGTAGAAAGGTCTAATAATATCATGGTAGATTTACTTGCTAATGTTTCTCTCAAGAATGATGATATTACCCTTGCTGGTGTGTCCATGTTGGAAGTCAAAAGTAGGCCTGCAGTGCCTAATAATGTGTATAATTGGCAAGTATTTGAGGATGATTTTGATATCTTAAGGTTTCTTCAAGGTCTAGATCAATATGATGGGCAACAAATAGATTTTAATGAGGCCCAGCATTATGTTGAAGGAAAAGAATGTATTATGGGAAATGAGATAGTGCAACTACCTTCAAACCACATACCAAAAGGGTTAGTGGAGTTAGAAGGAATGTTTAAAATAAATGATGGGTACTTGTCTCAAAAGTCTAACACTAAAATGGAGGACCTAGGGGAAATAAATTTAGGTTCAGAAACATCCCCTCAGACAGTTTATATTGGGAAAAGGTTGAGTAGGGAGGTCAGAGGAAATTTGATAAGATTGTTAAAAAAATACAAGCATGTTTTTGCTTGGTCATATGATGATCTCAAGGCTTATAAAGCAGACCTCTTTCAACATGAAATTCCACTCAAGGAAGATACTAAGCCTTTTAGACAAAAACAAAGACCTATCAATCCCCTGCTATCCTCGAAGATGTAGGCTGAATTGACAAAATTGAGAGATGCTGGTATCATTGAACCTATTAGGCATTCCATGTGGGTCTCAAATCTTGTGCTAGTGAGAAAAAAGAATGGTGACATAAGACTTTGTGTTGATTTCAGGAATTTGAATGTGGCTTCATTAAAAGATAATTATGGATTGCCAAATATGGAAGCCATGCTGCATAGGGTAACAAGTTGTGAACTTTTATCAATGATGGATGGTTTCTCAGGTTATAATTAAGTGCTGGTCAAGGAATCAGAGCAGTTTAAAACAACATTTACAACCCCATGGGGAACCTATGTGTATGTGTGTATGCCTTTTAGTTTAAAAAATGTTGGAGATACTTTTCAAAGGGCAATGGATGTTGCTTTTAAGGAATTGATCGATGTTATTATGGTTGTGTACCAAGATGATCTAATTGCTTATTCAAAAAGGGTTGAGGATCACTGCAGTCATTTGGAAAAGGTCATTGTTAAAGCTCTAGAATTTGGTTTCTCTTTAAATCCAAAAAAGTGTCAATTTGCTATGACAAAGGAGAAGTTACTTGGACATATAGTGTCAAAAGAAGGAGTCAGGATTGACCCTGAAAGAGTAGAGGCAATCAGGAAGGTACCTTCACCTAAGAATATAAAGGGTGTGCAATCTTTCTTAGGGAAAATTAATTTTGTTAGGAGATTCATTGCTAATTTTATAGAAATGGTTAGGCCTATAGTCAAAATCCTAAAGAAAGATGTAAAGTTTAATTGGGACAGTGAGACTCAGCAAGCTTTTGAGAAAATTAAGCAAGCAATCCAAGAAGCCCCTGTCTTAATCTCACCTGATTATTCAAAACCATTTTCTTTGTTCTCCTTTGCCTCTTTTCACACTATTGTAGTTGTCCTATTACAAAAGGATAAAGAAGGATTTGAACATCCCATAGCCTTTTTTAGCAAGTCATTGTAGTTTGCTAAATTGAATTATGAGTTAATGGAAAAACAAGCATACGCGCTAGTCAAGGCAGTAAAAGCTTTTAGACCTTATCTTGTTTGTGCCAAGGTTAATGCATATGTACCTCATGCAGTAGTGAAAGATATTTTGGTGCAAAGTGAGGTCATAGGGAAAAGATGCAAGTGGATCAATAGGATTCAAGAGTTTGATCTTGAGCTCCACATTACCAAATTGGTGAGAGGTTTGGGACTTGAAAAACTAATGACTGAGGAAAATATGGATCTCATACAAATGAATAGTGTTGTTGTTAATAAAGATACAGTCACTAGCATTGAAATGCAACCATGGTACAAAGATATTGTTTATTTTATCAAACATGCTAAATGTCCACAAGAGTTGAATGATAATCAGAGGAGAAGTTTGAGATTGCAGGCCCAGAGGTATGTAATGATACAGGGTGATTTGTACTAGAAAGATAATGATGGGATTCTATTATTTTGTTTGGACAAACACCAATCAGAAAAGGTATTGAAAGAAATGCACTCCGGGTTGTGTGGAGGACATCATTCTGCTCGGTCCACAATTCATAAGATTTTAAGGGCAAGATACTATTGGCCTGTATTGTTCAAAGATACTCGCTCTTTTGTTAGAAAGTGTGAGCCATGTCAAAGATTTTCCAAGAAACTAAAATTTTCAGGTGCTCTGTTGTTGAACCCTATGGTTGCAAAAGCCCCTTTTTCTATGTGGGGTATGGACTTTATTGGGGAATTTTTTGAGAAATCTAGTGGGGGGCATAGTTGGATTCTAGTTGCTACAGATTACTTTACTAAATGGATTGAAGCAATTCCAACTAAAAAGGAAACTAGTGTTGTTGTAATTGAGTTCTTGATGAACAATCTAATCACTAGATTTGGTGTTCCTGTCAAATTGGTTGTAGATAATGCCATGAGTTTCAGATCTCAGGAGATTACTAATTTTTGTTCAAAAATGGGAATAATTTTGTCTTATTCATCCCCTTACCACCCACAAGCAAATGGGCAGGCAGAATCTAGTAATAAGAGTATCTTGCAAATTTTGAAGAAAACTTTAGAAAAGAACAAAAGGAGTTGGCATGTAAAGTTGAAAATAGCATTGTGGGCCGATAGGATTGCTAAGAAAAGAGCTACAGGGAAGTCCCCTTTTGAGATGGTATATGGTATGAAATCAAGATTACCAGTAAACAACTTCTTACCAATATACAAATTCATGCAGGAAGAAGGTATGGAAATCAGTGATCCATTGCAAGACAGAGTGATTCAGTTGGTTGAACTGGATGAGATCAGAAGGGAAGGACAAAAGGAAAATGTGAAGTTGCAACAAAAAATGAAATATATTTTTGATAAAAGAGTAACTTTGAGAAAATTCCAGCCAGGTGACATGGTTCTTCAATGGAATGCCAGGGCTACAGACAAAGGGAAACACAAAAAATTTGAGTCTTTATGGATGGGACCTTTTGTCGTTCATCAAACTCATGGCAAGGATTCATATTTTTTGTAAAATTTGGATGGTGGAGAACAGGAATTGCCAGTGCATGGATAGTTCTTGAAGTTTTTCTTCAGTTAGTTCTTTCTCCTTTTCCATTCATAGTAGATATGTATATATGTATAGGTGTGTTGGTTTTGTGGTGTGTTTTTTTCCTATTTTAGGTTAGGGTTTTGTGGTCCACCTCCTAGAGATTCATAAGTTCTTTCTTTGACCTTGCACTCAAGCATCCTTAGATGGAGCCACTGTTGGGCATTTTTCAAGTTTTGTGAGGTTTTCAGTTCCAAGTCGTGGTTTAATCCTTCTGCAAGTTTAATTTCTAGGGTTTAGGTTTTTAAAAATCCATCAAATTTGTTATAACCAAGCCTGAAAAACCCTTACCCTAGGTTTTTACCTTTTTGAGAAATCTTGTTTCTTCGTGTAAACCCTTAAATTGCCCTAATTCTTATATTTCATTGTTACTTTTTGGCCACTTAAGTGTTTTGATTATGCGCGTGATTATTTCCATCAAGTGTTTGTTGAATCGTGTAGTATTGTTTCATGTCTTTGAGTTATTCAACGAACTGGTGAATGAGTGAACCCATGTTGTATGTTTTCTTTAGTCGCTAAGTCTCCAAGTTGTTCAGTGGTTACCTCAACCTTTGCGCGAACCAGTGAGTATGCGGTCTCCTGGTCACTTATTTCTTAGTGGTTTCCTGTTAACTTCTAGCGACCTGGCATGGCGATGTTCTCTCATTTTCAGAATTAGGTGGTTAAGACTTGTATTATCTAGTGATTTGGAGAGGACCATTGATTATCCATATGATCAACAGTTATGATTTAATTTCAAAAGTATTTGGGTCCTACATAAATTGATTTGGTGATTTGGTGACTGTGTTATAAGTTCTATGTGCTCTAAGTTTGGTGGCTCTAACTATTTGGCTTAATGGATTGGACAAATGTGGTTTTCCTTGTTATTCGCATGATCTCATAATATGTTGGCAAGGTTCTAAATCTTCTGGCGATCTGGCGAATGAGGTAGTTGCACATTCTCTTAAAAGGTTGGTTATGATGAAAGCTTTTCAGCGAATGGGTGAATCAAGTAGTCAAGTAAGTTTTAACCCTTTGTTTGCTAAGTCTTGTAATCAAAAGATGATTGTCTTATAGTCTTAGCGAATTAGCGATGTCCATCAATTGAGGTCACGATCAACGGTTGAATCGAAGGCTCGGTTTGAAACAGGTAGTTGGGAAAGAATTCAGCGACTCAGAGAGTAAGCTTGTTTGCTAGTTCTATTAAACATGTGGTTAAGGCTCCCATTCAGCGAGTAAGCGAAGCCTTCGGTCGCCAAGTCTTAGAATAAATTAGCAGTCAACTGAAACATTAAGAGATTTAGAGATAGCATTGTCACTAATTCTCCAAATGGTGACTATGGTTAGTTGCTCGGGCTAGGTTTTCTTTATTTGCTGGTTCGCTGAATGGAGGAAGAGTTAAGAAATTGATTTTGAGAATCAGTGAAGCCTTTGGTCGCTAATTATCTGAATGTGAGCTCGGGTTATCTTTTCATTAAGCGATTACGAGAACCTTCAGTCACTAGTTCTCTGAAACAGGCTCATTTAAAGAAAATAATAAAGAAAGGTTAAAGGTCATTTCCATGTGGATAAAGTACACCGTCGAGTTGGAGAAAAATTAGTTGGCCATCCAATCAGTTTTAAAGGAGTTTATCACGTAAGCAGGGTGTTAAAGTACCAAACTGTAATCATTGCCTTTTTTCCTTGTTTTTGAATTTTTAAATCTATCTGTCAACATCCTGACATCGACTAGCATTGATTTGAAAATTGGTGATATGTGAATTGAATGTGGAAGTAATTGGAGGTAGATTTGCAATGATTTTGGCAATTGTACACATTCAATTTGCATCAATAAATAGGCTAAACTCATTATTTTTTGTGTTTGAAATCATTTGAAGAGAATTGTGTTTTTTGAAGCAACCTTTGAGTGCGAAGAAAATTAAGTTTGTAGAATTGAGAGCAATTATGCAGAAAAAATGAGTCAACCAGAGCTGAGCGTGACTTCTTCTAGTGGTGAAGCCAAAACGAAAGGTGGTAAAGATAGAAACAAGCCAAATTACTCAGACGAGTTTCTCAAATTGTTTCCTGGTTCCAATCAGAATAAGAGAGCTCCTGATGATGTCTTTGAAGATGTTCTAGGTCATTGCAGAGACCCTGTCACACCATCCTATTCAGGTTATACTATTTTCAGTTATTTTTATCGAAATAGGAGTGAGCAAGTTCCTGTTTGTAATGTTTGGGCTTTGGGTTTAGGGAAATTGATTGTCCCTCATGTGTTTTTAGATGTGGACTTAATTGTTGCATTGGCTAGGTTGTATGATCCTATCTCCAAAACAATTAGGAAGGCA
Source organism: Chamaecyparis obtusa (assembly GCA_027943335.1). Classification (NCBI taxonomy): domain Eukaryota; kingdom Viridiplantae; phylum Streptophyta; class Pinopsida; order Cupressales; family Cupressaceae; genus Chamaecyparis; species Chamaecyparis obtusa. The sequence goes on along the minus strand of BSBK01000752.1, from coordinate 688,180 downwards.
AACCAGTCACCTTTGGTTACTCTTGACAGGGGTTCTTTCATGAAAGCTTTTAGTTTTTATATGTCTTCCTCTACTAAAATTAATTTGAGCCAAGAGAGAGAGAGGTATACAAATAATATAGGGTCAGTAAAAGACCAGATGTTGAAGCATATCCCAAAGCAAGGTAAATATATAGCTCCCCTCCCCGCTAGCATGAATTCCCCTTACCAGTTTAAATCCCAACATTACTATATGAAGCAGACTTGTTATGGGTTGTGTAGAGTATTGGGAATAGATGGGGATGAAGAATTTTTGCCAGCTGATCTTTTGATGATGATTTTAGATATCCAGAATTCTCTAGTAAACACAAATTATGATTACATTGAGTATGTAATCGATAGGATGCATGAAGGGTTAATGTTTGTCAAAGAAAGTAAGAAGCCCATCAAGTTCTTGCATTACTCTATGTTGATGCACTTAATTCTATTTTTCAACATCAATAGTTTTGATTTGAATATGCTAAAACCAAGATTCACCTTCCAAGATCAGCATAATCCAGTGCAACTATGGGTAAGGGTATGGAATAGTACTTCAAATGAGTGTGACTTTTGTGTTTTTGAGAACTTCATTATTTTTCCTATTCTAAGATGGCTAGGCATCAATGTTACAAGATTACCACCTAAGGTTCTAAGGCTGCTAAGACCTATGAAATGGGAGGACAAATGGGAGGGAAACCATAATTAGGGTGATTTCTACTTTGGGGAAAATTCTACAATTATAAGAGTTTACGGTTGCCCCCAACCCCAACATTTGTTACCAAAATTTGTGCCACAAAGAGTTGCTTCTTTGGAATTTATTTGGCAGTTGATGTGGACAGACAAAGAACTTTTGGCCCCTCATAGGAAAGGTACTTTCACACCTAGGCAATTCAGAATCAGTGATTTCTTGATTGGTAAGAGGGCTTTCCCATAAATTACCACCTGGCTAGATCAATTCAAGATGGTATCTGGTATTTGCAGACATGTGGACCCTGAGGACTTCATTAAGACTGCAATGTTGACACTGATACCTAGTATTGGTGTCAATAGAGAACATGAGGCCCTTGATGAGGAGGATGTGATTAGGAATATTATGGATAAGGATGATGTCACTACAAGATGGAGGAGGTTTTTTGACCTGAAGGATTTGCAAACTTAGTTGAAAGTGGCCCAAATTCCTTTTGAGGGTTTCTTCCTTGACCTTCCATACTTAAAAAGAATTAACAAGATGATAGAGATGCATGATACTCTGTCAAATCAGTTGGAAAATTTGCTTGATCAGAAGCAAACAAAGAAAAAGAAGGATTACTCATCTTCTGATTATGAGGAATTCTCTGATGGATCCCAAGAAGGAGATAGCCCACCACAAGTTGGAAACCTACTAGTTATTAATCCTATTAAAGACCAATCAGAGGTAGAGGACCTTCTAGAGCCACCATTGAAGAAGTGGAGGTTTGAAGAGGGAGAGCCTTCTAAGCAAAACAAATAGAAAGGGGGGAATGATAGAGCATCTACTCTTATACCAAGTGATAGGGCTTACCATCACCAATTGAGAAAAACAATAAGGGCCAGCAAGATGGTGGCCACTAATGAAGGAGATGAAGAACAGTCCTTGTGGTTAGGAAAAAATATTAGAGAGGTATATCAGGAGGAGTTCTTAAGTGATGACCAATTCATCAAGAGTGATGAATTTAAGAGTTTTCTTATTTGGAAAAGGCAACAAGATGTGGCTAAGGCTATGCCTAAGGGAGTAGAGCCAAGTGAAGAAACCATGAGAGCATTAGCCTCTTATGATCCTAGCCTTGAGGCTATAACTGTAGATGAAGCTAGAGAAATGGTTAGATCAAGTGGAATGCTTCTAACTCTAGGGTGGGATTTGATCTCTGCTTTTATCATTGATCAGATAAGAAAGAAACCACAGGGCAGTCTATCCTATGAGGTTCATATTGGTGAAATGATCAGAGGAAGTGGCTATGACCCTAAATCCCAGGTTGTTGCAATGTGGTTTATGGCCCCTAAGACTCAAAAGCCATCTTTACTAAGTATAGAGGATCAGATGGAAGTGAATAAAATCATATGGACTGTATAGAATACAACTGATCTTGAGGTTTCCAAGGCAGTGACCCATTTTGCTAACTTGAATGAAGCAAAGACAGCTTAGTTGTCTGAAAGGTATGCAAAACTATTTGAGAATGCAAATGTAATGGTCAAAGATAGGGACTTGAAAATGATGAAGATCAAGCAATTAGAAGATGAGTTGGTTGAATTGAAGGTTAGGCTTGAAGAAGTCTCAAAGGTAGTTCTTCCCCCTCCTTTGCAGATTGAGGTCCCTGTTCAGACAGATACAAAGGTTCTTGATAAGCATGCTGAGGACTTAGAAAAAATAAGACTAGATGCATCCTTGGATACTATAGCAAGGATTGTGCAATATAGGCAGGACAAAATAAAGGACAAGATGGAATCAGTCAGTCTATTACACCAGGCCAGTGGAAAAGTGAATGAGTTTTTGACTACTTTGGAGCCACTCTTTAGTGCATGGTCAGGGAGGAGCTCACTGTTTGATAAGCTTGATGATTTGTAGGAATATAGTTCTGATATTCCTAAGGTAGTAACTGAGGTTTTTGAAAAGATTGGTTTAGTAAGTGTTGTATCAAAGTTCGTTAAAGCTAAGTCTAACCAGATAGCAACCAAGCTAGCTATGTTTGATGGGAATAGAAGTAAGTACTTGCCTCCAATATATGATAATGGTGGGGGTATTATCAGTATAGATGAGTGGAAAGCATTAATGGATCAAATGATAATTAATCAGGATGCTTTCCTTAATAGTGACAGTGCTTTGGATTTAGAAAGATGCAATAGTATAATTGACATCTTATTTAAAATTGAAAGTGATTGCATACAGTTTGTAGTAGAGGCTTAAAGTGTAACTGATTCCATGTGGGATCAACAGATCAAATCACTACATGAATTATAGGCTTACAATTGGCCATCTGATGATGATGTGGTAGCATGGGATAAACTGACAGAGAAGAAAAAGAAGCCAGTGTAAGGAAACTCAGGTGCAAAAACAGCTTCCTACGCTAATCTCTAAAAGAAAGTATTGTGCAAATTCTTTTAAATCCTTACAATTTCAGATTCGTTAACTACTTTAACAATGATATTGCAGCCATATACCATGCATATAGAAAATAGAGAATGACACAAAGATTTACCTTGGGGAAACCTTTCGGTAAAAACCCCAGCACTCCAAAACCTACACAATGTATTTATCAAAACTATTGCAGTTTACAATACACTTGCAATGCAAGTTCTTTCAGAAGATTTTCCAACTCTTGAAGACAAATCGCGGCAACATAAAAATGTTCCAACAATAAACAAACTTCACCTATCTTCGCAACCCTAAAAAATTCTTATATCATGTGCTTCCCTTTTTAGGGAAACCTCCAAAGATAACCCTAAACCTTAAAAAATTTATTAGTTGCCACATGTCTTCACCCGTCATTTAAACTTCCAGACATAGCTCTTACATGTCATAGGAATCCGTCATAACCATTTCAGCCATGATCTCCTTACACAATTCAAGATGCTGACACATCAAGTGGAGTGACACATCAACATGCCAACTAAACATGTACACTCACACTTAATTAAATTATTTGCAAGAAATACATTTTACAAAATAAATAATAAGAATAGGAATTATCCAAGGTTGAGACACCTTATTCCTAACAGCCAGCTACCCAGATGACAGAAGAGGAAGAAGAATAGGGTACATATGGCACCTATTCCAGAATTCGAGGGAGAGCATGTTTCAAACAAAGGATGATGTAGGTTAGCCGTATGGCGGTCATCATTCATTATGTAACTACTCTAAAATTTCTTTAGACAAAGGTGCCACTTGTAAAATTGTTAAGTAGTTGAGAACTGCTTTCTGTTGTTGTAGTCTCAATCTTTTGATTTGTATTGTTTTTTCTATAGTACAAGTCTTTTTGATAGCCATCCAAAGCTTGTTGCATCCTTTCAAGGATTCCAAGATGGCTGTGGGTATATATAGCAAGTTTTTACTCTTTTCAAGAGGTGGTTAATACATTTTGTAAAAGTTCTAAGATATAGAACCTTATTTCTCTGTAGTCATGGTGATACTGTACTGACAGATTTTGAATGTTAATACAAATATATTAGAACTCTATTGTTACTATTTTTTGTCTTTGTGTATGGACACTTTAGTTTTCTTATGCATTAAATTGTAAGGCTTTTCAATGCATTGTTCACAAAGTGAATGTAGGGGTTAAACGTAAGGGGTTAAACTTAAGTTCTTTCAAGGAAAGAGTAAAATCTTAAGGGAGGTCTCTGTGAATTAATTGTCCATGTATGAATCTGATAGCAGATGTAGGAATTAAAACAATAGGATGCCAAGCATTTCATTTGGGTTTTAGTATATTTGTCTTAATATTGTGTGGAGGTAGGGTTTGACTTTGATGCCCAAATAGATAAGGCACTGGTTTAAGATATATTTGCATCTGTTGCCACCAAAAAATATTGATAAACTATTTCAATTTACTTTTGTTGCTTGTCCTTGAGTTGACACATTTATGACAAGTGCATAAATGTCCATTCTGATGCTTTGAAGAAGCTTATAAGAAGGTAAACCTACCTGAGTTTATACTCAAAGTGAAGAAGGTTCTAAAACCTTAATACCTTAGTGCTTGCATTTTTTTAGATGCATCTATTGGGATTATTGGAGTTATGGTTTTGTCAAGATTTTATGAATCATAAATCATCTACAGATTTGAGCACTAGCAGTTCCTATAACATTTTTGTTTTCAGGTCTTGGCACCAAAGTCCAAGTATCATTCTTCTCAATATGGTCAATCTCTTCATTCATTGCTTGTATCCAGTCTTCATTCTCTAATGCCTCACTAGTTGACTTGGGTTCAAATTCAAACAGTAGGCATGTTGGATCCTTAGTCTTACTTCTAGTCTGAATTCTAGTATTTTTGTCTCCAATTATCTATTCAAGCTTGTGATGTCTTCTTACATATTTTGCCAAAATAGGTTCAGCTCTTCTCTCCTCTATTTCATCAGGTTCCCCAACAGGATTGTCAGATTCAACTTATGAATGCTCGACAACTTGTTCCTGATACTCAGCAGCATTTTCTTGTAGCTCGACATGTTCTTGTTCTCTTTTGACACTATTTTCCTGATGCTCGGCAGCATCTGTCTATCGATCGACATTGGTTACCTGAGACTCGGCATCAGGTGCAAGTTTGTTACTTGCCTCTTCTTATTCCTTAATGTACACAAAAGATCTATAATCTTCTGGTTCTCTTTTGCTGTCAGCTTCATTTCTTTCTACATACTCATCAATTTTCACATTCACACTTTCCACAATTTTGTTAGTGTTAGAGTTCAAACACTTATAAGCTTTACTTTTTGTGGAATATCCTAGGAATATGCCTTCATCACTCTTAGCATCAAAATTTCCATTCCTAGTGTCTTTTAATATATAGCACTTACTTCCAAAGATTCTAAAGTATTTAACACTCGGTGCATGCCCATGCCATAATTCATAGGGTGTCAGATTTGTACCTTTTTTTATCTATACCCGGTTAGAGTGTAGACAACAGTGCTTATAGCTTCTTTCCAGTATTTCTGTGCCACATTCTTTTCAATCAATAATGTCCTTGCACAATCCAAGATAGATCTGTTTCTTCTTTCTGCTATACCATTCTATGGAGGTGTTCTAGGTGCAGACATATGTCTTTTAATTCCTCTATCATTGCAAAAAAGATTGAATTCATTTGATGTAAATTCTCCACCTTGGTCAGATCTAAGACATTTCAAGTTCCTACCTGTCTCCTTCTCAACCTTAGCGAAATACCACTTAAAGAATTGAAAAGCTTTAGATTTTTCTTTTAGAAACATTACATGCATCATCCTAGTATGATCATCAACAAACAAGATAAAATATCTAGCACCACAGTAACTTTGTACACCCATAGGTCCACAAAGGTCACTATGAACCAAATCTAAAATGTTTTCATAAGTAAAGGATTTGCTCTTAAAACTTGACTTTGTCATCTTTCCCAACTAACATTCCTTACACATCACATTCTCAGGTTTCTTCAATCTAGGTAGACCTCTTACCTTTTTCTTCTTACTTATCTCTACTAGATTGTCAAAGTTAACATGACATAGCCTTTTATGCCACAACAAAATATCATCAAGTTGTGCAATTATACATGTTTCTTCATATAGTTCAAGATAGAACAAATTACCTCTAGTCTGATCTCCACTACCAATTAGTTCTCTAGTAGCATCAAATATTTTAGCTTTCTTGTGATGAAATTCCACTCGGTAACTAGTTTTGTTGAGCTGAGCAACACTTAACAAATTATAATTAAGACCTTCAACCCAATATGCATTTTCACAAGATATCTTATCTGTCAGTTTAATCAAACCTTTTCCTTTAACAGGACATGGTGCATCATTACCAAATTTTACACTTTTACCTCTGAAATGATGTAAGGTTTCAAACTTATTTTTGTCACCAGTCATGTGATGTGAAAAACCACTATCAATAATCCATTTATCATTCCTGTTCACATAGGATATAAATGCAATTTTCTCATCCTCATCAGATTCATCTTTCATTGCAACATAGACTACCTCATTTTCAAAATCATCACTATCAGTGTCAGTTTCTTCTTCAACAATGTAACAAGATTTCTTACCTTTTCCTTTGTAGTCCTTGTTCCTTCGGTAGCTTTTGTCATCTCATCTATCTTTGTGTTTGCTTTTTCTTTCATCATCTTTATCCTTCTTGTCACGACATCTAGCAGCTATATGACCAACTTTATTACATGCAAAACATATAATAGGGAGTTTACCTTTATACTTTCCTTTTCCTCTTCTTAGTCTTCTAGCCATAAGAGCTTCTAGATCTTCCAGTTCTTCATCAGAAGTGTCACTGTCACTTTCACTTTCACTTTCACTTTCACTGATGCATCTTTCTTTTTCTTTCTTTGGCTTGTTCAGAACTAGTTGTGACTTGAAAGCAAATTCAACATTACCAATGCTTCCAACAGTGAAATTATCATAGTTAGAGAGTTCAAAAGCAGTTAGCTTACCAACCAAACTTTCCAAAGTAAACACATTAGCAGAGTTGCATCTAGATTTCTGAATAGCTGAGATCTTAATAGCATAAATAGGATGCAGGGTTCTTAGTACTTTCCCAATTATAGTTTCATCATCAATAACCCCATTTGCTCCTTTAATAGCATTCACAACTTCTTTTATTCTACCACAATATTGTGCAATGTTTTCACCTTCTTTCATTCTCATTTCATCAAACTTACCTCTAAGACTCTCGGCCTTTGCTTTCAATACATTTAATTCATGACCATAGATCCTTGCAAGAGTGTCCCACATCTCCTTAGTAGTTGTACAATCCTTAATGTCCTCAAATTCTAGATAGCTGAGGGCAAATGCAATTTCTAGCATTGCCTGATTATGTTATTGCTTAGCTCTCATTTCTTTGGTAGTCAAAGGTGTGATAGGTGAGACATAACCATTCTCAATGTAGTACTTTACAGAGTCACCAATACCGGCCAGATGCAGCTTCATCAAGCTTTGCCATGCAGGGAAGTTTTCCTTATTCAGCTTCGGTACCTCCTTCTTGTACATCCTGATCATTTGCTTCAAGTCCCTTTAAACTTGTTTTCTGTAAACACTAATAATAAGCAACTTAGCTCTGATACCAATTGTTAATATGATTTAGAACAACAGAGAGGGGGGGGTGAATCAGTTGTTCTCAGGTCCTGATGTATAAGACAAACTTAAAAACTTTTCCTTAAATCAGATCCAATAACCAAAACAAACTCGGTCATCACTGATTCAATAATAGAAACATATAACATTGCAGTCCACTACCTAATTGTAACTTAACTTGTAAAACACAGAAATGTTCAAACCAAAACATTCACACAAGTATTAACACCAGGATTTATAGTGGAAACCCAATGTGGGAAAAACCACTTTGTAACATGCTACTATTATTTTCACTTTTCTGAAGCGAGCTCGGTTAAAAGCCAACCTTGTTAAAGGTTATAATACACACTGTTAGGTGTGACCCGGTTAAAGGATTTCAATCACCTTGTTAAAAGTGAGCCTTGTTATAGGACTTACATACACTCCATTAGAATGCAACCTTGTTCAAAGGATTTAACTTATGGCTGTTAGGTCAACCTCTGTTAAAGGGATTTTGACTGTTACAACGGTTAGAAAGTAGCAGCAATATTGATTTGAAAAACATACAACTCACTTTGCAAATATCAGATCTGATTCTGTACACTAATGCTGGTTTATTGACTTTGAAACTTTTCCATCTCCATCTCTGATCTACTCGAAACTTTTCTTCAAGCAACCACCACAATTCTCCTTCAGCCTTTTCTTCTTATACAGTTAATAAAACTTTACTGATCTTCCAGCATTCTCTTTTTCACCCATGCACACGCATATCTGATGCTCAGGTTCCCTTAATACTTTCCTTAATTAGGTTAACTCATCTTATGCCACTCAATCTCATTCGTAGATCTTAGGGTTAGGTCAGATTCATTGAATCTACCCGCTTCATGTTCTTCGGCTTCATTTCTAGAATCATCTCAAATCTCTTAAAGATTTACAATAAAATGATTTACAGTGCATTTAATGGTTTCAAACAATCAATAAATAAAGTCAACATGTTTTACATTATCCAAGAATTAAACAATGTCAGCTCCAAAACTAAATTCTCTTCAAATATAAAAATGCTGATGCTCGGTCAATACTGTGATCAACTACTCGGTCTTCATGTAGAAAGCTCGGTCATTACTAAAAATGTTTCCTCAGCTTATACTGTCTTCCTCGGCAATTAACTGTTGTTCGGTCAACACTGAAATTTTGCTCGGCATACACTGACTCGGTCGACACTGACATTACTCGGCTTAAACATGATTTCTCCATTCTTTGCTCAGTCAAGCCTACCAGTTTAGTCTTTAGTCTTACTAGTATAAATGATACATTGTCTCATCATTGTACAACATAGTCAATTACACTTTGTAGTATCAAGATAACTCAACCTTTCCCTAGGTGCTATTGTTACCAACCTTTCCCCAATCCTTCACAACAATACAATAGATATAGTACTTTCTAAAGTAGCAATAGTCTTACCAATTAAGGTTTGACATCAATGACAATACAACAATTGTTTCAATTGTAGTTTCCAAGATTTCTTTCACTCCAAAGTGCTCTCCTTACCATCAAGTTATTTTCCTTCTCAGGTTCATTCGGTGACTCTTCTTGCACCAACGCATTTCTGCTACTACCAACCTTCTTACTTGCATGTGTATACTTAAATGATCTATGTCCTTCTTCTCCACAATTGTAAGAAGTTCCTCAGAAACCACCTCTGTTATAACCACCTCAGTAGTTACTACCTCTACCTCTAGATGATTTTACACCTTTCCACTCGGTCTTGCCTTTATCCAAATTTGTCTTTTCAAGATCAGATCTACTATTTTCACCATAAGATCTACCTCTTTCTCTAGGGAATCTACCACCTCTACCTCTTTGTCTTTGCTCATGTCTCTTGTTCAATTTCTCCTCAGCTTTCAATACAAATTGATAAGCCTCTTCAATGTTCTCCAATTTGACCAAACTGATTTCTTCTTGGATGGAAACTCTTAGACCATTTAGGTACCTAGCAATTATTTCCACATCATCTTCATCATGTCTAGATCTGATATCTAATCTATAGAATTCCTTAGTATATTCTTTTACTGAGCTATCTTTCTGTCTCAAACTTTACATTCACCTAACTAGGTTAATCTGATAATCACAAGGTAAGAACTTTCCTTTCAACTTATTTACCATTTTATTCCATACCTTGATTTTTTCTTTGCCTTTCCTCTTTCTGCCCAACTGCAGATGTTCCCACCATAAGGATGCATGACTTTTCAACTTGGTACTTGTAATTTTGACTTTCTTTTCCTCAAGTACATTTTCATACTCAAAATATTTTTCCATCTTGGTGATCCAGTCCACCAATTCATCAGAATCCAATTTTCCACCATACTCAGGAGGGTTGAAATGTGGTGTAGACTTCAAACTTGTCAAAGCCTTCAAAAATATTTCCTCACCCTGATCCATCATAGGTGCAGGTTCTACATTAGCTTGTTCTTCCTCAACTTCATCATCACTAACATCTTCAAGATGTCTTCCTCTTCTCTGGGCTATTTCAACAACTTCTAATCTAGTAGCAAGTTATCTCAACATGTCTACCAATCCTAGATCCGCATCTCGCCTCCCACAAACCATCTTGAAAACCCTCTACAATTGCAAGTCAGATCGTAATCTTCTAACCCACAATAATTCAACTAGGGCTTCACAAGAAGGAACCTTCAAATCTAGATTTGCAAAGCTAGATCCAGATCTAACCTCGCTCTGATACCACTTGATGCAAAGTAAGATAGGGAGAGGGGACAAAGGCTCACCCTAACCAGATCCACCTTACTCAAATACAGGCGGAAGCAACAAAAACACAAGTGGGAGAGAGAAATACAGATTCTTTCATATATTATCTTCAAATAAATTCATACATGTCAGGTTGTAAGGCTTTCTTGGTTTAGGCCAGATATTACAATGAAGTACAAAAGTCCTCAAACATGCGAGGATCTGCCAAATATCTCTAATTTTTTATCTCCTATTTTCTATCCCCAAAAAAAATTCCCCTAAACTCTAACCAAACAACTACATTTATACAAGAGGCTACCGAACTAAGTCAGCCTTCAAATCCACAATTAATAAAAGGAATGACCAGATCTAGGTCCACACGCTTCCCAATGATGGATACCAACATTAAATCTATGACCCAAATTAAATCCACAAGTTGGCCTCAACAGGAACTCAGAATAAACAACTCGATAAGCAAGGATAACCGAGCACTAGACAAGTATTGTCGAATGCCAGAGAATTAATTGAGTGCCAGAGAGATAACTGACCAACACCGGTGAACAAAGGAAAATGAGCAACACCGAACCAACTCGGTCAAAGAAGGAACTGAGCAACAAACAAAAATTCAAATATGTTTTTGGTGACATAGGAATGCCAAGGACTCGAGATGCTCCTGCATCAATTCGCCAACTTGTGTGTTCATCCACATGATGCACACAATTAACCATTCCCAGGGTCCCAACCATAATGTAGGTGGTTGCAGCCGTTGGGAAGGTGGTTGGACACCGAAATTTAAAAAAAAAAGGTGCAACATTTACAAAGTTGTAGAACAACAATTTAGCAACTTTTCAACAATTGTTGCAAAACACAAAACTAAGAACCTAGTCTAAGATTCTAGGTCCAAAAATACCCTAAGACCAAACCTACGACTGAACCAAATCAGAATGATCCTTGTCCAACTTTACACAAGAGATTTATAAGAGCATCAAATTGGTAAAGGGACTACAAATAGATCAAGTTACAAAATTAGTAGGTCCAAATCAAATCAATATGCTTCCTTGCATAAAACATTACATAGTAAACTATAGGAAGCCAGAATACTGAAGATTTCCTTGGCCTTATGGAGGTGCTCCTGCACTAGTGGCATCCTGAAGAATACCCCTATTTTTAACAAGTATAGCCCCAAACTACTTTTTTTTATTCCCCTCCAATACCCCTCAAATACCCCACAAACCCCAAACTCCTTCTTTGTCACCCCCCTCCAATACCCCATGCACCCCTTTTCCTCTATAAATCCTCTTAATCCCCCCACCCCCAAATATAGCCAATATATTGCCCTATTTTTTTTCCTTTTTAAACCCCCCAATATGAACATACGTGATATGGTATTTTTCCCATTAATGAATCCTCCTTGATCTCTTAGGCACACACAATATTAGTAAACTCATGTGAACAATATGAATCCAACCCATAAATCATGATCAAGCTCCCTATATCAAACATGTTAATGAAGTGCATACATATCTAGGAACTCCACTACATGGATAATGATACATTTTAAAATAAGATCAAAGCATATCAAGTCTACTGATCAATGTTCATATCAAGGTGTGATTAGTAATCAAAACAATGTAGTACCAAGAACAATCACAATGATCTATACATGTAACCCACATAGTTACATACTCTCTTAAAATTTGTTATGATCCTCCTAAATCATATAATCACGATCATGGAAGAAACCATAGAATCAAGAGATAAATGATTTGTAAACCGTGACCTGTCCTTCTACCAACACCTCAAAGAAGCAATGTTTTGTTATTGAGGTAAAAGCATGTTTTGAAGGGGCCATGAAACCCTTTACAAGCTAGAAGAAAAGATAAGAATTACTAGAATGACAAAGACAAATCATCTGCCACAAAGGCCATGAAGATAGAACAACCTAAAAGATATTCAGACCAATACAAAAACCACCATAAAAACAAGAAGAAATAGCCTCCAACATAACTACTAGTAGACAACAAAAAGGAACAACCAGCCCAAGAGCTTAGTCTAATAAATTCAGGGAGTCCTCAACAACCTCCTATAAAGTATAGATCTTCTGAATTGAGTCTTTAAGATTCACTAGCTCCTTGGGAAGTTGATCCATATTATTTTTCATATTGGCTTTGGTTCTAGTCCCTGGTTCAGAAGCTTGACCACCATGACCTTCAGGTTCATCTTCCACCATAGTAGCATTCTTTTCTTGGATTCCCCTCCAACATTGAATACAAGGCATTGATATTTATGATATTCACCTTTAACCCTTCATTAATGTGGGGCATGATCTTCCTGAGCATTTTATCATTACTTTTCATTGTGCTATTAATGGTAAGACGCTTCTCATCGATGACATTCATAATTTTCACTTCCAGCATCTCATAACTAGTAATATTATTCACACCCTCAATCAAGAAAGTTTTACCACTACTACTATCCACATCCTTGGTATTCCTCATCTTGTCCATAGTCTCCTCCAAAGTATCAAATTTAGCATTCAATGCTTTATACTTGAGGCTTGGCTCTTTAATTTCATGGAATGATGATTTGTCCAGATTGAATGCCAGCACAACCCTATTCCTCGCAGATTAGAGAACTCCCATGGTAGCATCATTTTTTTAATTGAAATAATCTTCCTCCAGGGAATTAGCCTCAGCTTTATTTTGGGAATTCTTATTCGTATCATTCTCAACACCTTTTCCATTAGTTTGAAGATTAGGGTCTCTGTTAATATGATCATCCACCATAAAATTAACAATAGTCACAACAACATTAGTTAGTGTATTATTGATCACAATGCTCTGGTTATTAGTAACCTCTTGGGTATTCTCAACTTTATTGTCCTTCTCCATATCATCTCTTTCCTCATCATTTTTTTCCTCATCCTTGTTGCCATGACCCACCCTAATATCCATCTCCTGATTCTAGTCCTGATAGCGAGAAAGAACCTGCAAATGCTCTTCTAAATAATCCTCCTATTTATTCCCTTTCTCATCCAAAGAGTACTCACAGTTCTCCTGGGCGTTCAAATTACACTCCCCCTCATTACCTTCAACATAGCCTTCCTTCTCATTGTTATTTTGACTAACATTATCCGCATCTTCCTCCTTAGAGGGGCAATCATATTTTTCATCCTCAGAGGGGTCATCATCCTTGTCATCCTTAGATTACATAACCTTCTCATCATCAAATATAGTGTTCTCTTTTTCCTGCAATTTTTATTTTTGATAATCTTATTCCTAGATGACCCCTCACCAGACTTGATAACCTTTCTTTTTTGAGTATTTTCCTTAACTTTTTTAGGCAGAGTCTCAAGAATTTTGTCTTTGACATGTTAAAAAATGAGATAGATAAAACCTTCATGGAGAATTGGGGAACTGGCTTTCTTCCTAATTTCCTCAACGCTCTGATTTAAATAACTAGGCATAAGAAAAGGAAAAGAAACCCTTCTTATGATGAAAATGATTGACCAAAACAAAATGGTAGTTATACACCCTGGTGAACCTACCATCTAGAGTGAAATATTCCATAATCACCTTAAGAACCTATGCCCAAATAGTTTTAATTCTCTCAATTTTCACATAACCACCCTTTTCCTTAACCAACATTGATCTTTCTTCAATAGTTCTAGGGCAATCATTCAGGGCTTTATTACCAATTCTCATATCCCTATAATAGTTAATACCATCTAGAGGAAGACCTGTAATCTCCACAATCAGACTAAGGGATAAAGTGAAGGACTTACCCGTAATGTTCACAACACCATTATTTCATCCTGCTGTGAAATTCTTGGTAATCTCCTTATCATTTCCATGCAATTTTTCAAGAAAGGGCACAACCCCCCTTTTCTAAGCTTTTCCCATACTTTTTTTCTCCCCCTTCCATTTACATTTTGAAGGCTCTTCCCTCTTGAGCTCACCTCCCATCTCTTCCATCTCAAGACACTTCACTTGGTTTCAGAAATAGTTCGACCCAAAAAATTTCACACAGAGCACAATGCAAACAAAAGACAAAGCCAAATGAGTCTTAAACACCCACAAAGCATGTGTGAAAAGACTCATAATAATGACAATACACTCTGTCTGACACTTCACATCTCTTGAATATTTAGGCGATCTCATTTTTGTAATTATCATTATTACAACTAAGGACACCTTCTTTATGATTAATCTTTTCATAATTTATAAGGCTTATTACATCATCATTGAGATTAGTCTCACCATACCATTTTTTGATGACATCATTTCTAACCCCAGTATTAGCTAACCCATTCACAAGTTTATTAGTTTCACAATAATCATGGGTTATGTGAAAAGCCTCGAGGCTTTGGGATATTAATTTATTTTTTTCAATGATATGATCAATAGTCCATGAAGGTTTGCTGACTCCTTTGGTGCAATTAACAATATTTATAGAGTCCCCTTCCAACAAAATTTTCTTACAACCCAACTCTTCAACCAACATGATCGTAATAAGAGCTGGCGTAGCTTCTGCCAAATGATTGGTTTAAGTCCCAAGAGTTATAGCCACCTTGCCAATGCTTTTTCCAATCCAATCTCTTATAATACCACCTCCTCCCATCATTCTCGGGTTGCCTTTTGCAGCCCCAACAAAATTTTCTTTATACCATCCTTTTTGGGGGCAGCCCACAGAATGCCCTCTCTGGGGTTATGAACATTTTTTGAAGTGTCTCCTAACTACCATTTACTAATCCGATCAAGATCCTCCTTAGAAGAGATAATGGAAGGATTAATCTACAAAATAATATTGAAGTTCTCCTCAAGACATTTGCAAATTTTTCAAGTATGATGTCCTCCTAAATACACCAAATGAAAATCCATGACAACACCTATACTAGTTTAATCTCTTAGATCAAACAAGCATATGTATCATGTGTAATGCCAACATGGATGTAAGCCTCTCATAATCAAGAAGATCAAATTCAATGTAACCATTCCTGAAAAAAGAAATCAACCCAATAAACCATCTCTTAAGATCCTCATAATGATATCATAATATCAACTCAAATGCTCATGGATATGACTAATGCTAAGATCATATCTCAAAGTGAATGTTCTCAAACTAATTATCTATCCATAGTTCATAAATATAATGTATTTGAAAGGAATGATGAGTAATACCTCTCAAGTAGCAATCCATTGAGTAGACCAAGAGTGGGGATGATAATGGTCCTCTAGGATAAGCAAATAATCATGATTTGCTCCAAGAACAATCTCCTCTCAAATCTATCCCAAGTGAGAGCTCAATCTTCTTGCTAAAACTACCAACCATCTCAACACATCTCTAATTATAAGAGAACTCCATCCTCACCTATGTCCTCATTAGAACTTGTACTTAATCAATCCATGCCAAACTCTAAATGGAGCATAGCACCATCATGAAGTAATCAAGAAAATAATCATGTACTTAGTACAAAGAGAAGCAAAGAATATCATTGCCAAAATTCCAACTATAGAACCAGAAACAAAAATATGACATCATGATATGATCATCTCCTCCTAGGAGATCACAAGCTCCAATTGAACATATCATTGTCTCAAGTGTAATATGTATGATGCCAAAACTGTAATCTAGAATCAAGAGTGCACTATGGCATACTAACAAACATACTCTAAACCAAACATAATCTATAGGGATAAGGTGTTGTACACCTTGCATAATGTTTATTTTATCATTAGGTATGTGGTGCATTCAGGGGGGCCTAAATGGACACACATCGCTATAATTTAACATTCTTGGGCCACTTTATGTGTTGTATGCAATATTGGGATATTTGAATGTTTAATCTGCATAGATGGCCTAAGAGAACCACCCTCTTCCCATAGTCTCTCATGTCTCTCAAGTTAAAACAAATTCATCCTAGAGGGGGATTAAGTTTTATCAAATATCTCATGACAAAGTTGTAAAAACTATATTGCTACAAATCTCTTATGACAAGGTTATAGGTGTACACAATAGACTTATAGTAATAAAATTATTCCTAGCCCTAGCGTCATATTGATATTGTCTATATATATAAAAAAAATATTATGTTTTTATAAAAATTAAATAAGATCCTTGATTTTTAATGTTTCAACACCAATTTTATGATTTAGCAACATATTTAATTAATTAAAAATCAATAATAATAACAATACTATTCTAATAAATATTTTTATCATATTAATACTCTTTAGATTTAAATTTTTATTTAACAATGCCCATTTGAACACACTTATTTTTCCCTTAAATATTGTTACCCATTATTAAATTGTAATTTATCGATTATTCTTCATTTAAATATATATTTTATCTCTTATTAGAGAACTACTTGACATTCTTATCTATATATGATTCTAAGGGAACTCCAGTTTATATGTTCTTTTCTATCTAATCCACAATGTATCTATGACCATTCAAAGTATATGATGCATGAGATTCAAATACATAGACATAATACATCAAATCTAATTGATGATTTCACTTAAATAGATAATCATTCAATTTTGAGATCGTTTTACTAAACTAAGATCAAAATAGAGTATTGGTGTTGTGTTAACATTGTTTTGGACTATGGCATAGTAAGATATTAAATTTTTAAATTTAAATCAACTAACCATTCTTGCAATGTTCGGCAGCATAAATCAATAATTAGTTAATTAACATTTCAACTGCATGCATGAACCAAATGGAGGGTTTATGGAGGGTTTTCTAACTCCCTGCCAACTGCATTTGCTTGAAAGTTTCAACGAATCCAATTTGTGTGTAACCTGCAACCATTGCAGTCCATGAAACCACATTTCTGCGAGGCATTTTATCAAACAGCTCACGGCAACTGTAGAGACGTGGAGGGGAAAACCACATTTCTGTGAGTTATTTTATCAAACAGTTCGCAACAAGTGAGGAAGAAGACCGCATTTCTGTGAGGTATTTCATCAAACGGTTGGCAGCAAGTGAGGAGGAAGACCGCATTTCTGTGTAGAGACGTGAAGGATAGATACACAGGCCGTGGGCAAGAAGGAGAGATCGAGAAAAGACAATAAAACCATAGTTGCCGGCAGAGGTTTTCCAGAAAGAATTGATTCCTTACTGCCTTGTTGGTTCCCAGGTTTGTTTGCTTATGTTGGTTTTAGATTTAGTTTTTCCATATATTTGTCTTTCATTTTAGATTTGTTTAGAGTTCGAATCCTCACTAATTTACCTTGTATTGCCGTTATGTTTCTACCTCTGCATCTATTACGCTTGATCTCCTGACCTCATGTAGATTGTAAAAAGATTAAAGTGTGTCAATTTGATTAACATTGTAAGGTAAGGTAACTCGTCAACTTATATTGTCTGCTAGAATTGGATTGGCTTAATGAATGGGCCTGTAGTGGTATATATAATGACTGTAATTTGTTGGACATCCACATATAGATTAGTCATTCCTTTTAATGGTTAAAAGTTTACTAGGCAAAGGACTATGACTCTATTTGATGCTGCAAACAACATTTTGTTCTTGTTTTATTCTTGAAATCTAAATTCTGTATTGTTTTCTTCAATTGTTCTACTTTTTTTTAATGGTGTATGATTTTCTATTGCGTTGTGAAATTTCATTATAGGTTTCAATGTTGGTTCCCTCATGAGTTTTGAACATAACCATTGTAGTCCAGTAGATAGCCAACATGGGTGGTAAAGGAGAGGGATTATGCTTATTACTTTTGATTTATGTTGTCCATTGAGGTGCAGTTTGAGGTGGAATCATGGTCTTTTTGGTTTTATTTTTCCTTAGCAGATAAGATTTTGTAATCATAAATAATCACTGCTAAGTGTGATATTATGTGTGCATCTGTGTATGTCTGTTTGCATGTAGTTATGTTACATGTATGTGAGGTCCTTGCTCTCATGCTACTAGTATAGCACATTTCTCCTTGCCCTATGGTGTTTCTCCCACTTTTCCTATCATCATTCGTCCATTTTATGCCTCTTTTATTATGTCTCATGTTCTCACCACCACGACCCCTATGTCTAACCTTGATGAACTTCTATGAAGACATGATAGAGTAGTGCATAAAGTGGATGCTATACCTAGTAGACATAGTAAAGATGACTATATTGAGATATAAGAGATGCCTTTGCCTTTGCCGTTGTTGCTTATCATTTGCTAGTGGTTTTGAGGTACTTTGTTTTGAGACATGTTGGAAAGGTGATCCTTAAACACATTTGCAATCATGCAAAGCTACATGTTTAAACAAAATATTGATGAATTTATTTTCACATATTGAAGAGCTATGTTATACAATGTGATGTGGAGCATGCAGATTAATTGCCTTATCCACATTCTGACAGGAGTTAAGGAGTTGGCTATGTTTGGGTTTTCTTATTTTTTTCCCTACTGTTTCTATTTTGTCAGCGGCCTTTTGTTTTTGTGACTTCCATTTATGGCCTCGAGTTGTTTTTAGGTTGTGTAGAGGTGAGCTATTTTGGGAATGTATTTTGTTTAAATTGGTGGGCTGCCTTTAGACAAAGGCACCAATGGAAATAACGTAAAAGAGAGGTGTGTTAAGGATATTGGGCAGTTCGATTTTCTGAGATGTGTTTTCTTTTATTAAATGAGGAAATACGAATGACAAATTTATTTGTAATTGGGAACTCCTGACCTGAATTTGGTCCAGTTATTTTTCCATTCTGGGTTATTGTTATTGCTTTTGCAGATTAATCTTCAGATTCTTGGTTTGAGTTGCATCAGTTTTGCTATGAGAGCATATAGATCCCATGAGAGGATGTTGGCATAAAGGTTGTGTAAGGAATATTGATATGCGAGTTCTATTTTGGCTTACAGAAGTTCTGTTCTGTTTCTGTGGTTAAAAGGGGAAGCATGGGCACTTATATGGATAGTTGCAATTGGTTAGTCGAGTCTAGACTGTAGAAGCATTATTAAAATAGAAGTAGTTGTTTCTTTGAGCTTTGGATGTTCAAAGTCAAATATGAAGTTAGATTATAATGTAAGAAAAATGATAAATTGGGTAGAAGAGAGGATAAGGATAAGGCAAAGGCAAAAGATAATAAACGACCAATGAAAAGAGTTGCAAAAATTAGAGATTGAGTTGGAAGAGTTATGGTGTCTATTGGGGGAATGAGAGTATGCAACAATACGAAAGCAAGAAAAATAAATCTACAACAAAGGTTTTGAAGAGTTATGAGAAGATGAAAAGAATGAAAATAAATATTCACCTTGTGAGCAAAAGCCATTTTCAGAGAGGAAAACAATTGAGTTAAGAATTAGTCAAGGGGTGGAATTGTTAGAACAAGGAAACATTAAATCTATTGAAGAGTTGGCAAATATATTAGTAGATAGAAGACCTTTAAATCTGGTCTTCCAAGAGCTAGAAAGAGCACAAATAGATGACTGAGACAAAGATGAAGCGATTGATTAATGATATAAACATGAAGAGCTATATGAGTTTTATGGAGCTGTTGAGTTGTGTTATTCAAAAGGGGAAGATATTGAAGATTACAATGCAAAAAGAGAATTAGGAGGCCCAAAATGTTGTAGTAGGGGAAGCGGTCCATGTTGGAGAGGAAGCTGCAATAGAGACATGAGCCTTTGAGAGCTCTATATGTGATGAAGAGTTAATGTTTTTAGAGAACATCAATTGAATGTTTAGAGAATCCTATTATTGATGAAAAATGAGTAGAAAATTAGCATTTCTATAAGGAGGGAACAAGAATGATTGAGGGAGAGAGTAGAGATATGTTCAATTATGATACAAGGACAACGTCCAAAAGGATTTGACTTGCAAACCACGTCACACTGAACTAAAAAATGAACTCCACCTTACAAAATATGAAATGGAAAGCAATGCCTGAATGGCATAATGTAGGTAAGGAGAAAATGTTTATAGGAATTTTTTATTCCCTTAATTTTATTTCTATTTTTAATGATTTATGTGCACATGTAATAAGAGCTAGTAAGAGTGATGCAAAGAGCAATGATGGTTTTTAGTTGAGGGGGACTACTAAGCCTTCAAGGGGCTGGAGAAAGAAAAAGGAACAAATTGTTCTAACTAGAGGTTTGAAGCAAAAAATAAAAAATATGATGATTTGCAAAAATATCTAATTTAGTGGAAGGGAAGACTGTGGCTTGATTATTCAAGTCTGAAGGATATTTTTTTGAATCTCTTGAAGTTCTCCACATTCTGAACGTGGAGTTAAGGAGTTGGCTACGTCTTTTTTGCCTATTGTTTCTATTTTGTCAATGACCTTATGCTTTTGTAACCAATGTTTTTGGTTGTGGGTAGATTTTAGGTTACGTAGTGGTGAACTATTTTTAGGTATGTTTTTTGTTTGAATTGGTAGGGCTGAGTTTAGAGAAGGGCACCAATGGAAATAAAGTAAAAGAGAGAAGTGCAGGTTAAGGATATTGGAGAGTTTTATTGTTTAAGTGAGATTTGGTTTTATTTTTTGAGATGTAACTTTTGATTAAAACAAGAAATAAGAATAAGAAATTTATTTGTAATTGGGAAATGTGGAATTAGATTCGTTTTAGTTATTTTTCTATTTTGGATTATTGTTTTTGTTTTCTGCTGTATAATCTTTAGTATCTTGGTTTAAGTTGCATCACAATGGTACTTTTCATTACTCTTTGGACCAGATCACTTATCATGATTTATTTGAGCATGGCCAAGGCCTTAATGGGATAATCAATAATTGTGTTAATCATATTCTAGTTGTCGTGTTGAAATAAAACACCACCTTCCTAATTAAGTTAGTAAGTATTCTTATTCAAAGATTTTCAACACATCAAGGACAATGCATAATCTAACAATTATGGATGTGTTGATATCAAGAATGTGGAATTAAAGTTGTTAGCTTCTAATGTGTTGAAAACATCAGTCTTCTCATATGATGTCTATGATTTTTATAAAAAGGACATCATACACAGTATATTTGCATGGAAACGCAAGGTACATTACTCACAATATTATTCGTGTAGAGTGTTAATTCTGGTGGGAATTTGTTCAACATGCTAACTTGTGGAACAATTTGTTTTCCTTGAAAATGGAAAAATCACCATCCAAGGTGTAGAAAAATTGTCAATGCATTCTTCAAGTAGAATTTTGAGTGGGAATATTTTCCTATCTTCTTAAAAGTCAAATGTTAGTCATTGTGATAGTTTGAGCTTAACCGTATTAAATAGTTCTTGTAGAGTAATTTGACATGCAAAAGTTTGTAGTTTTGTAGTATTGAATATCTGACAAATGATATATGTTATAAGCTCAGTATGCAAAAGTTTGTCCATGTGTTATGTATAAATTGTGTCAACTCTTTTATTCTTATCTATAAATTGATATCTGGCCTCAAGGGGATTTATTATTAGAATTATTTCTTTACCTTACTTTTTGAAACTATGACGAAATCCTATATACATAACCCAATACTAATTGTTGTTCTCAAAATATTGTTTTCTTAGAAGACTGTGGAGTAGTGTTATTAGTTAATGATTGAGTGGATGTAAGGCTAATTTTGAACTGATTGGATATACCATGGTATTATCCAACCAAGCGTGAGATACATTAAGAGTGAAAAGTTGGACTACAAAGTCTTTGATCATGTTATGTAGGCAAGACCATCATAGAAGAGTCCCTGAGGCATAGAGTCTCGTCCTTAGGTCTTGTCTTTCTAAAGTTGTTTCGAACTTAATTATTTTTACTTGATGTTAAATCTCTATGTGTGTGTTTGTGTAAGTACATATGTATGTATGTGTTGTATGTTTGTACGTGTGTACATATACATGTATGTACGTGTGTATGTATGTATATGTTTGTCTATATGTATGTACATATGTATGTGTGTATGTATGTATGTGCGTGTGTATGCATGTATGTAATGTACACAATATATGTGTATGTATGTACGTACATGTTAGTTAACAGATTTGTCCTTTCAGAATAATGAATAAATTGACTCTTTTGCTCAGATATGAGGACAAATCGTTAACGAACAATTGGAGAGATCTCCATTGATTTGGATGATCTTCCTCTGAATTTTAGAGGTACAACTCCCTCTTATGATGAAATTTGGGTTTTCTGGAATATGCTTTTAACCAGAAAGCAGAAAATGCACACTAACACCTGAGCATAGGCATACTGCAGATGCAAAATACAGATTTATAAATGTAGAGAAATGGGAAAATGACACAAATTTCACTCACCAGTACCTACAAGAGATGATGAAGAAAAATAGACAGCAATATCCCTTTAAAATGATATGAGTAATTCAGGACACAAAGTTCAGGCAATAAACATATCCATGGTCTAATATGATAGGAAAAATCATCCAAGAATGATTGCAATTAACATAAGAAATTGAAAATAACAATTAAAAGAAGCACATATGAACCCAAGGTTTCAACAATTTCAAAAAGCCTCCTGTATGTCATGGACAAAGAAAACAGAGAGTTCAAAGACACTTCACTTCTGTTCATAAGATCATGTTTCCCCTCCAAGAAAACACTGATGTCTTCTCCTTCACAATGCTAAAATCATAAAATGCCTCTTTCTGAGCACAGGCTTCAGAATTCGGACCGCACTCTCCCACTTCCACCCCCCTCCTGTCTTTTCAGTTTTCGTAACCGATTCTTTGAATATTAACTTTAGTTTCCGCCCCTTTCTTTTCTTGAAATTCTTACCATATTAAACAACTTAATGATACATAAGGGTAACCGATTATCACTGCGTATTTTGACTCCTTTTGATTAGGGAACCATTTCCTTTACAAATTGGATATTGAGTTGGTTATTTGTAGAAATGCTATTAGTCTTTTCAAGAAGCTTTTCATGTAGGACCTTTGCATCATCTCCACGATTAGTAACTTGGTGCCTAATCATACCTGCTTCTGTACATAAATTTAACATGTAACTATATGCAACATTATCTAAATATCTAGATGATCTCCAAACCAGATTTGCCAGGGGCTTCTATCTTGATCTTAGTCTGTTTGTTGTTTTGTTCGATATCTCCTTTCAGAGTTGACCTTAGGAGTATCTGGATCTAGGATAGATACAGATGATATCAACTAATGTATTGCAGCTGCATACTGTAAATATATAGATTTCAACTTTTCTATTTTCTACTGGATTTCTTCATTTACACTTTCTGTATTCTGTAGCATGTCACACACAACATGCCAATTGACTTCCATGATGGGCTTGTCATGTCACACAAAGCTCAAGTCTAACATTCCATTGCCCATTTTCTTCATGGCGAGTAATGAGGTTCTTTTCACACAACACATGACATCCTCGTGAAGGGGTTCAGTTGCAGCAATTGATGTTCGTAGAGCGAGATCCAGTAAAGACTGTAACTTCTCTACTGATATTGCGACTGGCTTTTCAGTAACCTCATTTTGAGCTATAACCGTGAAGTGAACAAGAAAATCATCCTGATCGAGGAGAAAGTAATGTTTCTGGTTTTACATTCCACAAATGGTCGTGGGCGTATAATATTTAACCAGGATCTCTCTTCTGCACATTTCGACAATTATCCATAGGAGTTGATTGGAAATTCACAGAGGCTTCGGACCATTGCTTTGAAGCCTTCCATTTGCTAGTTGATATATCAAATTGCTAGTTGAAGAGGCTTGCAATCGAAGACACCATGTGAATTGGATTGCACATTTATCTTTGCTGGATGGTCGGGAAGTGCTGTAATTTTGTAATTGGGGTTATTGAGTACCCTAAGCTGCTCCATCTTAACCTCAACCAACTTCATGGTAGTTGCAGACCATATGATTATATCATATTCCGTATAGGCAGATGCCAAAGATTCATGGAGATAAGGGTGCATCAACTCCATTGGATTTTCAGTTGTAGACCGATGATCAAGTGTAGTCAATATCCAACACAAGTAGTTTCTTGCCTTCACGACATGGATTAAGCAGTTTGATTCCCTTAAATTGCAACACTGGATGAACTTCTTTGGCATATTTTTCTGGCTTACAATTGATAACATAAGATTCTCTGGCACTTCTTTTGTGTTGACGAGTCGTCGACTTCTTTGAAATCTGGTAACTTGATCTTGTTTAGTTGAATGTAATGAAAAGTGCCAACGTCCCGACTCTACACAGACTGAAATTTTGTTAGATCTTTTCTAACACTGATCAAATCCGGTGATGATTTTACCATTATGTCAGGGATTCGGGAGGAAACATAAGCTTCTGTACCGGTTCAATAACTAAGTCGTGCGCCCAACATATATCCCCGACTACAAAGCCTTTTTAGTATTTTCATTTTGATGTTCTAATTAGACCTTTGAAACTTTGTGAAGCTGCTCCACTAGAGTCGTCGGGTATTTGGGTGGGGGGATGATTTTGAAATTTACAAGTTCGAAATTTGCAAGCACGGCTTAGGCTAAGCTTATTTTGGCTAGCAGCTGCTGCTCATTTTTTCAGCAGCAAATTGTGGAGTTGATGGCCCCATGGTTATGAAATTTCATTGCTTATTTTTTTGAGCAGCTATGTTAAAAACTCTTTTAAAACAAAATCATTAATAAAAAATTATTTAGAGAAAATATAGGAGACAAATAAAAGGAGGGAAAGCAATTTGTGGAGCTATGTGTTATTTTCCCAATAAGCAGTTGCTGCTAATTTCCAGCCCCCCCTTTTTTCCACTGCTTAGGGCAGGTCCCTATGCGGTTGCTTAGCTTATTTTAGCTAGTAGTTGCTACTCAACTTTTTGAGCAGCAATTTGTGGAGCAGGTGTCCCCATAGATGCTAAAATTTGCTGCTTATTTTTAAGCAATGCTTATAAATACTATTTTTATATAAAACTTATAAATTTCAGAGACAAATTTTAAGCAAATAAAAGGAAAGAATAAAAATGGTGATGCCAAGTGTCATTTTTTCTATTTTTTTCCTCAATAAGTAGTGCTGCTTATTTTCAACCCCTCCTTTTTTTCAAAGCTTAACTTTAAATTATAAGCAGCTCCTGCTTCAAAAAAATAGGAGAAGATTCCAATTTATCCCTTGCCTCAAATTAAGAATTTACATGGGAACACTCTACCTCCTTAAATTTAAGCAGAAATTGTATATAAGCAGCTGCATGGGGACATGGGGTTATTTTCATTTTTTAAGCAGTTGCTGCTCCACCAAAATAGGAGAAGATTCTATTTTATCCTTTTCCTGCCATATAAAATATGCATGGAAACACTTTGGCTGCTTAAATTTAAGCAGAAATTAGAGTTAAGCAGCCGCATGGGGACATGGGGTTAAACATCAAACATTAAATTTTGACTGCTTAGTGTGTTGCGCGGTGGAGTCCATCCAACCCCTCTTTCTCATTTTCTCCGAAAATCGTTCAAACCTACCTTCACTATTTAGCTATCAACTATTCAAAGTTTTAATTGTCAATTACTCCATCAACTATTTCAAATTTTTTGCATCAGTCCTTAAAATTTCTTTTCAACTGATTTCTAGCCCCTGCAACATAACAAGGGCCAAAATCTCTTTCGCAATCCTCCTATCAAGTTATACAACTGAAGTGTTCCATTGACAGACAAGTTCTTTATCGGGAAGAGTTCCTTTTTTTCCATCTGTCCAATGGATGCTAGTAGAAAATTTAGTGTGTTTTCTACATTGTGGGTCCAAGTCCTTTGTGTTCAAGGGGGGTTTAAATGTCAGTCATCTTCGCTAGGATCAATGACTGTAATGTCACCATGCTTGCACAATTAATATAACGATGCACAAAACATTAAGTGCACAAGGGCACAGTCTAAAAAATGTTGCGTGTTTTTTTGCATCGACTTATAAGGGAATTGATGACTCAGATTTCATCGCACTTGTGCAATTAAATCTAAGATGCACAAAAAATTAAGTGTGCAAGGACACGGTCCATAAAATGTTGTGTTTTCGCATCCACTAGTTCCTTTGTGTTCAAGGGTGGTTTAAATGCCAGTTATCTTCATCAGGATCGACAACTGTAATGGCATTGTGCTTGCACAATTAACATAAAGATGCACAAAACATTAAGCACAAAAGGGCACAATCTAGAAAATGTTGTGTATTTTCCGCATTGACTTAAAAGGGGATTGATGGCTTAGATTTCATCGCACTTGTGCGATTAAATTGAAGATGCACAAAACATTAAGTGCGCAAGGGTGTGGTCCAAAAAATGTTGTGTGTTTTCACACCAACAAGATTTTTTACTAGTGACTATGACACGACTTGAGGACATAGTAGATGCCTACATTGAAATGCTTCTCAAAATCAGGAAAATTGAAATGATATGTAAGCTGTGCTTGTTAAACAAGCTTCTGATAATGGTAACACGTGGTTTGAAATGGGAATGGGGCAAAGGACAACGATAATGGAAAAGTGCACGAAATGGACAAGAGTGACAGGGCAAGTAAAACGACTAGGCCCGCATCCACCTAAGTAGTCAAAGCTTAGTGTGTGATGTTTAAGGATGGCCAAATTTGCAGGTAACACGTGTTTGTATGTGTGTGTGTGTGTGTATGTGTGTATGTATGTATGTATGTACACATGTATGTGTGTACGTTATGTATGCATGTATGTACGTACGTACATATGTATGAAATACAATTCTAGTTATGATGTTTTATTTTGAGTAATTATTGAGGCATGGCATGGTGATCTTATGTTAATTAGGTGACCTTACATTGTGTCTATAGTTTTGTAGGCACCTTGCAAGCACAAGTTATTGGTACGAGGCAAGTGCATTGTTTAAAGGTGTGAGAAAAAGAAATGGTATGTTATATTTGTTTATTGAAGGATGTAGAAGTTGTCGATCTTAACTATTTCAATGACGAACTTAGTTACTAGTTAAAGTAAGTTAATGTTATAAATATTTTTTTACAAGTTAGGCAGGTTTGTGTTGTATTATTTAAGATAATTATGATGTGGCATTACACATGAGATTGTCAACAAGACCATAGAGACAAGACAAGGTTAGATGGTCAAGTGATCCATGATGTTGTCCTCCACATACTTTATATTGGTTTTTCACATACAAATTTCATGCACACTCAAGGAAGAACATCAAATCCAACATTGGAGATAATAACCAAAACATCATATATTAACCAATGGGAATATGAAATTAAATCAATCATATATACATCCTACAATTACACATATCATAATCAAACCAATATGCACCTTTCAATCCATCATAACGAATAACAAGACATGGCAAGAGTTATCATAGGTGGGCCTTACATCCTCTCCCCTGCACTTGGATTGAATTCCCCCTAGGAGTCACCTAAGATAAGATGAAAGCACATCATCAAATCTAGTTTACACCACACAAAGGAACTACCATAATAAGAATTTGTAAGGTGGAATAATGATAAGTACATACATGCACTATAGATCTACTTAATAGAATATTAAGCATGATAAAATGAATGTTGCAAAAGACTTATACCTTTCACATTATCACACCAACAATTGGAATTTGCATCTGTACTGTCCCTAGTCAGGAAATTACTTAAATTTCTCATTTAAACTTTTTGGCGAACTAATTTTATGTATCTCTTTTCTTAATCATAGATGAAATATTCATATTTCATCAATAATAGATATGTTTATTTATAATTAATTTTCTTGCTAATTTATATCTTGATATATCATATTTAATTTATAAGCTATTATTATTTAATGATGTATTATATTTTGATTATTATTTATCTTTAATGCTTTACATGGTATTAAACAACCAATTAATATATAACCTTAATGAATAATATTGGTTATGTAATGTTCCTTCTTATTCTCCTTATAATTTCTTGCAAAACCGATATTAGGACAAGATATTATACAATATTTATATGACTCATACTCTACTTTAAGTTAGTAAAGGGGGAATTTGGTTTTTAAGGCTGCCTCTAGGTCAGGCTTCACAGAATTCCCGATTCTTGGCTTGAGGGATATAAGATCCACTCTAAGCAATTGGGCTATTGACACGTCATCCCATAGAGCACTGCCCATAAGTACCTCTTGGAAGCAATAAATGCATTCCAAGCTTACGCATATGCATATGACTGGTATCAGTATATATATTGCCTACGAGATTATAACAATCTCAACTTTGGCAATGAGACTTTACCAATCTTGAATTGTCATCAATTATAGATTGGCAATGAGGTTATGTCAACCTCGAATTGCCATCCATCTCAAATAGGCAACTGGGCTATACCAACCTTGAATTGCCATTAATCACAAATAGGCAACGAGTCTATACCAACCTCGAATTACCATTAATCACAAATAGGCAATGAAGCTATACCAACCTCAAATTGCCATTAATCACAAATAGGAAATGGGGCTATACCAACCTCAAATTACCATTAATCACAAATGGGCAACGAGGCTATATCAACCTTGAATTGCCATTACTTTGATCTCTATGTAGCTTGGGACGAATATAAGATTCATATGTATGGCTACTAGAGGCAAAATGAATATAAAATTATTTATCAACAATTGTATAACATCAATTTCATTATCTACATAAGGAATGTCAAAATAGTATATTCATTAATATAAATAAAAAATGTTACCTCTATATATATATATGAATTAGTTTTAATTAAATTATATATATATTTAAGAATGAATTAATATATATATATATATATATATATATATATATATATATATATATATTCATTCTTAATTCATTCTTAAATATATATATAATTTAATTAAAACTAATATATATATATATATATATATATATATATATATATATATATATATATATATATGTAACACCCCGCCAGGGAACCCAAGAGAATTACACTAAAGTTATGCTAAGCTATGCAGCAATTTTTTTTTTTTTGTTTACTAAAGTTAACATGCACATTGAACATAGAATCACAATGATTTACATTCATGAATTTGAATAAACACATCATTTCATTTTCGTTCTCAAGGGTCCCTGACGCAGTATTATGTTGTCTAACTAACACTACGCTAACATGATCAAATGCTAAAGAACTTTTAAGT
The DNA here is from genome assembly GCA_027943335.1 of Chamaecyparis obtusa. Classification (NCBI taxonomy): domain Eukaryota; kingdom Viridiplantae; phylum Streptophyta; class Pinopsida; order Cupressales; family Cupressaceae; genus Chamaecyparis; species Chamaecyparis obtusa. Next base: position 658,628 of record BSBK01000752.1, on the reverse strand, counting down.
ACATAATAAAAGTAAGTACATCTCTCTAAATCAAATTACATTACATCAGATGATCACCTACATCCACTACACATGTCGTAGGGTATGTGGTGATACTTAATACAATTACAATTATCAAATCAACATGGATCCACGCAGGGATCAATAATATCCAAACGAAATCTCCTACAAGTACAAGATAATATCTTCTGACAACTGATACATGAATCTGCAACAAGGAGATAATCTGGTCCAAGTAACAAATAGATGATGGAGGATATCCGCAATAGTCTTAATGGAGAAGTACACTACCTCCCGACCATGTGGAATCCAGAGGTCCACCCCACTGTGCTAGGGAGATAACACCAGGCCCACACACATACTAAGGACCAATCCCAAACATCACCTAGAAAGATTTCTCTAGAACAAGAGGGTAAACGGGTTACCAGAGGCACTGACCTACGTAGGATATCTACGGTGTGAGTAGGAAGGTGTCATCACGCAGATCCACCCCTTGAGTTTAGTCCTGAAGGTTCCTCACTGAACCGACGGCACTCAAGTGATCATACGTGGCATCAATATCTCTCATTAAGACAAGTATATCGATGATCCACTCTTGAGTTTAGTCCTGAAGGTTCTTCACTGAACCGACGGCACTCAAGGCATGGACGAAGTATCATAAATTATCTTTTTTAATGTTTTCCTAACTAGATCAATTTTTATAATGTTATCACTGGAATTAAGAAACTTGTCAATGGATGATCCGTCGGCCACTTGTGGGCCTCGGCGATCCATTGCAAGCCACCCCCTACATCACATCTAGATAACCTACCCTAGTTTCACAACAATACCCATCCTGGTTTGTGGCCACTTATAACATATTAAGTTCCAATAACCAAATAAACAAATAAATCATATTACCATTTCAAAACATTGATACCCTTGGCCACTAACTCAAATTCATCCACCAGGAGGTGATAATAAGTATCAAATAGACATCCCAACCATGATCTCACATTACACTTTCCTAATCAAGCAATAGAAAACACAATCCATATTACACCATAAAACATTCAACAACAGAATAGATAACTTATATCCACAACATATACCCGACCTTTGGATTTTACCCCCTATTTGGTCTTCTAATCCCGTATGCAAATCAACTACAACAATAGTAAATTTAACTTGCACAAACAATATACGTCATAAGAGAACATCATAACACAAGAATTAACATGTCGTAAGGTAAACCAAGACATAATGATCATATTAACAAGTAATTTTGCTCACACTAATTAATCCCACTAATTAGAATATCCACGTCTACCATAAAATGACCATATTGTTAACACTAATATTGCCTACTATAGCTTGATAAATGAGAACATTTCTTAACTAATGGAAAGATTACTAATCTCAGATACACACTCCTAAAATACAATTAAAGGATAAAATAATAAGTTTACTAGTAATAATGCTATAACACCTATTGATAACATTCCATTGCCAAGGCTAAATTGATTACCAAAAACCATAATGAATTAACTAATAAGATTAAAAATAAGGGTTAATAAAAACATTCACATATGGAACAAATATCCCAAATTCAAATTTAAATAATATCTCCAATTTATAATGCTCAACTTTTAAAACAATTAAAAATATTGCTTAGTGTTTAATAAAACATATCTTATTAATTCCTAATCAAATTTACAATTACCCACCCCTAACACCTAGCACCTAGGACCTACCTTCCACATCATCATGCAAGACAATATTAATAGGAGGAAAATAAAACATTTTAAAATTTCCCCACAAAGGGGCTGCGAATTCAAGGTGGAGATGGAAGTGACTTGGGGTGGAACCCACCAAATCCCAAGCACTCCCAAAAAAATGGCGTCCAAAGCAAGTCTCATGGCTTGAAGAGAGAACTTTAATTAATACCAAAGAAAAGACACATGACCCCACTCCTAGGAAAGTGTTCAAGTGAAGGCAAGTGGATGTTTGAATAAAAAAAATTAATCCATGAAAAGGCATGGGCTAGAAACTCACGCCACTTTTTGCTTAGAGAATGCATCATCATTTATTGAGTACTTGGACAGTATTTTATGACAAGGCATGGGTCAAGTGGAGATGGAGTAAAAAGGACAGTCAAACATTCATGAGAAAGTATGGAGTAAAGGGAGAATGACATGTGGCGAGGACTTGGGCTTTGGCCCACATAAAGTTAATTTCCAATTTTTTTTTTTTTTGTTTGACATTTATTAGCTCATTGAAGTCTGCGAAAATCTCCAAGTGGATGGAGTGAAAGGAAAGTAAGTGGAGTGTGGGAGAGAGATTGATGTGATGGTCTCCCTAATGCATTCAAATTGGTCAGTCCTCAAGAACCCATATGCAATATTATTATGACATTGTTTATTTAATATATTTTTTTGAACTTGTTTTGCAAGGCATGGCGTGGGTCCCACATTGTGTTGGAAGCGTAAAAGTTGCATTGAATTTGAATATGTATTTGCTTATTTTAAAATATAAGGTGGTTGAAAATATTATTAATTAATGACTGTATTTTTTGGAAAGTATGGGAATTCTTTTCCTTGTACATTTTCCAGAAAGTTAGAAGTGCCAATTTTATTAAAAACTTAGTTTTATTTTTGTGTGCTTGTCTCACTTTAGGACTTAGTTTATTTTTGATATCCCATGCAAGAATGGTTTGTTTCCACATTTGTTTACCAAGATAAAATACTAATTCTTTCAATTCAGATTAATTATATGATCAATTAAATGAATAATATGGCAAGTATTTGAATCCAAACACAACTATGCTCCCTTGAGTCATGAAATAACAAATTATTTCCCTTCGAAACTTGGATTTCACCAATGGTTGAGTTTGAGAGGTTTGAAAGTTTGTGATGTTAAAACTCCACATTGCAAACTAAAAATTCTCATTGATTTCCTTGCCTCATATTACATTTTAGAAAATGAGTATAAGCTCTTGTATGATGGAAAAATTAAAAACTAAATTAGAGTATATTGAGGGAGCTCAAAACCTACCTAGTTCAACAAACAGGCTGATGAAGTCCAACCCCTCAACTGCTATCAGAACTGCTCCCACAAGCTCAATCCCTTCTCCTCTTCCTTTCTTCTCTTCCTCCAAGCCTTCTCTTCTCTCTCTATCTTCTCATCTCTAAATTTTGCATATGAAAGATAATAATGACAAGTCTCTCCTCTCTTTTTCCTCTAAGTTGGCTTGGAAAGTAGGGGAGAAATATTTTATTATTTCCCCCTACTATTCAAGTCAACTACCCAAAATAAAACAATTTAAAATTGTAAATTTCTTTTCTTTTTTTATTTTCAATTTATCATTTGAATTAAGTTATATCACTCAATATTTCAAAATTATATGATAAGTTGTATCTATATAACCATATATATAAAATTAACGTATATACAATTAATAATATTATTATCATAAGAGACATAGTGTAAACATATGTATCTAATTATGTTATATCATACTAATAACATTATATTTACCAATATGCCAACATAATATAAATAGCTATCAGAAATCAGACATGAAATCCACAAGGTCAAAATGCGACACCAACATGAAACAACACCTAAGATCAATATCATGCTCAATTGGGAAAATATATATCGGATTCATTCTGCCAGAATGAATTCGAATCAGGTAAGTCAAGTAAGATTCCGTCTGTGGTTTTAGGACGATTAGGTTGGGCTAGGGAATTGGCCTGAGTGCTAACTCCCCTTCTCCACCATTGAGACATCATAAGGGCACGCTCATCCTGTCAAGCCAGGGAAGTCAATGCCCGGTACCTGCAACCTGCATAAAAACCACTGCATGTACATGTGCATATATAAACATAATAACAGACAATGGTAGGGATGGCTGGGGCGCGTGGACCTGACTCAATGCAGGTAACTACGCCTCCTCCTCTACCATACAGGCACGTCAAACAAAAAAGAAAACCAGACATGATACCATACACATGCGGGTATGAGGTGAGTACCAGACAAAAATAATCATCTAGATTGCATCAATTAACACATGCATTAGAAACATCATATAAAATTTATCATTACTAAATTTAACCATCACATAATGTCTTGGTCAAGTTCAATCATGACAATTAACATCCAAAATATACTTGTTTAATTACACACCACAATATAAATATGAAATATGTTTGGTCTAATTTGCCAAGGTAAAACAGTATCAGCTAAAACATAGTCTCAACAGTAATAAGCTGCAAGGGGTATATATATATATATATATATATATATATATAATTAATTCATTCTTAAATATATATATAATTTAATTAAAACTAATTCATATATATATATATATATATATATATATATATATATATATATATATATATATATATATATATACACCATATAACTTGAAAATATGTTCATATATAGATATATATAATAGTCAATATATAAATAATTAATTTGTATTTTAAATGACATACATCAATATTTTTTTTTTATTAAGGTAACAACAGGTTTTGGAGGGACCCCGAAACCCTTTACATAACTGGAACTTAAGATAAAACTATACGAGTTCCAAAGATACAACAATCTAGCCAAAATAGAGGCCTAGACACCCCAAACCCCTAACTAAGAACACCCCAAACTACTGCAAAAGATAGACCAATGAAAAATAGTATAGTACAAGGGAAGAGGACTAAACTTTTGATCCCTTCTTGTGGGACCGAAGGGTCATGTCAAAAGAGGATGGATATCTCTTAGAATGTTTCCCTTTAACAGTAATCCACCCCTCTTTAACTCTAGCCATCTTATCTTGCCAGCACTGCGAAACTAGGACAAAAGAAACAACACCCAACAGAGGTGTTGGAATAGCCTGCGAGTCGCTTGACAAAGAACCATCATTGCTCCCAGCCGAGGGAAAGACAACATCAGGACCAACACCAGTCGAAACCCCACCAGGGACATAGAAACAACACCCATCGAGCAGCCAGCAGGGCCCCTAGCACCATCCATCGAAGAATCAGAAAGAGGACTAGCAGACGAGTGAACATTTCTAGCTAGCAAGGTAGGAGAAGGAACAAAATCAACCAAAGGACTAGCAGAATTAGGGCTAGCAACATCTTGCTCAACCACTTGCGAGAAGCTCCGATGGAAAGACACCTTCTCCATCGTATAGTGTTGTGAGGAGGCACCCTTCCACCTCGAAGCAATCTTCTTAAGTCTTTGAATATCACATTGAGAAGCAACATGACCAGTCTTAAAGCATCTTCTGCATCTGAAGGGGAGGCCTTCATAGTCCAATTGCTGAATCTAGCTTCTACCCTGAGGAGAATAAAGTTTAATCTCTGATGACAGGCTCTTCGAGGTATCGGTATCCACTAGGATACGAGCATAGGTAGAGTGGAATAAATCCGAAGATTTCTCATCCACCATTAACATTTCCCCAATAGCATCCCCCACAGTCTCCAGAATGGAATCAATCCAAAGATGGAGGTGAAGATGAGGAAGCCTAACTCAAATAGGTTGCATATCAAACGATTCAGAAGACGGAGAGAAATCAGGATGCCAAGGTTTCAACAATAGCATAAAACGATCCTCCCAGCTAAAGAAATTTTCAGACAAAATAGATTTTCTATCCTTAGCATTATCAAATTTAGCCACAAAAAAGCCTTTAGCGATTGGAAAAATATGAACTGTACCAAAAATTAGGGGTTCCCAATGTCTGGAAATCCAAGAATCAAGATCAGGCAGAGAAGGCCAAAACCCCTTGAATCTGCAAATCAACCCATGCTAAAAAAAAATAGAAGCTGCCGCATCGATCTTAGATAAAATGTCCTCATCCAACTTCATGGTGATATGGTTGCATATTGGGAAAGCACAACGAGGCCGTCCATAGCAGAGTTTCGGGCCTTCGGCAAGGGAACCACCGAGGGCTGACCCTACACCGAAGGCACCTCAAGGGGAGCAGAAGCAACTGCAACTTCCGAGCATTTGCAAGCTTCTGTTCTTTGACCGCTAGAGAAGCCCTAATGGGCGCTGAAACAACCACAACAGCTGAAGCCACACCGAGCAAAAGGGATGCGGAGGAGGCATCAGGAATGACTGCCAGAGAAGCCCTAACAGGCACCGAAACAACCACAACAGTTGATGCCACACCGGGCATAGGGGATGCAGAGGGGGCATTAGGATTCAAAGTGTCCGTAGCTAGGGCTGCCGCTTGAACCCTCAAAGATGCGACAAGAGTAGTCTCTTTAGGAGAAGGAGCGGGAGAAACCATTTCGAAAAAAAATACATACCACAATATTGAATTTTCATTGAAAGTCTTTTATCTTTCACTCTCCTTTATATTATATTTTTCTCCCTTGAGTTCCTCCTTTATTTTCTCCTATCTTTTCTCCTTCATTTTCTCCTAGCTTTTCTCCTTAATTTTCTCCTATATTATTTTCTCCCAAGCTTTCCATATTATTTCTTCGTGTCTTTTCTTTTTTCCTAGTGATTGTTTTCTTATACCTTTTTTTTTTCCAAAAGTCATGTCTTTTGGATTATATTATGTTATTTTGTTTATTTATATTTTCTATATGAATAATATATTATAAATAATAATAGATTATACTCATAGTATGATTACTTATTTATTATTTATTATATTTAATAATTTATTAATATATTATATTGATTCATCAATATAATATATTATATATTATATTTATATATCATATTTTTAATATTATTTTAATAATGTTTTATATTAATAATATATTAGTATGCTTATATATTATTTTATTATTTTAATAATAGATTATATTATATCATTTTATTTATTAATTTTTCTTTTATATTTTATAAATATTAATTTCTATTTCAAAATGGGGACACCATAGTCCCACCCTTCTCAAAATTGCTTGTCCTCAAGCAATTTGAACCATTGTTGTGAGTGGTGTCTTTCTATGTCTATATCGCATCCAATGACCTTGAACTTGATTTGTCGTAGCATTTTCCTTCCCTTCTGATAGATGTTTCTCAACTCCAAGAATATCCTTTATCAAATCTTAACACTCACCAAGAATGTCATTGATCAATCCTCATGGATAATTTAAACCTATCTTCCTAATTCTATCAAATCCTTAGGGGAAGTCTACCAGATCAGGTTCCCTAACCCTCTTGAGGATCTCCAGGGTTCTGAATGATATAAGGTCAATTCTAGAACCATCCTCGATTATTTCACCATCTTCCCTTTAGTGCATACCCCAAGGTTTCATCTTGGAAGAGATATCCTCTATCCAAGGCTTTCATCTGGAAGAGATATCCTCTATCCAAGGCATCTCATCTTGGGAGAGATAACCTCTAACCAAGGGTTTTTCGCATATGCATAAGTTGATTCATCAGAATATTCTGGCATTATGGTGATTATATCAATCTTAGTCAAGTCATTCTTATGGAGATTATATCAATCTCTCATACTATGGAGATTATCTCACTACCAAGCATAGCTTGGATCTCATCATTTATGAAGATAGAATTCATATTTCCGCAGTACTATCCATATTGCAAATCAATACCAAATTGTATGGTTGTGTAATTATAGTTCTTCCTTAATTTACTTTTACCTTGCAGGATGGTAGGATCATGCTCTGATACCACTGTAATTTCCCTAGTCGGGACCTTATGTAAATTTCTCATTTAAACTTTTTGGCGAACTAATTTTATGTATCTCTTTTCTTAATCATAGATGAAATATTCATATTTCATCAATAATAGATATGTTTATTTATAATTAATTTTCTTGCTAATTTATATCTTGATATATCATATTTAATTATAAGCTATTATTATTTAATGATGTATTATATTTTGATTATTATTATCTTTAATACTTTACATGGTATTAAACAATCAATTAATATATAACCTTAATGAATAATATTGGTTATGTAACGTTCCTTCTTATTCTACTTATAATTTCCCGCAAAACCGACATTAGTACAAGATATTATACAATATTTATATGACTCATACTCTACTTTAAGTTAGTAAAGGGGGAATTTGGTTCTTAAGGCTGCCTCTAGGTTGGGCTTCACAGAATTCCCGATTCTCGGCTTGAGGGATATAAGATCCACTTTAAGAAATCGGGCTATCAACATGTCATCCCATAGAGCACTGCCCATAAGTACCTCTTGGAAGCAATAAATGCATTCCAAGCCTACGCATATGCATATATGACTGGTATCAGTATATATACTGCCTACAAGATTATAACAATCTCAACTTTGGCAACGAGACTATACCAATCTTGAATTGTCATCAATTATAGATTGGCAACGGGGTTATGTCAACCTTGAATTGCCATCCATCTCAATAGGCAACGAGGCTATACCAACCTCGAATTGCTATTAATCACAAATAGGCAATGGGGCTATACCAACCTCGCATTGCCATTAATCACAAATAGGCAACGAGGCTATACCAACCTCGAATTGCCATTAATCACAAATAGGCAACGGGGCTATACCAACCTCAAATTACCATTAATCACAAATGGGCAACGAGGCTATATCAACCTCGAGTTTCCATTACTTTGATCTCTATGTAGCTCGGGACGAATACAAGATTCATATGTACAACTACTAGAGGGAAGATGAATATAAAATTATTTATCAACATTTGTATAACATCGATTTCATTATCTACATAAGGAATGCCATAATAGTATATTCATTAATATAAATCAGAAATGTTACCAAAATATATATAATTAAAAAATATATATTTATATATTTTAATTCATTCTTAAATATATAATATAATTTAATTAAAACTAATTCATATATATATATATATATATATATATATATATATATATATATATATATATATATATAAACTCAAAAATATGTTCATATATAGATATATAATATTCAATAAATAAATAATTAATTTGTATTTTAAATGACATACCACAATATGAATTTTCATTGAAAGTCTTTTATCTTTCACTCTCCTTTATATTATTTTTTTGTCCCTTGAGTTCCTCTTTATTTTCTCCTATCTTTTCTCCTTCATTTTCTTCTAGCTTTTCTCCTTAATTTTCTCCTATATTATTTTCTCCCAAGCTTTCCATATTATTTCTTCGTGTCTTTTCTCTTTTTTCCAGTGATTGTTTTCTTATACCTTTTTTTCCAAAAGTCATGTTCTTTTGGATTATATTATGTTATTTTGTTTATTTATATTTTCTATATGAATAATATATTATAAATAATAATAGATTATACTCATAGTATGATTGCTTATTTATTATTTATTATATTTAATAATTTATTAATATTATTATATTGATTCATCAATATATTATATTTTTATTATTATTTTAATAATGTTTTATATTAATAATATATTAGTATGCTTAAAAATTATTTTATTATTTTAATAATGGATTATATTATATCATTTTATTTATTATTTTATAAAATATTAATTTCTATTTCAAAATGAGTATATCACAGTCCACCCTTCTCAAAATTGCTTGTCCTCAAGCAATTTGAACCATTGTTGTGAGTGGTGTCTTTCTATGTCTATATCACATCCAATGACCTTGAACTTGATTTGTCGTAGCATTTTCCTTCCCTTTTGATAGATGTTTCTCAACTCTAAAAATATCTGATGAAGGGTGCTCCCCTTAATACCACAAACACATAACAGAAACGGAGAAACCACAACAATATGCAAGAACAGAAAATTGGCTTCTTATTATCTCCACAAATGTGGAATTACAAACTTTTAGAATTACAATATGCAAAGCCACATGGGCATTTCCTTACAATATTCTTTAGGACAAAGCCTCGAATCAATACTCAGATCTACTACCCAGAACTATTCTGAACTGCCTAAGACAATAATACAGCCTTCCTTATATAGACAATTTTCCACCGCCTGGGAAGGTTCCAGAATTTTAGCCAATAAGGCCGACCAAACTTAGAATTATTTTATTTTTCAATTTATTACATCAAAGTCGGCTCAAGATAACCTTTGAAACCCGAACAGAAATTTTGAAGAAAATTATTTTCCGTCATTTCAGGTGGCCCAACTTTCGAAGACCATAAGTCATCACCAGTTGACCCGATCGGCCATTATAACCCCATTTCGAAAACGCCACGAAGCGCTCTACAGGCTTGACCGGCGCAAGCGCCCGTCACCCAAATTTTCGACCTCATCCGGGGCCTCTAAAGCCTTCAAAACTGAGTTCAAAGTTTCTGTACCCTGTTGCCAATACCGAAAATTTTCAATATCTTCCAATATACACTTGATCTGGAAATGAAACTTTGCTGGCAGACTTATATGACCAAAATGAACCTCCAAGAAAGAAATCAGATCATTCTGAGCACATACGAAAATTACCAAAAATAGTAACTTTTCATAAATAGCAGCTCTGCACAAAATAACCCTTATTGAAAAAAACATAAATATTTTTGGGTGATGCAAGATTGCTCTTACACCCAGGATGCTCCTGCATCAGACACCCGGGGTAATTTGAGAAGTGACCCTGTCACGACTCAGGTGTGCAGAGGAAAACCAAGACGGTTAACCTCCTCCTTTGTTAGCCATGATGAATCTTCAACAGGTCGTCCTTTCCACTTGACCAGATATTCTTCATATGTCCTATTCCTTGTGCTTCTGCCAACACGACTATCCAGTATATCTTCAATCTCCTTAGTGTCTGAACTAGTTGCTGGAATACTCCACTGTGCTGCTGTGATCTCATCTTCAACACCTCCTTCATGATACTCTGTCAGATCTGAAATGTTAACCACTGGTGAAATATTTAGCTCAGTAGGCAATTCTACCTCATATGCATTTCCTGAATCATGTTTCTTCAATATCCTGCATGGTCCAAACTTCTTCATTTTCAGCTTGTTATATGTACCAACTGGAAACCGCTCCTTCCGCAAATGAACCATGACTTCATCACCAACCTGAAATTCCTTATACCTCCTTTCCTCATCTGCCTTAGCCTTATACTGTGCGTTCATCTTGGTAATATGCTTCCTCACCTCCACATGGATGTTCTTCAAGTGTTCTGCAAAATCTTCAGCTTCAGCACTACTTATTTCTCCTTTATCTATCGTCCTCAATTCAGATGCATTTCTTGGACTACTTCCATATATAATCTGGAATGGTGATTTACTAGTGCTCCTGTTGATAGAATTATTGTATGCAAATTCCGCCTGTGGTAAAATCAAATCCCATCCTATTGGTTTATCTTCAACCAAACATCTCAGCAAATTTCTCAAACTTCTATTCACCACCTCTGTCTGTCCATCAGTCTGTGGATGATGTGATGAACTAAACTTCAAATCTGTCTTCAACTTCTTCCACAATGTACGCTAGAAATATCCAACAAACTTAGTGTCCCGATCTGAAACTATGGTCTTTGGCAAACCATGAAGTCTCACTACTTCTCTGAAAAACAATTCTGCTACATGAACAACATCATTAGTCTTTTTGCAGGGAATGAAATGTGCCATCTTTGAAAATCTGTCAACCACCACAAAAATTGAATCGTGTCCCCGCTGTGTCCTCGGTAAACCAAGAACAAAGTCCATGCTGATATCCTCCCAAGGCTTCTCTGGTACAGATAATGGCTGATGCAACCCTGTATTCTGCTTCACTCCTTTTGCCATCTGACATACTCTGCAACTCTGTACAAACTTCTTCACATCCTGCTGCAACTGTGGCCAATAATAATTCTCACTAACCAAACCAAGGGTTTTGTCACGACCAAAATGTCCAGCCAATCCTCCGCTATGCTTCTCCTTGATGAGATTCTCCCTCATAGAACTTCGTGGAATGCACAACTGACTCCCTCTGAATAGCATATCATCCTGGATGATGAAATCCAACCATTTCGTCCTGTCCAGAGTAACAGGTTCTGTACAAGCTTCACCAAAATCAAGATCCTCTGGATACAAATTCTTGAGTTCCTTGAACCCAACCACTTCAATCTGCATTTCTGTCAGCAATAGTTGCCTTCTGCTAAGAGCATCTGCAACCCTATTAGACTTTCCACTCTTGTGTTTCAAAACAAATGTATAACTCTACAAAAACTCAACCCATTTCAAATGCCTTTGATTCAATTTTCTTTGACTATTCAAATATTGCAAAGCTTGATGATCAGTATACAAAACAAACTCCTTAGGAAGTAGATAATGTCTCCACTTCTTTAATGCCTGAACTATAGCATAAAATTCCTGATCATAAACAGAATATTTTCTCTTGGCATCATTTAACTTCTCACTGAAATAAGCAACAGGTTTACCTTCTTGGCTCATAACAGCTCCTATTGCAGTACCACTAGCATCACAATCTACTTGAAACACCTTATTAAAATCTGGAAGTGCTAAAATAGGTTGTTCTGTAACTTTTTGTTTCAATAATTGAAAACTCTTTTCTGCTCCTTTAGTCCACTTAAATTCTTTCCTATCCCCTCTCATTGTTTCAGTCAAGGGTCCACAAATACTGCTAAATTTTTTGATAAACTTTCTGTAAAAGCTAGCTAGACCATGAAAAGATCTTACCTCAGTAGCACTCCTTGGAGTAGGCCATTCAAGGATAGCCTGTACCTTCTCTGGGTCCATTTTTAGACCTTCTGTTGAAACTAGAAATCCCAAATACACTAACTCTTTCTTCACAAAACTGCACTTCTTCAAATTAATCAACAATTTCTCTTCTCTCAACTTCTCAAATACCATACGAATATGCATCATATGCTCATCCAATGTTTTACTAAAGATCAAAATATCATCTAGGTAAACAATGACAAACTTACCCAGAAATTCTTTCAGAACCTCGTTCATGAGCCGCATGAAAGTGCTCGGTGCATTGTTTAGCCCAAAAGGCATGACTAACCACTCATACAGTCCTTCCTTTGTCTTGAAGGCAGTCTTCCATTCATCTCCTTCTCTGATCCGAATCTGATGATATCCACTTTTTAGATCTATCTTTGAAAAATACACAGCTCCACTCAAACAGTCCATAATATCATCCATTCGTGGCAATGGAAACCTGTACTTGATTGTGATCTTGTTTATTGCCCTAGAATCTGTACACATCCTCCATTCTCCATTTTTCTTTGGTGCTAATACCGCGGGTACAGCACAGGGACTCAGACTCTCTCGAATCAATCCTTTCTGTAACAACTCATGTACTTATCTGTTCAACTCCTCACTTTCTGCAGGTGTCATTCTGTGCGCTGCCTTATTCGGTAAACTCGCTCCTGGGATCAAGTCCATCTGATGACTGATCTTCCTGACTGGTGGTAATCCATCAGGCACGTTATCAGATACAATATACTGAAACTCATTCAACAAATCTGCAACTTCTACAGGAACATCTTCTACTTTCTCTTTACCAGCTTTTGGAATTAAAGCAAAACATACATGCTCATGCCTCATACCATCTAGGAAATTTCTTCCATCAACAAAAGTTATCCTTGCATTACCACATACCTTTTCTTCAGTCTCCTTCAATGGTTTTAGCTTATGTCGCACTCCATCCTTTGTCAGGGAATAGGTATTCGCACGACCATCATGTACAGCACATCTATCAAACTACCATGGTCTACCTAACAACATATGACATGCATCCATAGATATGATATCACACAATACCTCATCTTGGTATCCGCCAATCTTGAACTTCACCGAGCATTGTTCATTGACCATGACCTTGTGGTCATCCTGTACCCAGGCAATCCGATATGGATGTGGGTGTTTTTGTCTCTTGAGCTTCAACTTTGTCACCATCTCTTCTGACACGAAATTGTCAGTGCTTCCACTATCAATAATCACATCACAACATTTACCTTCACACTTGCACCTGGTGCGAAATAGGATCCTCCTTTGCTCAGGTTCATTCTCACCACTCAACAGGACTCTTCTGTTAATCAACGTTTCTCCTCTTTCAGCATCTTCAGAATTTGATGATCTGGCATCTTCATCTACATGTGCAACTCTGGCCTGGCCTTCATTTCTTCTGTCTGTTCTGCCTTGGCGCTGAGGACATTCAAATGCCCTATGACCCTTTTCTCCACAGTGAAAACATGTTCCACGGAAGCCACCTCTTCCAGATCCTTGTCCTCTTCCTCTTCCTCTTTAATCTCTATTATTCTGATCCTGGAAGTGATTGGAATTATTTCCTCGCTGATTCTGACTGCTACTAGCCTCATCCTTCTTTTTCGGATCTTCATTTCGGCCACCATATGACCGTCCACCAGATCGTCCACTGCGACCTCTTCCGTTTTGTCTGCTCTCGAACTTCTTGTTCAGCTTTTCCTCTACTTTTAGGGCAAATTGGTATGCCTCCTCAATACTGTTCATTCGAACCAGATTCAACTCCTCCTGAATGCTTGGCCTTAACCCATTAAGGTATCGGGCAACTTTCTCCTTATCAGCTTCGGCATGGCCTGTTCTGATGAGGAGTCGATAGAACTCCTCTGTATACTCCTGAACAGATTTTCCTGCTTGCTTCAAACTTTGCATTTTCTTCAGTAGGTCAAGCTCATAATCAACAGGAATGAACTGTCGCTTCAATTTTTCCACCATCCGATCCCATCTTGTGATTTTATCTTTCCCTCTTCTATTTCGCTCCAATTGAATTTCTTGCCACCAGATCTTCGCATGACCTTTCAGTCTGGCCTTCGCAAATTTGACCCTATCAGGATCCTCAACATCTTCATACTCAAAATATTCTTCACATTCATTGATCCAGTCGATCAATTCCTCTGGGTTAAGATTTCCAGAAAATGTAGGAACCTCAATCTTAGGTCTTTTCCCAATCTTGGAAATCGCCCGAAAAAGTCTTTCTTCCTCCTGGTTCACAATTTCAATTTCTCCTTCTTGATATTCTTCTTCGGCTTCATCCTCGCTTTCGTCTCTGACATTAAGATTCATTCCTCTGCGAATCTCTTCTTGCAATGCTCACACTTGTCTCTGCAGCTCTCTAACCTCAGGTGTCACAACATCAGCTCTTCCGCCACGTTCCCTTCGTGGAGGCATTTTTGCGATGCGCGTTGAAACCCTAGCCACGGTCCTGGTGCAAACTGCCTCACAGTCGGCGATCTGTTTACACACTCAAGAAACCTGGCTCTGATACCACTTGATGAAGGGTGCTCCCCTTAATACCACAAACACATAACAGAAACGGAGAAACCACAACAATATGCAAGAACAGAAAATTGGCTTCTTATTATCTCCACAAATGTGGAATTACAAACTTTTAGAATTACAATATGCAAAGCCACATGGGCATTCCCTTACAATATTCTTTAGGACAAAGCCTCGAATCAATACCCAGATCTACTACCCAGAACTATTCTGAACTGCCTAAGACAATAATACAGCCTTCCTTACATAGGCAATTTTCCATCGCCTGGGAAGGTTCCAGAATTTTAGCCAATAAGGCCGACCAAACTTAGAATTATTTTATTTTTCAATTTATTACATCAAAGTCGGCTCAAGATAACCTTTGAAACCCGAACAGAAATTTTGAAGAAAATTATTTTCCGCCATTTCAGGTGGCCCAACTTCCGAAGACCATAAGTCATCACCAATTGACCCAATCGGCCATTATAACCCCATTTCGGAAACGCCACGAAGCGCTCTACAGGCTTGACCGGCGCAAGCGCCTGTCACCCAAATTTTCGACCTCATCCGGGGCCTCTAAAGCCTTCAAAACTGAGTTTAAAGTTTCTGTACCCTGCTGCCAATACCGAAAATCTTCAATATCTTCCAATATACACTTGATCTGGAAATGAAACTTTGCTGGCAGACTTATATGACCAAAATGAACCTCCAAGAAAGAAATCAGATCATTCTGAGCACATACGAAAATTACCAAAATAGTAACTTTCCATAAATAGCAGCTCTGCACAAAATAACCCTTATTGAAAAAAACATAAATATTTTTGGGTGATGCAAGATTGCTCTTACACCCAGGATGCTCCTGCATCAATATCCTTTATCAAATCTTAACACTCACCAAGAATGTCATTGATCAATCATCATGGATAATTTAAACCTATCTTCCTAATTCTATCAAATCCTTAGGGGAAGTCTACCAAATCAGGTTCCCTAACCCTCTTGAGGATCTCCAAGGTTTTGAATGATATAAGATCAATTCTAGAACCATCCTCGATTATTTCACCATCTTCTCTGGAGCGCATACCCCAAGGTTTCATCTTGGAAGAGATATTCTCTATCCAAGGACTTTCATCTTGGAAGAGATCCTCTATCCAAGGCATCTCATCTTGGGAGAGATATCCTCTACCCAAGGCTTTTCATCTTGGAAGAGATATCCTCTATTCAAAGCTTCTCATCTTGGGAGAGATATCCTCTACCCAAGGCTTTTCATCTTGGAAGAAATATCCTCCATCCAAGGCTTCTCATCTTGGGAGAGATATCCTCTAACCAAGGTTTTTCGCATATGCATAAGTTGATTCATCAGAATATTTTGGCATTATGGTGATTATATCAATCTTAGTCAAGTCATTCTTATGGAGATTATATCAATGTCTCATACTATGGAGATTATCTCACTACCAAGCATAGCTTGGATCTCATCATTTATGAAGATAGAATTCATATTTCCGTAGTACTATCCATATTGCAAATCAATACCAAATTGTATGGTTGTGGAATTATAATTCTTCCTTATTACTTTTACCCTGTAGGATGGCAAGATCATGCTCTGATACCATTGTAATGTCCCTAGTCAGGACCTTACGTAAATTTCTCATTTAAACTTTTTGGCGAACTAATTTTATGTATGTCTTTTCTTAATCATAGATGAAATATTCATATTTCATCAATAATAGATATGTTTATTTATAATTAATTTTCTTGCTAATTTATATCTTGATATATCATATTTAATTTATAAGCTATTATTATTTAATGATGTATTATATTTTGATTATTATTTATCTTTAATACTTTACATGGTATTAAACAACCAATTAATATATAACCTTAATGAATAATATTGGTTATGTAATGTTCCTTCTTATTCTCCTTATAATTTCCTACAAAACCGATATTAGTACAAGATATTATACAATATTTATATGACTCATACTCTACTCTAAGTTAGTAAAAGGGGAATTTGGTTCTTAAGGCTGCCTCTAGGTCGGGCTTTACAGAATTCCCGATTCTCGGCTTGAGGGATATAAGATCCACTCTAAGAAATCGGGCTATTGACATGTCATCCCATAGAGCACTGCCCATAAGTACCTCTTGGAAGCATTAAATGCATTCCAAGCCTACGTATATGCATATGACTGGTATCAGTATATATACTGCCTACAAGATTATACCAATCTCAACTTTGGCAACGAGACTATACCAATCTTGAATTGTCATCAATTATAGATTGGTAATGGGGCTATACCAACCTTGAATTGCCATTAATCACAAATAGGCAACGGGGCCATACCAACCTCGAATTGCCATTAATCACAAATAGGCAACGAGGCTACACCAACCTCGAATTACCATTAATCACAAATGGGCAACGGGGCTATATCAATTTATTAATATTATTATTTTGATTCATCAATATATTATATTATATATTATGTTTAAATATATCATATTTTTATTATTATTTTAATAATGTTTTATATTAATAATATAATAGTATGCTTATATATTATTTTATTATTTTAATAATAGGTTATATTATATCATTTTATTTATTAATTTTTCTTTTATTATTTTATAAAATATTAATTTCTATTTCAAAATGGAGACATCACAGAATCATGCCATATTCATTTTAGTACTATTCATTTCCACATGTATACATGTGTTCACAAATGCTAATGCTTGTTTTTATAGAATCAAAAAATCCTATGTAGATATTCTTAATGTGTTTTTTATTATAAAATATATTTTCTCGTTCAAATCACAAGGATAGTAACACACGGTTCACATATGGTCAATAAATACCTCAAGGTAACATACAAGAACCATTTATGAAGCAACCAATGCTACGTAACCATAAATGTAAGATCCAATTAAAATTTCCTCAAACCCATTCCTAGGCGAACTCCCCATACATTACCATAGCTACCTTTTTATATATTTTAAGGAGTTAGCCTCCAATATATAGATTCTAAAAATAACATACATCTATAGGAAAATGAATGGATGACGGTCACCCCATAATGACTCATGTTTACTTCCATCCTCTAAATTTTCTCACATCTACTTCCTTCATACAAAGGTTACATTCTCAATAAGCATGGTAGGAAAGACATCACAACATGAACCCAACACTTCAAATAATAAGAATCTAGCTTAACAACCATAACTTTTTTAAAAATGCCAAAAGGAAAATTCATTTACCATAATAAAGGAGATACATATGAATATTTTCAACCATAAACCAAACATAACCACACGATTCATGTGAATAAAAGAATATCAAAGAACTATGGCTAAACTTGTCACATACAAAGATAGATAATCATTTTTGACCCTCACAAGGAAGATCATATATGTTACCAAAAATTGAAATAGACATTCACTATGCTCAAGATTGCACATAACAAAATTATGTGGGTAATAAATAGTCTATTGCACATGCCTTATCTCATACAAAATTAACACATAGATATAAATTTACATATGCTATGTAGATATTCCATTATATAACATGTATACAAATATAAAATGATGAATAAGAACCTCATATGGTTTCATCACTACCATTTTAAGATAGCAAAAAATGTGCCTCCCAACTACCTATTGTTATGATAGGGTGACATTAGCCTTGCAATCCTATGCCATTCACATGTCTCCATGTTCCTTGGAAAGTGTTCTCTAGGACATGTGAGACAAATATTTAAATTTGTACTACAACTGATTGTAATTGCATTTTCAAGAGGTGAAGATGAAGAGGTGATAAATATGAATTAAAAAATGGACCAAATACTCTCATTCCCACATCCACCTTGGTCATGCATTAGGCACCAAAGTTTGGGATGAGAAAACGTGCCCACTTAGGGATCTCAAAAAAATGGGAAGTTATGGAGCACTAAAAATGTCAATAGTGTAAGTGGATTTGGGTTTGGCATCCAAGGAGGAGTCACTTGAAGAGTTTTATTATTTTATTATGTCTATTGGCTATTCATTTTCCGAGGCATGGGTTTTTGCAAGTTGTTTTTGCCCCTTGTTTTGGGAAAACAATAGTGGTACCCCCCCCTCCCTTCCCCATTTGGCTATAAACTAGAGACTAGGCATATTAATCACAAGTTTCTTGAGGTTTCCAAGTAGTTCTAGGATTAGTTGGAGAAATGAAGTGTATTATTTTTGTAGTCTCTCTTTGAAGATTAAAAATATACTTGTGTTATTTTCTAGTGGAGTTTTTGTCTTGAAATATCCATGTAAATGTGGTGTCTCTTTTGGTATGTAGATCTTATATTATGTTGAATGGTGCAATCCCATGTTTATTTTAGATTTGTTATCTAATTTTAGATTTGTAATCACACAAGAAATCTAATATTATAAGCTTTCTTCACCTTGTTTTAAACACCTAGTGTTCAAACAAGCCACGACAATGGTAAACATATATGATTAGAGGTCATTGTTCTTAATATGATTGGAGGCATCATAGTAGTTAAGGTGAGATTTGATCAAGCAATTTGGATAAAATAATTATAATTTAGAGACGATGATTACATTGATGAAAATCAACACATGATGGAGCAACAATTATATTTTTAATGATGTTAGTGACTATAGTGACTAATTAGATGGGTAATGATTAAGTAAGGTAAATTTCTAAGAAATACAACTTGTTTACAGATTGGATATGATAGACTAAGGGACATGATTCTAGTTTGGATAAGAGGAAAAGTCAAATAATACATATTTCTTCTATGATTAGTCACCATTAGTGATTTTTTACAAATCACAAGGTTAATGACAACAAATTATATTGATCAATAATTAATAAAGACAACAATGTCATTAAAAGGCACTATTACTATTGGATATTAATCAACAATTGACTTAAAGAAATCTATTAGAGAAAGGGTGGGATATGGACTAATGGACATTCTCTAAATAATACGACTATGAGTATGTAAGTACTATCAATCACTCTAAGTTAGAAAAGAGTGCAAATAAATTTGCATAAGTATAATGATTTATTTAAAAAAACCTATTATTAAGTGATGTAATTATGAAGAGGCATAAGCAACAACTTTTGGAGTACAACTACAATAGGGTCAAGGGAAAGTGCCTTTGTAGTGCTTCTTGTTGTGGTGCACATTGGAATTGAGGGGTGGAGTGCTTGCCAACAAGTCTAAATTAAATTAAATTGAGGAGGGAGTAAACAGATGGAGCAGCGAGGAGATGAAGCAGCGAGTGGGAAAGGAGATATTCAAAATTCAAACTCGACCAAGGGAGGGAATGCAGGAGATGGTGTTGGATCATCGGGTTCTGGAAGTCAACATGGTAAGACTGATGAGGT
This sequence comes from Chamaecyparis obtusa, assembly GCA_027943335.1. Lineage (NCBI taxonomy): Eukaryota > Viridiplantae > Streptophyta > Pinopsida > Cupressales > Cupressaceae > Chamaecyparis > Chamaecyparis obtusa. The sequence goes on along the minus strand of BSBK01000752.1, from coordinate 638,096 downwards.
TGGATTGCAAGGGAAGGATCCTGATGCTGGGATGGGGCCTGGGGACCCGGGTGGGGGTCCCCGGCCTAAAGAATCTGCACAAAAAAGGACGACCCCTGTCAAAACAGTCAAAAACTGGTCAGGGCTTTTTGGTGTTAAGCTTGCAGGTAAGTCTTCTCTTCCACCTATGAAGAATATTTCTAACCTTGAGCAAGGTTCCTTTGCTATTACCATTCCTGATCAGATTATTGATTTTAATATATCGAGAATGGATAAGTAGGAGATATTTTCCACAGCAAGTCAAATTGTGATATTGCTATCAGGATTTAACTGTGTAGTTTTTTTGAGTCAAACTCATTGACCCATGATTCATGAGTAGTGGTTCATCGAACCCATCTCTCATGAGAATGAAATGGAACACTGAGCACTCATTGGATCTAGGTGATGCTCACAGAGGTGAAGCAATGGGACTTCCCGGGAGGTCACCCATCCCAGTACTACTCCAGCTCTAGCGCGCTTAACTACAGAGTTTCCTCCATGGTTAAACCCACTCTACTTGCATCCTCATTTGCAAAACCTTCACCAAGTGTTGTGCCTTATGAACCATTCATTAGAAAGCCCCTTAAGCTCATCAATTGATAAGTAGCAGATATTTTCCATAGCAAGTCAAATTGTGATATTGCTATCAGGATTTAACTGTGTAGTTTTTTTGAGTCAAACTCATTGACCCATGATTCATGAGTAGTGGTTCACTGAACCCATCTCTCATGAGAATGAAATGGAACACTTAGCACTCATTGGATCTAGGTGATGCTCACAGAGGTGAAGCACCGGGACTTCCCGGGAGGTGAATGGTTCATAAGGCACAACACTTGGTGAAGGTTTTGCAAATGAGGATGCAAGTAGAGTGGGTTTAACCATGGAGGAAACTCCGTAGTTAAGCGTGCTAGAGCTGGAGTAGTACTGGGATGGGTGACCTTAGGATGAATCGAATGTGCAAGCTCCGGTCTGGGTGAATCTTTTGGGTTTGCTGCTTGAGTTTTGGGTGGAAGATGTTTTTAAGGGGATTGCTAATGTCTTTGGTGAACTTTTATCTATGGACCCTGTGACGGTCTCTAGGAGATGTCTCACTTATGCCAGGATTTGTGTGGGGATTCACCAGGGAGTGGATATGCCAGAATCTATGACCCTCCAGTCCAAGCTGGGTTCTTGGATCCAAAAGATTGAGTATGAGTCTACACCGTTTGCATGTTTCCATTGCAAAAAAACTAGACATTGGACAAAACAATGTACCAATAAAAATTTTCAACCAAAGAAACAAAAAAAGGTGTGGGTGAGAAAATCTGGTTCTGAGTCCAACTCTAATGGGAAGAGTGTTAATGGTAAGACATAAGAAAAAATGGAGGAGAAGGCCATTCTTGGAGAGGGAAGTGGGACTTCTCCCTTTGGAGTAGGGCAAATTAAGGAGATAAGGACGAAAATTATTGCAGAAGCTCCTCAAAAGAGAGTTGAGGACTCCTTTGCCGAAGAAGTGCAGAGTAGGTCAATGGGTAACACAGAAGACACAGAGGTTTTTTATGCGAATCTTATTGAGAGAGAAATGTCAGGAGTTTACATTAGGAAATATGTATCAATACAAAGGAATGATGAGGTATTCCAGGATGCCCATAATTGTGTTGTACTTGGTTTTTCTGAAGATTCTTCTCAGAAACCTTTATTTACCCCTATTGGATCAGGTAAGCACTTATCCCTTGAAGCTAATACTACAAAATGGGGAGATGCGGTAGACATAGATGTTGCTTTACTAGGGTGTGATGATGTGACTGAAGATGGATGGACAAATGTGGAAAACAAAAAGAAAATGAAAAATAAGAAAAAAGAAGGATATCTGAAGGTGACTAAGGACGCTATGGTATCAACTAGAAGCACTAGAAGTAGCAAAATTGGAGATGTGGGAGCCATTCATGTCTCCCTAGGAAGACCCTCAAATAAACAAAGAAAAGCATTAGAGGCTAGCAGGAACATAGCGAATGGAAGTCAAAAAACCATCCTAGAGTTGGGACGTTTTGAGAAACAATGAAGATTATCTCATGGAATGTAAGAGGGTTAAACAATCCTCATAAACATGATATGGTAAAAAACATGATTAGAGATAATAAACCAGATATTGTGTTACTTCAAGAAACCAAAATGTCTAAGGAAAAAATTGAGAATCTTTGGTTTTTTAGTAATGGCAAGTCCTTAGGTGGAGATGCTGAAGGGGCCTCTGGGGGCATTGTGGTTATGTGGAATTGTAGCTTTATCAGGGGGGAGGTTATTTCACAAGGTAACAATATGGCTAGTGTTAGATTTTGGCATATTAAGGATGGTACCTCTTGGGTCTTGACTAGTATCTATGCTCCCAATACTAAATGGGGGAGAAAATCTTTTTGGAAAGAAATTTCTAGAAAAAGGAGTGATTTTACTGTTGAAGGGTGGATCATAATGGGAGATTTCAACACTCCTTTAAAGGAAAATGAGAAACTGGGTGGAAGCCAATCGAATTTGGACGTCAGAATTGATCTAATGGACTTCATTGATGGGCACACTTTACATGACATTGATTTGTAGGGGATTAATTATACCTGGACCAATAGGAGATCAGGTAAAGATCTCATCTAAGTAAGGTTAGACAGGGCTTTGGCTAGTAATGAGTGGTTTCATAGTTGCTCTTGCTCTTTAACGACTTCTGTTAGAGATGGTTCAGATCATTACCCGATTACCTTTATAGTTGAGCCTGTTGGTATGAAAAGGAACTTCCCTTTCCGTTTTGAGAAAATGTGGACTATTCATTCAAATCTAGAAAATCTCATTGAGGAGTGGTGGAAGATCAGGATTGAAGGAAAAACTATGTTCAAAATTGCTAAGAAACTTAAAAATGTAAAAGACAATATAAAAAAATGGAACAAGGAGACCTTTGGGAATATTTTTACTAATAAAAAGAAATTTACTGAGGAGTTGAAGGAAATATAGGACAACATTTAGAAGGATGGATATGTCACTTTTTTCTAGAGAAGAGGAGGATGTGAAACTTGTGGAATATCATGACATCATCTCTAAAGAAGAATCTTTTTGGAGACAAAGGTCTAGGAAAATCTTTTTGAAAGAAGGGGACATAAGTTCGAAATATTTTTTCATTACACAATCAAGCACATAATGGGTAATACATTTTCTAGATTTAAGATCGATGGTGTCATTAGTGAAAAGGAGGAAGAGTTTAGAGGAGAGGCCAGTAAGTTTTTCTTTGATCTTCTGAAGAAAGTTAACAATCTGGACATGGAGCGCCAAAGGGAGTTGATTGACTGTATCCCCCACATTATGAATGAAGAGCAGAACAGAGTTATCACTACTATTCCTTCAAAGGAAGAGATTCACATGGCCGTCTTTTCCTTTGAAGGAGACAAAGCCCTTGGTCGGCACATATATCTCCTTTTCTTTTTTCATGAGTATTGGCACATCATTGAGCACAATGTTGTTAATGCTAGCAAAGAGTTTTTGGATCAAGAAGGCTTCTTAAAGAATTAAATGGTACCTTTATAGCGTTGATCCCCAAGAAAGTGGGTGCTGATAGTTTGGACCAGTTCAAACCCATCAGTTTATGTAACTCTGTTTACAAGATTATCTCCAAAGTTATCACTACTAGGATTCTTATATTTCTTCCTTGATTTTTGGACAGCAGAATGGTTTTGTCCCAAGTAGGCAAATTCTGGATTCGATCATTTTTGTTCATGAAAACATTCACTCCCTGACTATGTCTAAAAAGGAAGGTTTTATGCTGAAGCTGGATTTGTCAAAAGCTTACGATAGGGTGGATTGGGATTTTTTGAAGGCGGGATTGGAGGCTTTTGGTTTCAATAAGAGAAGCACTAAGCTTATTTATTGTCTTGTCTCTTCGGCCACCTTCTTGGTGCTTGTGAACGGTTCTCCTACCTCTTTCTTCAAATCTTCGAAAGATCTTAGGCAAGGAGACCCTCTGTCTCCTATCTTGTTTATTATTATGGCTAAATGTTTGGGTAGATATATTGGTTGCTTGGTCCAAAAAGGTGAATTTATTAGCCTTCAACCTTCTTCTAAAGAGCAAGTCTGCTCTCATTAGCAGTTCGTGGATGACTCTATAATCATGGGGGAAGCATCGGTAAAAAATGGTAGAAACATACAAAAGGCTTTAGATAGTTATGGAGCTACTACTGGCTAGATTATAAATTGGAACAAGAGCTCTTTTTTATAAATGTTCCTGAATGAAGGCTAGATAAGATTAAAAGGTTGATGGGCTGTGAGGTGGGCTGTCTTCTGGGGTCCTACTTAGGCCTGCCTCTTTGTCTTGATCCACCTGATTCTTTTTGGAGCTCGATGATAGATAAATTCCATAGGAGTTTGGTGGGTTGGAAGGGTGCTCTTCTGAGTCAGGCTGGTAAAATTCTTGTGCTAAAAGGAACTCTCCAAAGCATCCCTCTCTATGCTCTGAGTATTTTCAAAATTCCTAGGAAGTTTTCGGATGCAATTGAGAAAATTCAAAAGAACTTCCTTTGGTCTGGTATGGAGCAAAAGAAGAGAATGACTCTCATTGCCTGGGAAAAGGTTTGCAAACCAGTTAATAATGGGGGTTTAGGACTGTGAAGAATAAGAAGTATGAATGATTTTCTTTTGGCTAAACTTCTTTGGAGATTGTTCAATAACCTGGGGGAATGGAGTACTATCTGGAATAACAAATATAACAAGGACATCAGTAATTTTCAGAATTTTCAGAATTAGGAGACTTTGCAAGGTGGCTCTATCATTTGGAATAGTGCTTTGAAAAATAAGGAGTTGATTAAGAAGGGTGTGAAATGGAAGGTTGGAAAAGGCAAGACTATTCTCTTTTGGGATGATGAATGGAAGGATAGGATGTTGCAATGTAAGTTGGCCATTGGAACTCATGTGGCTAACTATTGGGAAGGGGACAGCTGGATTGACTTGTCTAGGGTGGATCTTTCTCTTAGAAGTCTGAACAAAATCCTGAATGCTTTCTTTCTGATTGATGAAGAGTATACTTTGATTTGGAGATATAATACTAATGGGTTATTCTTGGTTTCCTCTTTATATAACTAGAATTATGAGAACTGCCTGGAACCTGGTTGGGCGAAAGCTTGGTTTAAAGGACTAACTCCTAAAATTAATATTTTTTTCTTCTAGATTTTATTGCAGGATAAGATTCTAAATAATAGGTGTTGTCTATGCAAGAATGATGAGGAGACTATCAATCATATGACTATTCATTGTGTCTATGTTCGAAGAATTTGGGAAAAGTTTTTGAATTTGATGTAGATGGAGTGGGTCTTTCCAGAGGGCATACAAGAGTTATTCACTTCTTGGAGGTCCCCTACTAATAACAACATTATGGTTACTATTTGGAACTTTCTTTTACCCTACATTTGCTGGGGTGTTTGGAAAGAGAGAAATGATAGGAATTTTTAGAAATACAGAGTCTAGCTGTATTGTGATCTTCTACAAAATCAAGAGAGCTGTGATGGAAAACATATGGTTGACTAACAAATTTCAAGAACCTAAAGAGGCTTGGGAGGTGAAAGTCTTCAAGAATTGGAAGTTGGATGGTATGAAGGATAAAAAAATCAAGAGGAATTTGAGAAATGAGGCCTGATGGGACTATCCCCCTAATGGTTGGATGAAAATTAATTTTGACGGTGCCTCAAAGGGAAACCCGGGGATAGCTGGATGTGGTATCGTAATCATAGATGAGAATGGGATATGCAAAGGTGCTAAGGCTATTCATATTGGTATTTACACAAATCATGTTGCCGAGGCTAGTGCTGCTCTATATGGTCTTATGCTGGCTAAGATTAAAAACTATAGGAAAGTGTGGGTAGAAGGGGACTCTCTTAATATCATTAAATGCCTTAATAATGATACAATCCCCTCATGGACTATATTTAATATCATTAACCAGGCAAAAAGTTTAATAAAGACCTTTGATGATTGTGTTATCACCCACAACTATAGGGAGACTAACTTTGCAGTTGACTGGGCTACTAATGTGGCTTGTATAAGTCAGTTAGATATTGAAAGGGATGACTGGATTGTCCTTCCCTATGAAGGGTCATCATTAATTGATAGGGATTGATTTCAAAGCAGGCAGAAAATTTTCAATGAAGATTACATTAATGTTTAATGATTTTAGTGATCCGTGTGAAGGAGATTTATGGGATACTTGTGATTATGATGTGACTATCGCTTTCAATTCGCATGTTTTATGGGTCATTTTAGGTGAAAGAGGGTATGATTGTGATTCCAAGGTGAAGAAGCAGGGTTTTGTAAGAAACTTTGAGATAAGGAAAAATTGCATAAGCAGAGCCATGGGGGGTCACAAGAAGAGGTGTGAGTCGGGAAATTGCAAGGAGTGGAATCAAAATCTAGAGGTCTGGAGTATTGTGCAGAATGGGGGTGTGGCAGATTACTTGGAGAGGTTGCATGGTAGCAAACCTACTATTACCAGGCAATTGCTTAAAACTTGGAATAAGGACAAAATTTTGGTTGGGACGTAGTATATGGAAATCATGGAGGAGATCATTGCCAAGGCCACGGGTCTGAAAATTGAAGGGATCAACTTCTACAGAGACAAGAAGGTCTCAGACAAAGCCCTAGATGATTTTGTGGAGACGAAGCTGGAAAGGAAAAGAATGGTGAAGATTGACAACTCCTATTTCAGTCCGAAGAGCATCTCTAGGCCGTGGAAGTTGGTTCTATTTATTCTTATTAGCTTCATCACTTTGGATGGGAGGTACACTAAAATTTATAACCATCATCTTATATTGTTGACTCACTTTAGATATGGGATTAAAGTTAACTTTCCCTTTTATCTTTTGAGTTCCTTGGATACTACCATTAAAAGTCTGCAGAAGGATCCTGAGGGCGACCATGCCTGTCATGAAGGTTTGATGGTTCTGCTCTATGCTGTGTTAAAATCCAAAAAGGTTGAGAGGTCCCGCTTTAATAGGAAGGCTCTTGAGGATTATGATATTGATGGTAAGGATTTAGAGGAGGCTTATGTGGACGATACTGAAGATGATGAGGTTGAATCTGTTCCACCCAAAAAGCCCTCCAATTGTTGTGGCTCCTCATCCAAGAATAAAAAAGGAAGGCAAAGATTGAAGAATCTATTATGGAAATGGAGATAGAGGATGAGGAAAGTAAGGATGACAGTGCTAAGGGGAAGGGTAAAAATAAATGGAGACTATTGGGAGCTGCACTAGAGCCAAGAACAAGATAAAGAATCCGCGTAAGAGGGTTGTTATTTCCACTGATGATGATTCTTCCTGTCATGAGAATGTCAAGGAAAAATAGGACAAGCTATCGGAGAATCCTAATATTAAGGATCCCAATATGGGGGTTCCTAATAAATTTGACCAAACTGTGCTGGTGGAGGAGAATATCTTGCAGGATATTGTCCAAGATGTGGCCAATATTGAGAAGGATAAAGAGAACGATTGCAGGGGGAGGACAGGGAGCTCTAAGGAGGATACTGCCTATGGGAATAAGGTCTATGATAATCTGGGTTGTACTACTTTTTTCAATAACCTAAGCATAATGAAAAATGACATCAATATGATGAAAACCAAATTCAGAATTTTTAGCGCGAGGTTGGGGCTCTTAGCAAGATGAATTTGGGTGATAAGACTATGGGATAGAGTGTTCATGAGTTGAAGGAGGTTATTGGTAGTGCGGAGGGGATAATGATTCTGATGAAGAAGGTCCAACTTATGGAGGACAAAATGAAAGAGGTGGATACTGCTTTTAAGGTAGGCGATTTGTTGAAGAGGATGGATAAAATGGAGAGCAGTTTTGTGCGACTAGAGAAGACTATTGGCAATATTGCTGAGCAGAGTTTTTCCATCCCTAAGGCCTCGATTGAGCATGTCAGAATCCTTATGGACAAGGTGGAACAGGGTAAAGGGGAGCAGGTGCCTAAGGAGGTTAAGGAGGGTCAGGGGCCCAGTAAGAGGACCAGATCAAGCTTCAAAAAGTTGGAGACCAACAAGAACAAAGATTTGGAGGAGCTTAAGGTGTCCTTAACAAACATGCAGATGCTGGTTGATTAGGTGACTGAACTTATGAAGACTATCTAGTTGTCTTTTTGCTATCCTGTTGTTTTTTGCTGTCCTCTTTTCTTTGTTTTTGGAGGACTTATTAGTTTTTGGTGTTTTTTTGTTGTGTTGTTGCACTGTTTCTGTTGGGCTTTTAATGCTTATTCTGTAATCTTGATGTAAAAGGTTTCAGGTCCTTTCAAAACTTGTTTTTACGCAATCAAAACTTTTGAAGTACAACCAATCCCTTTGGTATCGCAAGTTATATAAGGATATTAGATTCATTCATTCAATCATCAATTTGGAATTGTTAAAGTTTTAGGTGACTCTACAACATCCCCATGATCAAATGAAAGGCCACAATAACTTCCACAAGAGTGGCAAGATAACTAGAACAAGATGCAAGCATGATAATATTGCTAATAGACATAATCAATTGGATTGCAATACCATTATTGATGACTTTATTTACAATATAGATGTGCTTGCTTATATAGGCAAGGCAATAAGAGACTATGATAAGGAGGAGATACATTATCACCCACACAAGGTGGAATCACATGTCCACTAAAGGTGGATCATCCTCCATTGTGCAATGAAGTATGTGCAACATGTGGATGAATGATAATGTGATAAATGCACTTAAGGTGGAGACAACACATAAAGTGGAAATGTGGTAACAACCCCCAAGTGTCTCAAATGCAAACTACTTTGTATGCATTATCCCCAATAAGCTTAACTAAAGTGTAATTAGTGAATATTTAATGACACTAACACCCCCCCTTGAGTGAAACTTAGGGGAATGTACTTAAACTCGCAATGCAAGATGGGTCCTAGCTACTAGGCCATGTTAGGTACCCATGTATAATATGCAATGCAGTGCAATAATTCTCTCATAAAGAACAAAAATGGAGAATATCATATGAGAGAAAACTCCCCTCCAAAAGAGAGATGAAAAAAGAAAGATGTATAGATGGAGGACTCAAGACCCCCAAGGACTACATACATCATGTATATAGAATCAAGTATCCCACCATAGGAAGGAAAGAAGGAGATATGATATTTTCCCCATAATGAATAATGTCCTCCAAAAATGGTGAGTGCTTGAAGACAAAGCATAGTCCAATGCCTAAAAACAACATTTCTTCCCTTGGGAAGAAGATAAACGATGTACAAATGCAATAATGCTTCCCATTTTGGATAGGAATTAGGAAGTGAAATCCATATGTAGTATGATGATGTTGTCTCTAAAATTTGCTCCTATGTTGCCATGTCCTTAGATGATGAAGATGCCACGAACCAATTAGGAACATGCCCAATTATAATAGAAGGTGGAAAACAAGGAACCTTGAGAAACTGATTTGGAACAAGCTACATAGACAATGATGAAGTGACAATGTTTTTGCCACAATTATCATCAAATAGGATATATGTCCGTGAAAACTAAATGGGAGTCTTCAAGCTCGAAGAATCCATCACATAAGCATGATCAACCTAAACCAAGCAATGCAACATATCAAGTGAAGGAACAAACTCATGAATGCCTATCTCCAAAGAAGGTGAATAAGAATTTCCAATTGTGATGAAGTTGTTATCAAAGAGAAGAGAAACCCCCTCAAATGTGCGAGTCCACAAACAATGAACCAATGTTTGACAAGTAGGATTCCCAATTAGGAAGACAAATATATATCTCTTGCAATGACTCACTGATATTACCAACAAGAGATGAATGTGTGATCTCAACTAAAGAAGTAGGAGTTGCAGGTGGAGTTTCTTGATCATCATAACTCTCAAATTCTGCAAAATATTCAATCTCCTCTAGGGTAATCTTTAAGAAACCCCCCCTTTAAGAAAGGTGTAAAAAAGTGGCAAAAGTGAGAAGGGAATTTTTTTTTTTTGGCGAAATTATTTTCTTTTCAAAGAAAGAAAAAAAATCTGAATTGGCGAATCATTGATGCTCCTTGAAAGTAGGTGGGACTATCTTGGCGAATATAAAACAGTATTTATATTATAAAAGAAAATACATTGGTGAATAGAAAATAATATTTATATTATAATAAATATAAATTGGCGAATATAAAACAGTATTTATATTATAATAAATATAAATTGGCGAATATAAAATAGTATTTATATTATAATAAATATAAATTGGCGAATAGTTGTGGTGACTGGTAATAGTGTGGCGTGTGCATAGTTTCGGAAGGCTAAAAGGAGGGTCGATGCTGACAGTTACGAAGATACGTAATGGTCAGGTTGACGACGTGCGTGACTTTGGCGGTTATGCTAGTAGGTTGCAGTTGAAGGCCACGAAGATACGCAAAGGACAGGTTGATAGTGTACGTGTTTTCATAAGTTATGATCGAAGGTAAGATATGGGGGTCCCAAGGCCACATTGGTAGTCTGCATAACTTAGCCGCAAAGTTGCAGTGACATTGATCACTGAAGTACAATTAATGAGACTTAATGACGACAAGATTTTGATTAGAATCGTAAACATTCATTATCTTTCTTTTCAGAGCCAAGTCACATTACGCGAAAGTTTAATGCGGTTGCCAAGTTGTCAGTTCAAAATTTAAAATCGCAGCTAGGATATGGTGGTTCCGAGGTAACGCCAATAGTTTGCGTAACTTGAGTGGTACGATTTGTCGATTATCCATTATCCAGGCCAAGATTTTGATTACGCAGGACATTACAATGTCTGCAATTTTTCTTTACCGATATTCATTAATTTCATCTTGAATTACCACCTGACGTGAAACATTCCTTCAAAATTTATTGCGGTTGGCAAGTTGGTGATTATTTTCTTTATATACTCCTCGGTAGTGGAATTGTAGAGCATAGGAGCTTTCTAAATTTCTAAATTTGGATGACAAGTTGGTGATTATTTGTATTTTCTCGGCGCTTTCATAGAATGGGTCTTCCAGTAGTTGAGGGATCATCAAATGAGAACCCAGAACCTGTTATCCAACCAACTTTGGATATGGAGGAGGAGATTCAACAAGATTTCCTCAGTCATCTAATGTCTGCAGCAAGGGATCATCATCATGCTACCAGTTACGCCGGTTACCTGAGTGACATGTTCGAACTTGAAGTAGAACATGAGAAGGTGGAGATGCGCGCCATTTTTGACGATCATGGCTTTGACCAGGAGGCGTTCCAGGAGGAGATGAATCAGATGATCCCATTATTTGCTACTTTGTGCATCGACTAATCTGACTAATCTTTTTTTCTTTGTGCAATGTGGATCTTACGGCTTACCGTTACAAAATTTTTTGTTAATTATTACTTGTAAGTTGTAATTTGTAAATATGAAATAATCGAATGTAGTTTTCATTTTGGTTTTGAAAACGGTTGGTCCACAACCGTTCAGAACTTTAGTGAAATGTTGAATCAGTGAATCAGTTTAAGTTACCAGTATTATGTAATAATGTATATAATATATTGTATACCAGTTTTTGAATTAAATAGTAATACTGTAGTCTGTAAATTTGTAATACTGTATAATAGTATACAAATGAAACAATAAGAAGTCAGATGACTCTTTTTCAAATAGTGTTACTGGTTCCGAAGTTACGCCTGGCTATTTCGTAGCTTCTCAACGTTTAAAACATTAATTTATTATGATGGTTCCGAAGTTATGCCTGGCTATTTCGTAGCTTCTCAATGTTTAAACCTTTAATTTATTATGATGGTTCCGAAGTTACGCCTGGTTGTTTCGTAACTTCTCAACGGTTAATTTATGATGGTTAGGGGTTCTGAAGTAATGCTTGGCTATTTCGTAACTTCTCAATGTTTAATTTAATATGATGGTGATGTGTTCCGAAGTTACGCCTACCTGTTTTGTAGCTTTTCAACGTTTAAAATTTTAATTTATTATGATGGTTCCAAAGTTACGCTTAGCTGTTTCGTAGCTTCTCAACGTTTAAAACTTTAATTTATTATGATGGTTCCGAAGTTACGCCTGGCTGTTTCGTAACTTCTCAACAGTTAATTTATTATGATGGTTAGGGGTTCCGAAGTAACGCTTGGCTATTTCGTAACTTCTCAACGTTTAATTTAATATGATGGTGATGTGTTCCGAAGTTACGCCTACCTGTTTCGTAGCTTCTCAACGTTTAAAACTTTAATTTATTATGATGGTTCTAAAGTTATGCCTGGCTATTTTGTACCTTCTCAACAGTTAATTTATTATGATGGTTAGGGGTTCCGAAGTAACGCATGGCTGTTGCGTAACTTCGTAAGGGTTTGAAAAGTCAGAGACGGTTTGACGGAGACTAAGTTGCATGCCATGACCCACGTGGAAAGTGGGAAGTACAAGTGTCATCATTCATGCCGCATGCGGCATGCCAGGCTGTGTCGTAACATCTCAAGGTTTCATTTTTTTGGTCAATTTAACAGTCCCGAAGTTTCGAAAAGGTGTTGCATGTTTTCGCAAGTCTAAAAGTTTTTAGATTTCAAATTCAAATGGCTAAGGGCCAAGGCCCCTGATTTGCAGGTAGCAATTTAGCACAGTTGAGATAGGGTATTAGGGACCTAGGGTTAGAAACTTAGAAACTTAGATGTACCGTTGACAATGACACTTTTCTAAATTCCTAAAAAGGTAATTACTAATTTCATGCGTGTGTGACTGTGCTTGATGAGACATTGAGATTTTAATTTTTAATATAGTAGGTGGCCTGGTGGCTGGTACCCTGGTTGTACTTGTGAGTTGCTTGTTACTTGTTAGTTATTAAATACAGTTCACACTTCAGAGCATCCATAATTTCCAGAGTCGAAGAGCAACCGGAGAGTTTAGTACTTAAAAGTTAAAAGAATGGCAGAGCAAGGATCTTTTGATGTTGTTGCAGTACTGGGAAAGAGTGTCATTGTGCATTCAAGAAAAAAGAGGCCAAACATATACGCTGAAGAATGGATGAAACTATTGCCTGGATCCTCAAATTTGCAATCAGCTAACGCTTATGAATGGAGGGACCCTTATGCATTCTGCAGGGATGCTGAATGCCCAAACACAACTGGGTATGAGCTCTTCATGTTTTCTATAACAATAGAATTAGAGGCCCTCCTGTTTCAAACCCATGGGACAGGAACTTGGCAAAGTTGATAGTACTTGAGGTATTTTTGGATGTAGACCTCATGAAAGCGCTAATTCAAGCATACAATCTAGTGACACAAGCTTTCCACAAGCATGACAAGTCTATACTCTGCATGTTAGATAGAACATCTTTTACTCAAGCTTTCGACCTTTAGGGACCTATGAGTGTGGATATTGACCTAGCAGGAGAGAAGGCCCTGTTTAATAGACATAGAAATTACTACCATGGAAAGGTTATGAGGAGGCATATTCATAGAGAAAACAAAGAGGCAAGGTTGTTACCCAAGAAGGTTGCAGATTCATTTGATATTGAGCTTTTCCTTCCCTATTTCCAGAAGACCATCTATGGTCCACACAAAGTTATTGGACTAGATGGAGGTTTGACAGTGACTCCTGACATTTTTGTCATGGCTACAGATGTTCAGGATCAGTACACCAACAAGGAGTTTGATTATGTGGGGCACATAATCAATGTAATGCACTCTGAGTTGATGAATGCGAAGACTAATTTGATTTTGAAAAGCTTCAAGTTCAATCACTACTCCATGCTGATGCACCTGATCCTCTATTTCAATATTGGCTACATCAACCCAGGGTTCATCGATCAGACCGAGAATGAGGGAGGAACTGTTTTGGTTCGGCTGTGGACCAGGTTATGGGATAAAACTTACCCTTTCTCTAATTCCATTTCTTTTTTTAGTGATTTTGTGGATCCAGTAATGAACATGTTAGGTATTATGAGGGATAGATTTCCTTTACTTGTTAGAAAATTGCTAAGACCCTTAGCATTTAATATGGATAATGACAATTATGAGAATGACATCTGTATGCACTCTAAAATGGTCACCTAGACTTTGGGCCCCATTTATTCAATTTGTCAAATATCAATTTTCTGAATCAATGCTTTACAATATATTCAAATCAATTTCCTTGATCAAATCATAACTATTTCAATCATTTCAATAATCTCCTAAGGTTTAATCATGTCATCAATAATTTTATTTAATTAAAAGAAATAATCCCTTTTAAATAAATAAAATAACTTTATTTAATAGAAAGTAATATCTCTTAAGTAAAATAAATTTATTTAATTAAAACCTTTTTTAATTAAATGATTTTATTTAATTTAATTAATATTCATCTTTTAATTAAATAACCTTATTTTATTTAATTAAAAGAGAATTATTCTTTTAAAATAAATAAAATCCTCTCAAAAGATCTTTTGTGATGGAAAAAGAAATAAATCAAATAAAAATCTTTTTTCTGATTCTTTCAATAAATTTTATTTAATTAAAAGAAATATTCTCTCTTAAATAAATAAAATAACCTTATTTAATTGAAAGAAATATCTTTTAAATGAAATAATTTTTTTTTTAATTTAATGATTTTATCTTATTTAGAATAATATCTGTCTTTTAATTAAATAATGTTATCTTATTTAATTAATAGAGAATCATTCTTTTAAATAAATAAAAAATCCTCTTAAAACTCTTTATGATGAAAAAAGGGAAATAAATAATTAAAAATAAATAAAATTCATTTTCCTCCACACTTTCTAAAAATTGAGCTTTCTTTCCTCTTTTTTGGATTTATCCCACATTGATCTTGGAGATGCATTCTTGTCATCAGTTTCTTATATAAGGAGCCCTCTTCTTCTCAATTAGAGATCTAGAATTTTCATACCGTTGTTATGCTGTAGGTTTTCTTGGCGACATTGAAGCTTTGGAGATCATTATTTTAGATTGCATATTTACATGTAGTTTAATATTCATAGCATTTTAATATTCTAGTTTAATTTATCTCATTGTTTTAACTTAATACTCATATAATCTCCAATTCAATAAAGTACTTTATTTTCTTGCATTGTAATCATATAGCTTAATTTCATTTGCATGCAAGAACTTGATGATTCAATGGAGATTAGCATTCTTGCTTCTCATCCTTGAATCTCTTGTTCTGTGGTGTACTTGTATGGGTTTAATTCAGTCAATTTGAGGGCCTCATAAACAATCCATGCAGTATACAGATAAAGAGCTGTGAATCGATATTCAAGAGCTCATTATTGAGTATCCTTGAATGCAAGGATTCACAGAAGTGTGACACAAATCCATTACACATTTTTGGCGCCCACCGTGGGGCATAAAAGATTAATTTCTGGCCTCATTCTTGATTAGTTTTTCAGTTTTAGAGTTGGTTCCAAGCCTTGTACAGCCATATACAGACTGGAAATCTTGTAATATAGTAATGGATGGATAGAATGATGAATCCTCATTCTCATGCTTTTGGTTTGGTTCATTTTTATAAAGAAATGAATAAGTTATGATCATTTTGGTGAAAGTGGGTATTTGCAGATTTGAGATTCTTTGAATACAGCCAGTTTGAAACGTCTGGTACGGATAAATTATGAAGAATCAGGACCTATAATAATATTAATTGGAAAGATACATGAATTAGCTTTCATTTCCTTTTGGTTTGAGTCATTTTTATGCAGATTTGTGAAAGTTACGGGCATTTGAGTGGAAACTGGTTTTTAACAATCTGCATTGGAGTTGCAGGCAATGATTTGCTCTTAGAAAATAATTTATGAATGAGAAAAATAAATGACTTATATATTTGGAAACTAGATTCATTAATAGTTTCTATGAAATTGGTTTGGTTTCATTTGGATTCTTTTTGAGAAAGATATGTGATTCCCTAGGCAGGGTTTGGTGTTTTAAATTTGATTTATGACAGAAAAATTCCAATCTGAAAAGATTATTAGTTGAGGAACCAAATGGAATCATAAGACCTTGTAATTTTGGGAAATGGTAGTTCTTGATGTTAGCTAAAAACGTCATTCTTTCCAAAAATTTTAATATTGTGATTTTATGGGTCAAATAAATCAATCTTTAAAGACTGTCTTGAAGACAACAATGTTAAATCAAACTCCTAACAATTGATTTTCATATCTAACCATCTTAGGGTTTTTTTTTCGGATGTGTGCTAAATGTTGGAGTGCAAATCTTTGGACCTAAGGTGAGTTCTTAAAATCTCTATAAAACTTGGTTTGGGCATAAAATTAATCTCTCATATGTTTGGCTTGAGTGTTACATGCTTTCATAGAACACATTTTTGATGCTCTTAATAGAAAATGAATGAACATAGATTTGCTTTTATACAAGTTTGTGTTTAAGTGAATGCTTGTGTTTAAACATTAAGTAATTCTTGGTTCTAATATCAAAAAAATCTCATTATGTAATCTAGGGCATGGATTCATTCCTTGTTTACATGAAGAGTTAAATGCACCACTTTGTGGACTCACTTCATGTTTACTTGGAAAGTTAAATATTCCATGATTCAAACCCTCTTGCACTTATGAGTAGTATTGATTAGCAGTCTTAGATTACTTGTGATTGATCTAGATTGCTATCTTGAGTTATTTGACTCGCTCATCTGTCGGCCCCTCATTCCACCCTGTGGTTGCAAGGTCAGCGCCACATTAAAGGGGAGGGGTCTACATAGAAAGAAGCATTAATTGTTCCACCAGGCAACCCTTTTGTGCATTTTAGAACTCACTAGTTTTCTAGGGTGTGGACTCACTTTGAGTTTGTGTGAGGAGTTAAATGCACCACTTTGTGGACTCACCTCACATTTACTTGAAGGGTTGAATGTACCACCTTTAGTGCTTTCCAATACTTTTTGATAGTGAATTACGTACCTTTTTCATTTTTTAAAGGCCTGCTTGGGGATTTCATCACCTCAAGGGATGACCTTAACTCCCGTGTTCCGGTGGAGTATAAATATCGGGAGGTGAATCCAAAGACACCTCTCTTGGGAATGAGTTAGATTTCACTCTTGGCTAAGCCTCACAGAACTTTATACCTTTGAGAAGTGAAGGAGGAGATTTGGGTTACCGTCTCCGCCCGGCTATGTGATTTTTTATTTTTCTCATTTACGGATTTGTGCCTCACGTACCTTGCGCATATCGAGGACGCCCTTTAGAAAAGCCATGTATATCCTTGTAGACAGCTTCTAAGATGTTGTGTTCTACGTGTCTGCTAAAACATTTTCAAGAACATACACAAGTAGAATCTTTAAGGAGTAGCATACTAAGTCACTTGATTGTTCGTGTGCAAGGTTGATTTGCCCCTTGTTCATTGTTTGAAGATAATTGCTTGCTTGAACTCCTTGATTGCTGTCTTATGTGCCTGATCAATGATAAAAATCTGTTGATGTACTCGATCTTTTAAAACGAACACAAAAATTGAGTTTTTGAGTTGAAGCACCAACCTTTTTACAACTTGTTTGATTTTCTATCCTGTCATTAGAGACCTGTCTTTGTCCTCTAGGGATAGCATCATTTGGTTTACAAAGTCACCTTGGAAATAATTGTCAAGTTGAAAGACTATTCTTGGTGAGAGTTTATCTCTAGAATTGTTAGCCACATTCTTGGAGAATTTTAGTACTCTTTTTGTCCAAACCATTTCCATCAAATTCAATTTCAATTATATTTTGGCCTAGTCCAACCTCCTGATTCAAAAGCGCAAGGGTAGTCACACTTTGATTTGAGACACCTCTTTGACAGTGTTGGTAACACCTTTTGCAATTTCTATCTTACCATCTCCCTTTGGACATTAGAGAATTTTGATTATCCTAGTTTGGTGTCGACATTTTGTGAGGCCATCTTATCACCAAGCGTCTTCAATTCTCAGTCATCCTTGGTCAGTCTAGGTTAGATCCTAGGTGTTGTCATGTTGCTCAACATCCAAACAAACGTTAATGATATCAATTACACAAGATGACTCTTGGTCTTCTTCTTTCTTCTTACCTTCCCATGTTTTTCTTCTAAAGTCTTCTCTTCACATGGGATATTCTTCTCGTCTTCCTAATTCTTTTTCTCTTGCTATCTAGTCTATTTTCTTCTATTTCATCTCTTCTGTCGCTTCCATGCTTGTTTCTTCTTCTTCCAGAACCATGAATTACAAATATCTTGCTATGGAACCTCTTTTAAAAATGGATGATCTTGAACTCATTGCTGAATTTGAAGAGTTTTGTTCCTCTAACAGTTCTTCTAGATATGGCAAAGGTGATAAACTTAAGATAAAAATAGAAAAAAGATTGAAGGAATCACCTACCTTTGCTAGAATCATACGCATGATCCTATCGCAGCCTCCTTCTTCTAAAAGTATTTCATCTTCTAAATCTTCCAAGTCATACCATGATTCTTCTAAATATTCTTCATATTCTAAGTCTTCTCATCATTCTTCATCTCCCAAATCTTATCACGACTCTTCTAAACATTATTCGAATTCCTCATTATCTAAGTCTTCTTCTTCCACTAGGTCTTCACCTTCCTCTTCTTCACGATCTTGTTCTTCTTCTACTTCTACCAAGAGTCTTTCTTCATACCATAATGAGCAACAGAATAATCCTTGTGATACCTCTTCTACGAAGAGTGACACACCCATCTTTGATGACTATGATGGCTATGATGATGAACCCTATAGTCATACTTCTGAAACTTCTATTCCTAGCAGTCCTCCTAGTCATGTGCTTGTGCTTATTGGAAATGGGTCATCCTATTGGATAGATCGGGATGGTGATTCATATGACTCTGATTTTGAGAGAAATTATGATATTTGTTGTGACCAATACGATACATCTACTTCTATTGAGGAAGAGAAATTTTTTCGTGCTGATTATAAACGTAGATACTATGAGCATGTCTCCTCTAAAAATTTTCCTACTGAAAATAAAGATTTTACTCTCAAGCAAGATCATGTTAATGCTAGACCTTTGTCTTGTGATGGTTCCATTCCATCCCCTACTTCTTACAATACTCCTACATCTCCTAAAGTCGCCAAGTCTTCCAAATCTTTCACAAATCCTGCATCCGACATAAATTTTAATGCTTTCCATGTAGTTCCCTATAGTTATCCTCAAAGGCTATCTCTTAAAGAAACTCAAGCTAACCTTCACTTGACTGCAAATACTTCCAATAATGCTACACCTAGAGAGCCTAAGCCTTTATGCGCTATAATGCCTACTTCAGCTAGTCCTTCACCATCTATTCCAAAATCTTCCATACAATTCCAACCTGCTTCCTAGTCCTTAGAAGTGGCTTCATGTCACGAGGACTCTAAAACTGATACAAAAAAAATAATAAAGAAAGATCAAGATCAAGAACCCTCCATGTCATCCACTCCTTTTCATGATGTTCTCTATCCACGTCATGGTTCTTTTGATCCTTTACGCCCTTCCTCATTTATTCCACCATGTCTTAAGTCTTCTCCGAAGCAAGATCAAGCTACTACCCACACCATTGAGCTTATTGATAATGAAAATAACCTTACCACGCTTGCACTTTCCAAAGATGATACTTCCATTAAGGTTATTAAAAATGGTGTTGTTACTTCCGATGTTAAGCCTATTCAAGAGACAAATTCTGCACTTGTGCTATCCAAATATCCTTGTCAAGATCAAAGTCTTCCATCTTCTTGTTCTACCATTCCATGTTCACTTCCATTTTTTACTCTTCCTAAGTCTTTGCAAGCTTTGAAAATTTCTATTGAAAAAGTTGCTCCTATTCAAAATGTTCACGATCCTATTGAAAATTCTAATGCTCACTCTGAATATGCTGATATCCTTGGTTGTCATATAGATGCTGATGAACTTATTGATTATCCTTTTGCATCTTCTACTTCCATCCTTGGACCTCTTCCACCACTACTAAGGACTTCACGTCTTCCTTCCATATTGGGTCCTTATGTCTCTTCATTTTCCCCTCCTAACTCTCCTAATTCGTCATCTATCTTGGGTCCTTATGTCCCTCGATCTTGTATCTTTCCTCAAAATCAACATAGATGCATACCTTTGAATCCTTTTCATCCATCCACCCATCTACACCAGTCATATTATCCTTCTTCTTCCACACATCCCAAGTCTTTTGGAAGTAATTTGAATGTTCAATATAAGAAAAAGAAATAATACAAGAATCCATCAAAGAAAGAAGATCACCATGTCTCCTCTAATCGACATGGGGGTATAAAGTCAGAAGAAATATCTAAGAAGAAAACTACAAGACAAGTATGGGTTCCAAAATCCATCATTCAAGATATTCTCTCTAAGTCATCAAAAGGAAATAAAAAGCCTAAGGCTATATGGATTCCAAAGTCTCTCATAAGAAAGTCTCATGTTGAACATCAAGCACAATTGGGGTGATATGTTTTTTTTTTGAGAATATTACTCTTATAAGAGTGTATGCTTGCCCTCAACCTCCACACATACTGCCAACATTTTTCCCAGAAAGATTGGCAATAGTAGAATTCTTGTGGCAGCTTATCATGATGGATAGAGAGCACTTAGGCCCTAAAAGACATAAGGGAACCTTTCTTGCAAGGAGGTTCCAAATAGGGGATTTCTCTATAGGTAAAGATGTTGTGGACCAAATCCATGAATTCCTCAGACAATTCAGATTGCCCTATGGTAAAACAAGGATGTATGACCCTGAAGACTTCGTTAGAGGAGCATTGAGAGAAATGAGGAATCACAATTTGGCTGTAAATCAGCCTATGGCAGAGGAGGATGTTATTAGAAATATTTTTAGCAAAGTTACCTGTTAGGAGAGAACTTGTAAATGGGAAAATATTGTAAGGGTAGATGAACAATTGAAAAAGGCAGACCCTACCTTCCCCGGTTTCTTTCCTGATCTCAAATACATGAAGAAAATTGAAATGTGTTTGGAGAATTACAAAGATATTATGTCTAAATTGTCAGACATCCTTGAGGAGAAGGAGGAGGACAGAATAAACCCTGAAGAAGTTGAACCTGATGTGGAGTTTATGGGAGAAACAAAACAAGTTGAGCCATCCACATCTGAGCAGGGGCCATCAAAGAAACAAAAGTTGATGAATGTACCAGAAAAGGCAAGGCAAAAGGCACTACAAATCCTTCCAGGTAATGGCCATTACTTTGTTGACTTAAGACAACATTTTTTGACATCAATGGCAGATGAGGGAGAAAAGGCCGTAGATGAGTTAGAATTGGCTACAGCTAGATTGGATGATAGGGTCATCCAAGCTAAAGAGTTTATAGATGATGATGAATTCATCAAGTCCGTTGAGTTTAAAAGTTTTCTCTTTAGAGTTAAGCAGAATGAATTAACACTATCTTTGAAACCAGGGGAATCAGAGGAAAAAAATGTTGAAATGATTGAAAAATTACAGGCCTATGATCCCAACAGTGAAACATTAAGTGTGGAGGAGGCAAGAGATCTTGTAAAGAGAAGTGGCATGTTGTTGATCCCTGGATGGGACTTAGAGTCCTCATTCCTAATTGACCAAATCAAGAGGCAAGATAAAGTTGTAGGTTATGAAGCTTTTGGCCCTGATGGACTCACAAGGGGTTCTGGATTCAATATGGACACTAAGATACTAGCAGTATGGTGTGTGGCCCCAGAATCTAGTAAGCCTAGATTGGTTGACATCCAAGACACCGCACAGGGTAGCCAATTAATATGGAGGTTGTAGGACACTATAGGATCAGAGATAGCAAATCTCTTACACCATGCATCCTCCATGAATAAAGCAGTGGTTGAGGACTTGGAGAACAGGCTAGCCAGGACATTCAGAGATTATGTGGCAACTAGAAAAAAGTTTGAAGAGGAACTGAAGAAGAATTATTTGCTGGATAAGACTGTGAAGGAGCTAAAAGATGAAATAAATACTCTAAAAAATCATTCCAGGGCATTTACAGAGGTCTGTGATGCAGGGGTCCAAATTGAGCATGAGGGGGGCTTAGCTACATAACTTGCAACAGAAAAGATAAATGAGGAGAAGAATGAGGCCATCTTACAGGCCCTGTTAGATATTTTGCAGCACAAAATAAATGTAATTAAAGATAAATTTGATCTTGTTTTTCATGCTTATGGCAAGTTGCCAGAATTACAGAAAGAAGTGGATAGCTATGTACAAATTTTAAGCGGGTATCATGCAACTTGGTCTACCAGAACACCAGTTGTTGAGAGATTGGCATTTGCTCAATCTTTGAGAAGTGATATTCTAGAGATAGTTGTGAGGGTTGGTGAGGAGATAGACATAATTAAAGCCATAGTACCACTTTTTAAGGGTAAGACAAATTTGATAGAGGCTAAGATAGCCATGCTCAGCTCCTATTCCAACAAGTTTATCCCTTCCATTAAGAATGGGGATGGAGCCATAAAGAGCCTTGATCAATGGAGGTCAGATGCTAATCTTTTATTGCCTAGGAAGGAGGCATTTTTAGGTGAGGGGAATAATGTTGATTTGGAGAGCTTCAATAAAACCCTGGATGAAGCTATTAAGGCAGAGACAGATCTCACCAGGTTTGTAATAGATGTCAAAGCAATTACAGATGCCAGGTGGGGAAGACAAAAAGCACAACTGCAGCTCATCCAGGACTTCAATTGGTCATCAGAGGAAGAAGTAACTGCATGGGATGAGCTAACAAAGGCCAAGAAAGTTAAATCCACTGCAGTTGACTTGGACATTTTGGATGATGAGTAAGGAGGACATCTGGAGCACCTGACACCTGAGCTCAGAATACAAGGATTATGTCCAAATTAACTGTAGTGGATATTTTGGATGATGAGTAAGGAGGACATCTGGAGCACCTGACACCTGAGCTCAGTTAGTTATCAGTGATCCAGGATGCAGAATAGGCCAAAACAATTTTGTCTTTCCACCACCTGAGGGCTCATTGTATTTTGTCTTTTATTGCTTGATTTCTTATGCTTTTTAGGTTTAGGGTTTTCAACCATCTGAAGCTTGTTGCATTCCCATTCATGAGGGAATTCCAAGATGGTTGAAACGAGGTATAAATAGAGTTGAAGACTCATTTTTGGGATAGAGTTGAAAGATAATAGAAAAATTTGAACATAATTGCTTTGAAGCAGACTTCTAAGTTATGTGTCTGACCTTCTGAGTAATTGAATTTTGAATGTAATTAGCGAGTTGATTTTAATACAAATACACTGCAACTTTTGCCATATATTGTTGTTGTCTCTTTACTTTTATCAGTAATCATTAGAAGGTAATATGGTAATACCTGCCTAAGTATGTGGAGCTCAAAAACGAAGGACTATCGTATCCAATCCTCAGAGTCAGCAATTAGGTCTTTCTCTTGTTTGAATTAGTCTCAAGAAGCATAGTCTGAAGTAACCTTTCAAAAATTTGATTCATGCAAGAAAAATCCCTAACAGAGCTCATTCATTGGCTCAAGTCAACAATCTCAATTCTAATTAAGTAAATGCTTAGTATTAGGAAATTAGGTGATTGACAAATAATAAATTGACCCAATGACCATGTTGGTAGTATTTTCAGTTTTCACATGTTTTGAGAATTTCCTGCAATTTTCCTCCCGAAGGCCTCAAATTTGTAAACCCTAAGTGCTAGAATGAGATATGCTCTAAAAATCAATTAAACCCTAGAAAGGTGTTGGCACTTCAATTTTTCAGTATGTCAATCTTGTGAAATTTTTATAAAATTGAAGTGTGCATAAGTGTTAAAAGATTGTGATATTTTTGCTACAGAAAACCCACAAAAAATCCTGCAAATTTATCAAGATTTTCCCCCATATCCAGCCAGCCCTAGTTAAAGTTCAAGTTTGAGGAAAGCCCTAAATATTTGCCACTTTCATAAAAAACCTAGGTTGCTCTTTTCATTTCTATTTGAGTGTTACTTTTTGAGTCACTTAGGTTCATAGAAGAGCACGTGCGTTTATTTTATCATCACACGAGGGTCATATCTTTATTTTCCCGTCCAAAGGCTTGGTGATATAAATAATATGTCCTAAGTCCTGAATACCTCATATTCTAATGTTTCGGATGTCATTCAACTTTGAATCTTTAATGAAGATCTAACGGCGGTCGTGTGTTCACATGGAATCTTTCCAAGCCATGCGAACATAAGACTAACCGTTGATCTTACAATGAAGCTTAATGCGGGAACAAAGTGGGGCCGCTGACAGGTATCTCACAAGTGGTGGCTTTTTATTTGAGACAGTGGGGCCAGTGTCAGAAGGATCTTCAGAGCTGAAAGTAACAAAGGAAAGATCAGACGACTGTCGTATAATCTCATAGGATCTTAGAGGCCTATGCAATCATGCGACCAACCGTCGATCTTGCATAAAGACAAGCGTGATTCTCAGGTGGGACCGCCGACAGCTCTCTTCACAAGTGCTGGTTTTTCATTGGATGCTGACAGTGGTTGCATGCTAGCGGTTTTTCGTATGATCGTATAGGCTATTTTAAAGTTATAAGATCATGCGACTAACCTTTATTGTTCTAACAATAAAGGTTGCAAGGATTGCCGGTGGCCGCCAGTGAAAAGACTGGTATGACTATTTTTCGTATGATCGCATAGGCCTTTTTCACGCTATGAGATCATGTGAACAAACCGTTAGATGATATGCTAGTAAGAATCGATGGTCCTAATTCAAACTGGAGATAAAGTGACGCAAATTTGAAGTTTCCCGTTGAGAAGTGACAGTTCATTTATTTAGAGGAGTAATGGTTGAATCGTGCCGAATAAATTGCTAAGGTGACTGTTTTAATTGTTCGTATATCAGAATTCCGCGCATTCTCAGAAGCACAAAGAGATCAAAAAATTGTAGAGACCCAAGCGTGAAGAATTGCAAGGACTGGCTGTTGTCTCTCGTTGATTTCCTAGAAAAAAGGTCGGTAAAATACTTATACGATTTGCTTCCCTACTAAAAGAATCATAGTCCCATAGTTTGTATATCTTGCAAAGGTTTTTTAGCATAAACCCTAAAATGGCACCAAGGAAAGAATTGTCTGGTAAAATTGAGTACAGTGAAAGAGGTTTGCACGAGGATTTATTGCAGTTACTTCCCAGCTCTACTACTAACCTAGTGAAAACCAAGAGTCTGATTCCCAAAGACCCTAGGGTAAAGGTAGCGGATGGTCTATATGACACAACACATTTTATTAGGGAGGCCAAAATCGGTACAATCAATGCAAATGGTGACCCTGATATCACTAGCTTAGAGTTATTCAAAGTGGGTTTTAGTCAGAGAAATACCCCTCGCCCTGCAAGCAATATATGGCAGTCTAACCTGGAAAAACTTGTGGTACTCGACGTCTTTTTAGATGTTGATTTGATGACCCAGGTTGCAAAGAGTTATGACCCAATCACTAGGGAGGTTAGGAATGCAAAAGAAATGTTATTGATCAAAATTTATGCTGAAGAGATTAGGAAGGTGTTAAGGTTAAGTGAACCCTCAGATAGTTTAGAGAATATTGATCTTGAAGAACTAAAGCAAGTGTATGATGCACAAAGAAACTATTTCAGAGGCAAATTATTGAAGGACTTTTGCACCAAAATTGGGAAAATGGTTATCATGGGACAGAACACACAGGAGCCTTTTATGATAGAATATTTTGACTTCAGGGCTAAGGGAGCATATTGGTCATTATGTCAGGTTTTTGGAGAGGATGTCAGTGAAAGGATGCCAATACATTTGATGTGCATGGTGATTCAAATTATGCACCCACACTTGTCTATTACCTTTGATTTTGCTCCATTTATTGCTGAATTAATCCATAATGGATTAGTGAAGATTCAAAAGAATGAAGATGATAGGCTTTTCTGCTAGTATTCTTTCATAATGTACATGTTTTTATTTAAAGGAGCAAACTATTTTGAGCAAGAAATGGAGTTGATAAGACAGAAGGATGGTGAAGATATGCTAGTCCAATTGTGGAGCCTCATAATGACCTAGGATAAAAGGGATCATAGTTTCACAAATTTTGATAAATGTTTTGCAGCCAAACTCAGGAATTTGTTTGTCCAAGACAACCCAAGAATCCCAGTAGCATTGGCACAGCTCATTAGGCCAAACCAGTTTGCTAAAAATTTGAATATTATACACAATTGGGGTGATGTCATTTTCTACAATGTATCAACTGTCATCAGGTTGTATGGTTTCAAGGGAACCCCTTTTGTATTGCCTTATCATGTACCCCTTAGGATTGGAATCGCAGAATTTATTAGGCAATTAGGAGATATTGAAGAGTGTGCCCTCATTGGAAAAGGCAAGGGAACTCTGTTCCCAAATGTTACCATTGCCCACCAGTTCATAATTACCAAGGGTGGATGGGTTCACATAGATAAAATCATGGCTCCATACCATATGGCTACTGCAATTGCTAGGACAGCAGACCCTGAGGGATTTTATAATGAGATGTTTAAGAAGAAAGCCAAATGTGCCATGGTTAACCACATTTTTAACTGTCCTGAAGATATTGTCAGAAATACCCCATAGTTACAGGAACATGAGGTTAGGAAAGAAAAATGGCTAGTGTACAAAAAGACATTGGATTTCATTTGACATTTTGATTCTGGATGGGACCCCCTGAAGAGCATAACTCCAATGGGCAAGAAAATAGATACTCTCATGAATTCTTTCCAGGATATCTTTCAGACCTTGAGTGAAAAGAATGAAAAGGTGATGAAGGATGACCCAGAAAGGGCTAAACAGTTGCTGAGCAAACCTGTATTTGCAAAAGGATTACCCCCAGGGAGGTACATGGTACAAAAGAAGACTGGTTACAATGTTGTAGTACCAGAACAAAGCCAACAAAGGAAGATGGATAAAAGGGATGTCCCATCAACTTCACAACAAGTTGAGAAACAAAAGGAGGTTATAGAGGTCCCTGACTCTCCTCATCTTCAAGCCTCTGAGGATGTAACTGATTCCCCACCCCCATCGAAGAAACATAGAGTGGAAGAAAGACCTGTTCATGTTGAAGAAGATTACTCTCCATCACAGTCACCTCTAAACATTTTGGATGACCAGGAGGTTATAGAATAGGTACAACAAGTAGATGCTTTAGGTCAAATCTTTATGACCTATGAAGAAATAAATGAGGGAGTGCCAGAGGCACCAGAAGAGCCCAAGTTGGATTTAACAGCAGGGGAATTGGCAGGTACAGAATTAGACCCTGTAATCAAGCAAGCCTATCAGGAGTTTTTGGCTGATGATGCTTTTGTTAAAACTAGGGCTTTCATGCAATTTCTTTGGAAATTGAACATCAACTAGTTTCAAGAAATTTGTGAGAAGAGACATGAAGAGAATCCAGAGAAGGATTTACAAATCATAGAGGAGGAAGTGAAAACAGAGATGACTGCAAAATTTAAGCAAATCACTCCAGAACAGGGAAGAGATATGGTGAAAGTATTAGGAGTACTAATCCTTCCCGAGTGGGATATAGCTGATGCGGTGGTTTTTGACACAGTCAGAAAACAGACCACTCCTTTCCACAAGACTAAAGAGGAAGCGGAACAGGCTATCAAAGGGGTCACTTTCAGTGACAATCACTAGGCTTTGGTAATGTGGTCCCTAAGAAAGAATGAAAATAATAGGGGAAAACAAATTGTCAGAGATGACCTTTCAGGGAGTCTAATTGTAAGAAGGGTTATTGATACTTCTTTGGTTGAAGCATCAGGTATGGTAATGGCCACAACACAATTAACAAAAAAGGTGGCAGAAAAGGAAGCCAAAGAGAAGGAAGAACTCATTGCCAAGTTGGAAGCAGTTTTGAAGGTTTATGGTGAGTTGAAACAGGGGATTCTTGAAAGAGATACTTTAATTGCAGATTTGAAGAAGAGATTGGGGGAGCATGGCCCAATGCAATTATCAGAGCAGATGCGGATTGCTTCCTCCCCTGCTGGGCCTTCCTTTTCAAGCCTTATTATTGAATTTCCTCCTTCTCTTCCTCCTTCCATTGATGAGAAAGACATTGATCAAAAGGTAAAGGAAAAATATGAAAAGAAAATAAAGGATGTTGTTTCACACTTTGTTGCAAAGGTAAGACCTAAGGAAGTATATAAAACTACAAATCAATTGGCAGATGTCTTAACATCTTTTCAGAAAGAAGCAGCTACTGTGGACAAGATTTGGGAAAAGTGGGTTACAAGGAAAGATAATTTGAAATCATTTTTTGATCAAATTAAGGACAAATCTATTGTGGATATAGAGCTAACAAACACTTACAGGTTTGTTAAGGATCTTTTTGATTTTGAGGTAAATAGGGCAAGTATAAGAAGAAGATCAGAAATCTTAAGGGTAAGATACTTCCAGGATGATTTTCAAATTTTTCCTGGTCTCATTAAGGCAGATGGGGTAATTAAAGATAAGGATCAATGGACAGAGCAAATAGATAGACAAGTATTATCTAAAATAGACTCCATTTTAGATACAGATCATAATATCCCATTCATACAACTTGTGGAGCTCCTTCAAGATGCTAGGATGCATTTTGCTAATGTCAGAATAGAGGTTCACCAGTTGGTTGCTGAGTGGAACAAACTATTACCAAAGAAGGATGAAGTCCTTGCCTTTCATTGGCCGAGTGAGGAGACCTATATGACTTGGAATTCAACATATCCCTCAGAGAGTTAAGAAGAAGAAGCATCAAATGAGGAGGCAGCAGGTGGCAGTGTTCCAAACCCTCAAGATCAAAGCCAACAAGGATAAAGTCATCAAGCAGTTATCATGAGCACGGCTATTACACCTGGCAGAAGTTGAACTGCCCTTGGGAGTTACTACAGGATTTTTGGCTCTCATTTTAACGATCCATTTTAAAGTTTTGTAACAAGAATTAGAAAGTTTTATTTTCATTTTTTTTTCCTATATGAACGCTCCTTTCTTGTGAATCTAGGAACCTTTGATAAAATCTAGGATATACTAGTAAGCATGTGCACATTACTAACAAACCACCGGCAATGTTCTGAAGTAACGTTGGGTTGTTTCGTAACTTCTCCACGATTAAGTGGTTAGGATGCTAATGGGTTCTAAACTTCCGAAGGACTCCCGACTAACGGCGTGTGTAACTTCGGAACACTTTGTCAAGAACAGTTGGTTTACGGAGCTTCGCGAGGGTTTGTTGGCCATTAGTGTTGGCGGTTATGAAGCTGCAATGAAGCATCTAGCAAAAAGGCGTAACTTCGGAAAGGTTAATCAGTTACAAGATTAAAGAGCTGAGAGGTTACGAAAGGTTTTGTGCGGGACTTCGCAAGGTTATATCAAATTACAAATTTCTTGAACATTCTACAATTACAAAAATCATATATATCCCTAACAGATTTAACAAACATGTCAAAATCAACCCTTTTAACTGGAAGTAGTCTGCCTCGCTTGCCTGTCTTAGATTGGTGCATTGGTATTTCATATCCTTTCATATGTCATTCAACTTTGAATCTTTAATGAAGATCTAAAGGCAGTCGTGTGTTCGTATGGAATCTTTCCAAGCCATGCGAACATAAGACTAACCGTTGATCTTACAATGAAGCTTAATGGGGGAACAAAGTGGGGCCGTTGATAGGTATCTCACAAGTGGCTGCTTTTTATTTGAGACGGTGGGGCCAGTGTCAGAAGGATCTTCAGAGTTGAAAGTAACAAAGGAAAGATCGGATGGCTGTCATATAATCTCATAGGATCTTAGAGGCCTATGCGATCATGCGACCAACCGTCGATCTTGCATAAAGACAAGCACAAATTGGTATTTCATATCCTTTCACAAACAAAAACCTGCTATTGTGGACAAAGAGGGACATTCTAGTTTATACAATCTACATTACAAAAATCATGAACTCAAAATTTCAAATTACAAATTACAAAAATCAAAATTGAAATTACAAAAATCATGAACAATACTTATTACTTGTACCTGTAGGCTTGTAGCTGAATATAAGTCAATTAATAAATTGTCAATAAATTAATAAATATTCAGAATCAAGTCCAATTCCATTATCAATTTATCCAACAAGTACAGTAATAAGTATACAGTGTATAAAATTATAAATACCTATTAACCGAATGCTAATTCTAAATCACTTCACAGTTCACTCTTCACTCAGTGTCAGTGAGCAGTCTACCTCGCCCTCTTCTATATCCCACATGGAATCCAACTCCTGAAATTGACTACTACTACTAGCAAGAGGTTCTTCTTCATTCTGAGTTGGGTATTCAAAATCAAAAAACTCTTCATCTTCATTCTGAGTCTGGGACCAAGATCCGTTGTTTGTCTTTGAACCACCATGTTTTGAAGTAGTGTTCAAAAGCCCTCGTCTTTCACGCAGGGAATTCCAAATTGCCAATGCCCTATCATAAGGAAAGTCTGTAACATTGTACTGAGTTACAAACAACCTCAAGCAAGTTTCCAAATTTCTGTCTAGTTTGTTTCTGATCTTTGATTTCAAAAACCCCAATGCACTGAAAACTCTTTCATCTTCCACCGACCCCAATATCATTGTTTGACATAAATCAGCAAGTTTGAAATATTCTGATATTGAATCACGCAGTACTTCACTTTGCTCTATCCTTTTCCAAAGCCTGGTTATTGCACCAAGTTGAAATGGATTCTCCAAGTTTTTAAACTACAATTTCATACATGATGCAAATTGTCTACATTGTTTTTTAAGATTAGCTGAATCTATAATTCCATCAATTGGTTGTCCATTGCAATCTGCATTTTTGAAAACTCTCTGATCAATTCATCAATTTTTTTATGAAACATATGAGCATCATGTTGTCTATCTCTGATGTTTTTCCAAAAATGAGGAAACACACAACCCATGGCCTCAAGAATTTCTTCTCTAGGGAATCTTTCACGAATCTCACTTGAAAGTTGGTAGGAAATTGACTTCAAATTCTCACTAACAGATTTAACAAACTTGTCAAAATCAGCCCTTTTAACTGGAAGTAGTCTGCCTCGCTTGCCCGTCTTAGATTGGTGCATTGGTATTTCATATCCTTTCACAAACACACATAAATCATTTTTTGCATTGAATTGAAAAAAATTCTCAGCATGATTCAAATCTGTAATTATTTGCCACTTGAAAAAATTTGGGCTTTGAATTGTTATCATATTTGAGTATAAATTATCCAGGGCAACGCATGTCATTTTACGTAAATCTGAGTACTCATGGATATACATAGTCCTGTCTTGGGCTTTTTTAACAATATTGTTCATTAAATCCAGCATGGGGAGAAGACTGGCTAAAGTTAACAGAGTCTCTATATCACTTAACTTATGTAACAAATCAGGAGCTTTGTCTACTGTGAGGCGTTGCTCATATATTACTCTGATCAAGGATTGATATTATGTTAGAACTCTTTCTACTGGTCCATGCAAAGAGATCCATCTGGTCTCAACATCCTTGAGAAGCTTGTTTCCTGGTGTTACTCCCTCTGAGAAAATCTTAAATTCTGAAAAACGTTTAGGACTTCTGCAGAAGTAAGAGTATATGTTGCGAACTAGATCTTCAACTTTTGACACTGTAGGAAAATCGCTTACAATTTTATATGCTAAATTCATTCAATGGGCCATGCAATGTATGCCAAGCATGTAAGGTGCAATACTAGTTTGTAATCTTGCACAGAGACCATTCCTTTGGCCTTGCATTACTGCAGCTCCATCAGCTGCAACACACACTAACTTCTTTCCAATTGTCAAATCATCCATACCAGCAACTTCATGCAAAGCATTCTTCACTTCAGAATATAAGTTTTCTGCTGTTGAATTGCCCCTCATTTATGAACACAGAGTAGAGGAGCTTGGCGGACATGTTCTTTTACTGTATACACATGCATACAAATCCAAGCAGTGTTATCTACTGCAGTAACTTCATCTATGGATAATGAAATGAATCTGGACTGTTTTACTTTCTCCTGTAAATTTTGCTTTTCCACCTCAAAAAGACAGTTTTCCATTTCCCATCCAACGTTTGTTGACCAATGTGACATGGGATAGTGAGGAACTTTCAAAAAAGATAATAAATTACCATATTCTGAGAAGTCTCTCATAGGACGCCCCCTTGACATAATATGAAAAACAACACTCATCTGAACGGTCTTTGCCAAGTTTGCTTCATTGGCTGCATGTTTAAACCCAGCCTTGATTGGATTTTCACTACTAACAATTACTGCCATTCTCTTGTTATGCTCTTCATATTCTATGGCATACTTAACATGAAGACACTCTTCCTTTGATTTCCATCTCACTACTGATATTTCTTGTCCATCTATGGTCTGTTTTTCATAAACCTTACCAATATGCTTTTCTATAGTGTCAAGTTTTAGCTGCAACTTCTTCTCTCTTTTAAGTTTCCAGGTACAAATCTTACACCTGCATTCTGTTGGTTGTTCATCATTGCTTAGGACTAGTTCAATGAACCAGTACTTTGCTACCCAATCAACCTTAAAATTTCTTGCCATTTCCCACTCCCGCCCCATTTTTACTTCCCTTTTTCTTTTCTTCCTACCAACATTATTATTATCTTCATTGCTACCATTTTCTTCCAACTGGTTCTGCATATCCCTTATAACATCTTCTCTCGTGCCACGATTGTTATCCTCATTTGATGCATTTTGATTTTCATTTAACTCAATGACAACCCTAGCTTGTGGTACTGGTACTGGTGAGCTACTGTGAATGGATTTTGCACTCACAATTGCAGATGTTGATGGAGCAAAAACATTGCCAACTCCAAAGAAAGCCTTTATGGTAGTATCTTTAAGTTTTGGGCGTTTTGATGGCCTCCCAAGCCCTTCACTGCCCTAAGGAGTCTTACCCTTGTCTAGCTTTCCAATCTCTTCACTGCCCTGAGTCTCAACCTCCCCTGATATCTGAATCCCTTCAGCAGTAGTAGCCTGAGGATACTCAATCTCAGCCTCAGGATAGTCACCCTTGTCCGACATCTTTACCCAATGACCTCTCACTAGTCACTAGGATTCTAGCCTCTACGAATTAAAATTAATAGCAATACTGTGAATTGTGAAATGTGAACAAATAATTGTTTACCTTTGTCCTGCTTCCTCTGATTTCCGATTCTCTAAAATGCTGAATCCTCTATTTATTGTTGCAAGATTGTTATTTGTAAATCTGGCCCTCCAGGTTCCGGCTCCAAAAATTTGTAACAATGCACGATAAGACTACTTCTAAGTTTTCTAAATTTGATTTGAATTTATATCAATCCATGATACCAAATTCCAAATTTCCAATTTTTAAAATCCCGACCTTTTGGTGAAAATGTGCCGAGTGCCGACCTAATCAATGCTATGTTTGGCGAAAAATTAAATATACGTGGTGAATAATTAATTAATAGGTTGGCGAAATACGTCGTGGACCAATAAAACAATTAATTAATGGGTTGGTGAAATACGTCGTGGACCAATAAAATAATTAATTAACGGGTGGCGAAATAGGTCGTGGTTAAGATAACAATATAAACCATTTGGCTATTTCAAATTTTATATGCAAGTCATAATTAATATCGCTGGCGAATAAGAGACCGTTAAAAGAACCACGTCACATTAATTATAGGCGAATATGATGGTCAAGAGCATCAAATGGAAAATCTGATTGGCGATTCCAATTAATATTCAGCGGTTACCGTGTCAAGATTAGGCGAATATTTGCCAGCGTATACCTATGCGATTCGCCAATTCCACGAGACATTATTCCCATAATTCGCCACTAAAAATTACCCTGATCTCCTCTAAGGTATATTTATGAAAGGGAATATTGTCTGCATCATTAAGTGGAAGAAGACAATATGAAACATGATCATCTAGGAAAGGAGGAACATGTGGATATTTGAAAAATATCTTAAATAACGGTCCAAATTGTCCATGGGCACTGAATACCTCTAAACTTGGGGTAGATGTTATAGAAGAGACACATATTGATGTTTCTACCAATCAAATCTATGATATGATCATTCTTATTTCCTCAAACATATTTGCTTCCACTATGACTTTGGCTCAAGAATGAGTCCATAAAGATGAGGCAAGAGATTAAGCTATCTACAATGTGTGATGATTTCTTTTGCCTATGACTCATAATTATCGTTAGTCAAATTTATAACAAAAGAATGTATTTCACAACCCATGAAAACATGAATGATACACTTCTCACATTACAAATTGAAATCGACAACTAATTACCCCCGACAATACACTTTGCAAAATGAGGCAAATTGGACTTCTGATTTCAATGATATCAACTACCATTATTAGGCTATAGAAAACTCTAATGAACAATGCATAAGATCCCCCAAAGATCCAAGAAAATATAAGTGCCGAAATAGTTCAAAGTAGACCAAATACTAAAAGTGCTATGTCCACCTATAATGGCTACGATCTGATAGCATAAATGAGGAGTAGACAAAAAATCATGCACTTACAAAAAATGCACCTGAAAATATGTTTGTATGAGCTTGAATGGAGCCTTCAAAGTTGCAGAAATCAGGATTGGACATTTACAGTCATGAAAAACTGTAAATTCTAGAAACTCTATTCTCCAATATTAGAAAAAAACTCACTAACACATTTGGGTGCATTTCCCAACGACATATAGTCGAAATCTGATGATTGTGTGTTGAAGGTTCAACGCATTGTTGGCTAGCTTTTCGTTGCTGGAATTTTGTCAGACGCTTTGAAGAATAATATTTCGTCAAACTTTCGACAAAAGTTTCATTGAAAATGAGATGCATCAAATGTCCTTGCCTTCGTCAGAATTCCGATGAACATGGCCGTCAGACCTTTGATGAGCACCATGCAAAAGGTTCTGTCACACGTACAACATTCTCATCGGAACTTGTTTGGGTATCCGTCAGAAATTCGATAAGGGATATCGTCAGATTTCCAACGACCTATTTCGCCTACTAGAAGGCTCCGACGAGAATGTTGTACATGCGACGAAACATTTCATCACACACAACATTATTGTCGGAGCCTATTTGGGAAACTCTCGGAAAGTCGACGACTCCTTGCATCAAAATTTCGACGAACCTTTAATGTTTTTTTTTAATAAAATGTGCTTATAACATACTCCAAAGCTTTCATTTTGGCATAGACAAGGAAGATGCTGGAAAAGAATCTGGCTCTACACAAAAGAGTAATGAATCAAATGGAAATATCAATTATGTTAAGTATACAAAAGAGTAATGAATCAAATGGCAATATTTCAATGATGTACAAGATTATTATATATAAACAAACATAAAAGAAAAGGATATGCTTTTGGCCATTTTGGAGCCAGCTCATCCCATAACTGCCTGGTCAACATCCATCCCAATGCAGGGAAGAAGTCTGGATGATAAAGCGTTTCTACAAGCTAGTGTCAAGTGATCACTATATGATCTTTTGTGCATATTAACATTTCCTATTGAAATGAAGTAAATGTCAATATCCCAAGGCTCACTGGGATCTTAAATGAACTACTTTAACCCATTGTCATTCCAAGATGAAATTGCCAAGAGGGTGCTTTTACCAAAAACAAATAATGTAAAATCCAGCACAAGAACATAAATATCAAGGAAAGAAAACATAAAGGTATCATCGTCATCTCCACTTTTCACTTCAAAACATACTTGTCTTTTTCAAGCAATGATGCCACAACTTCAAAATACTCAAAGAAGACAGAGGAAATCTCCATGTCGCCTGCCTTACAAAAAGCATAGTGACTCAGTATAATAAATTAGAACCACATACAGACAAATGTAAGTTAAAACATTAAAGTTAAATGTGAATCATATTTCAACTTTAGATAGCTTATTTAAAATTATGTTCACTAAAAAGTTTATTGAGCACCCATTTATAATGATCTGAAGAACATGTGAATAATTAAATATTAGTAAAGAACTAAGAAATGCTAGTCAGCTCTAGAGATAAACTGAACAACATCCATACTTTCTATTTTGTAGTAAGCAATTAGCCCTTTAGGTCTTTCTATTTTTATTGGTTCAAAATCCAAGCGCTACAACCAAATAGCTAATAAGAGAGTTGAAAAAAATATAAAATAAACAAACTTCACGTAAACATTGAATCTTAGACATAAAATATGTGGTTAGTGTGGGCAAATAATTCAAGAGAAAATTCAATTATAAACAAATTACAAGGTGTAATACCTCAAAATTGGCATCTTGCGATCCTAACCAATTTTGTTGCATTTAGTCTCATTCCTTCAAATTTCTACATCATCAAAGTCCTATTGTACTAGGCAATTCTGTCTTCTAATTGACTTTACTCGACTTAGTGTCAAATGCAGAAAACCCTAAATTTGCATTAATCACACATGATATTTAATCCTAAATATTGACTATTTATTAGCTAAATAAACCCTATGATCAATTAATTTAATTACAAAGTCCTAGCACTTTAATCAAATTAATTCCACCCCTTTTAGCTAAAACACATCAAGAGAAATTAAATAATATTTAGTTCTTTAAATAGATATCCTCATTTGAATTTAATTATTCAAACAATTGGAAAAGTCACCCATGAGGCCATATTTTATTTATTTAATTAAATATTCTCCCCAATTGTTTCACCTCCCCCCAAGGAGATGAATGGTCGACCATTTCTTTGCAAGAAACTCTTCAATCTCCGCTGGGCTTTTCTATAATAGAACCCTCTCATTCCTCATTTGGGAAGGCAATTTTTGAGTATCAAAACTCTGGCGAATTATTGTCTCATACTTTTGCATTCAAAGCTATTTTCATCTTGCATATTAGAATAGTTTTCACTTCTTAGAATAATGATGCATTTGTTCTTAATTTAGTTTCTTTTATTGCTGTTAGATTCATTTTCTTACAAGCTTTTAGATTAATATTGCACTCTCATTTTAGCATAAAATCTCAAATTGCATCTTAGCTTAAATCCTTCATTCTAGACTAATCTATGGTTGTTGGACTCTCAATTCTGAGAGTTGCTCAAAACCCTACCTAGATAGAAGGCAACAGATCAATTCATATAGGCATGCGAAATGAGTAATTCCATATTCATTTTCGTATGTAGATGATGAGTAATGACTATGTTGAAGTCTATGGATGAATAAGAGGTCAATATTTAGCTATAAACATTCTGGCGCCCACCGTGGGGCAAAAAATTCATTTCTGGCCTCATTCTCAAAATTTTTCTGTCAAAATTTAATACTCTGTTTGTACGGCCGTATGTTTGTGTACATAATTTCGTGTGAGGTTTCTCACTGTATCGCGTGACATTGTGCCTTCATTAGCACTTTCTCGAATGACAAAAGTGCTTTCTCGCACGGAGCCATGCATTTGCTTGCGCGAAACTTGCCATTAGAGTTTTAAAAGTTTTTAGTTTCTGTACTTTCCTATTGCCGTTTTCTGACATTTACTATTTGTTGTGATTTTTCACGTCTTTGTTTTTCTAATACAACATAACAGTGGGCTACAGGACATTTGACGAAGACTACATAACTATGCATACTTATTGATGGTTTGCTTGCAAGATGTTTGCCAAAGTCGCTTGACAAAGCTATTTTAAAAACATTTTGTCTGTTTACTGCTTTATTCACATAGTTTAAATAGGGCCTTGTGAAGATTTATTAAGAGTCTTGATAGTAGGATAGGGTAATAGGCTCTTCATTACATGGAAATGATGCCCATGGATGAATTCGAGACCCGGATTTTACTAGCATGATAGATACTTGGGGAAGAAAGGAAAGGTAACAAATCTTTAACACGTTCATTAGTTAGGGGATTATGCTCTTCTCTCTTTGAGAAGACTCAGAAACCCAAAAGCTTGTGAATTAGTTGAAGAGGAGTTAGCTAGGTGATAGACATGTCTGGTGTGTTTGGGTAAGGTGAAGAGGTAGAGGATTATGCTCTTCTCTCTTTGAGAGAATCAGAAACTCCGACCCTTGAACCCAAGCCAAGTCTGTGTCACCTTTAGAGGGCCTACCGGAAGTTGAATCTCCGGGAACGACCCAAGTGAGTACACACCTTTTGTTGGTGATTCCACCTCACTATAATAAAGTAGCTTTGTTGAGTCTAAAGACTCCAAAGCCATGTTAACTTCTTTCTCTTGATCCATGACTATCATCTTGAGAAAGCTTTGTCTATTGTACTGAGTGGCGCCGCTCCTAGCCCTGCTTGCGGGGGTGTACAACTTTTAGGTGTCGGTGTGGCTGAGAGGCCCTAGCCTTGTATCGGGGGTATCGAAGGTTAGTGTGAACAGAAGCCCATTAAACACTCTCTTAGTTAGTTGCCTACTCGGTTCATCTCCGAAAGGGGACATAATCTTTAGGCAGGGAGGGGGAAGAATCTCTCCCCTGGCTTCTCACCATAGGCATGCACCTGCACATTTGAAGGTGGTATATGACACTGGCCCCTACTTGAAGGGTAACCTTTGAACATATATTATTGAATCCTTGGAAACACCAAAAACACAGGCGCCCTCTAGAGGGTGACACGACTGTGTGAGGTGAACACATGCACATAAGTTGTGAGGCATGAATTTTGTCTTCTCTACCATTTCCTTTGTAGGGATAACTGAGTGTTTGTTTGAGTCTTAAACTGCCCAACATGATCAAACTTGTCAAAACTCCCATGATTCTTCCGAGTTACTTTTGGTAGAATTGTTTTCGACTACTAATTGCTTCACTATTGCTTGTTAAGTCCAAACTCTATGCTTGTAAACGATTGATTTCAAACATTCAAATTGAGATTTGTTGATTCAAAAACGTCTTAAATCAGTCTAAGAACTGGGCATTCTGCTAGAGAACAGCTCACGTTGTGTCTCAAAATCTGATTCTATCTCGAAAACTATGTCAAATTTTCAAACTTTGGTCTTTTCCCGTGTGAGATTTTAGTTTCCTATGCATTTCCTCACGTGAGACAACACATCTTCGCACACAGTTTAGCATTTCCTCACGCGAGATTGCACTTCTTCGCGTGAGACTGTCTCTTGATTTTCAAAACAACGAGCTTATTCCCGTCAGCTGATTGATTTCTTGTCTGATTTGGTTCTTGTCTAGGGTCTGTCTGCTTGTTCTCCTATTGTCCACTGCCTGAAACTGGGTGTCTCGAGTTGAGAACCAAGCGATTATTGCTTAAACTCATGTCGTCTCTCTGTTATCTATCCTTTCCTACTGTGCTCTTGTATCTTGCGATGCGATAGTCACATCTTGGTTGTTCTAGCCTTACTCTCGATGATTCGTGCTGGGTACATTTCACTTTTATCACATTTTTTGCTATCCTAGAGATAGAGTTCTGAGCATAATCCTACGTCCTCTCTCGTTACTTAATCTTTGTCTATGACCGTTACAATTAGAAGTGGAAACGCATTCCCCTTACGTGGTACTGGACAAGGTAGAGGTAGACCTCGCAATCAAGGAATAGGTCGTTCTGAACCTATCATGCAATCCGAGTGCTGTAAAGGATTGTCACATTCCTCCTCACCGGGTGCCTGAAAAGAGAGTCCATCTCGATCCTCATCTCCTATCAGTCGACCTAGTGTTAGACGTTTGTTCCACATAGACATCAGTCTGAATCGGAATCTAGTGTTCCAGGAGCACTACAATTCGTTGTTTCAAAACTAGCTTGACTTATTGTTTCGAGAACAACATAACCCATTGTTTCAAGACCAACAAAACTCTAAAAGGTCACCATTTGAACCCGACCCTATTGACACAACAAAGATTACCTTAGCCACGACCTCTCGGCATATTACACACACTCATACTAAGTCTGTGCACGTTGCACACTCGCACATTGACAAGATGGAAAATCAATACCAAGAGGGTGAATACATCAAAGGTAATGATCAATCTCAAAACGACCAACATCTATATCAATCCCAAAGCATTTTTGAGATTCTTGGTAATGGCAATGAGGAGATAACCCAAAATGACATAGATGCCGCAAAAGCCAATAAAAGTCTTCTCAAGATGATGAAAATTCTCCTTGTAGAAGAGAAGGAGAAATACTTTCTCGAACTAGCGAAACAGGGGGTGAAGTTACCTCCAGATTACAAAGTAGAGACACTTATGGTCAAAGAAGAGGAAACCGAGACCACTAAGCTACAAAAGTTAGTTCGAGATATGCAAGACCAAATCAATCAACTTGTGAAGGAGAAGGATAAACCAACACAATAGTTCACATTGGAAAACATCTGCCCTTTCCCATTTGATAAAAGTCTTTGCATGCCTCCATTTCCCAAAGGTGTAGAACTTCCTAAATAGGACAAATATTTGGGTACTTCTGATCCTCAAGATCACTTGAGAGAGTTTGGTGCTCTATCTATGGAGTTTATACACGACCAGACTTACCTCATGCACCTCTTCCTGCGTAGCTTGGGTGGATCAGCTATGGAGTGGTTCTCTCAACTATCCACTGGCATCAAGTCTTTTGATGAGATTGCCAATTTGTTCCTCCAGCACTATTCACACAACATCCAACATCCAGTTAATATCTGAGATCTTTGCAATCTGAAACAACGACAAGGCGAACCTTTCTTGGCATTTCTCTAGAGATGGAGACAACTTTGTACAAAATATCCTCGCAAAATACCCGAGTCTGAAAAGCTCGACATCTTTTTAGACAATCTTGTCCCCGATTTTGGATATCAAGTGAAGCTGCAAGGCCCCCTAACTTTCATTAATATGATTAAACAAGTTGTGAGAATAGAAGCATTCATGGTCAAGAAAGGAGAGCTAACTTTGCACAAGGATAACAAACATGGGTCTTCCTCCTCAAGCAAAGACAAAGCTAAGTTTGTCAACAAAAACCGGGATGTGAATGATGGAGTTGTTGACAATGTGACCTCAAAACCTTCGAAGGCTATTTTCAACCTTACCTCTAGTATGCAGGCGACCAAAGCCACTTAAAAGGCTATGATAGATACTGAGCCACCTTCGAGATTTTCTAGAAACAAACCTTTTGCCCCTCGACCCAAACGTGAGTTCACTTCCCTAGGAGAACCCCTTGACGTAGTTTACAAGACTCTCTTGCAAAACCAAATACTTCTCTGCAAAATTTGCGTCCTTATGATATGCAACCGCAACCTACTTGGTGGAATGAAGCCACATACTGTGATTACCATCAAAACAAGGGTCATAAAACTTCCAGCTGTATTCAACTTCGACATAAGATCCAAGATTTTATAGACAATGGTGATATTGTTGTGAGTGGTCATAACAAGAACTCAGACCATCAGGCATTCAAAGACCCCTTTCCTCCTCACGAGAAGGGTGAATCTTCTAAGACCAAGAATGCCAACACTAAGGTCAACTACACATACAGTACCAACGAAAATGTCATTAATATGGTAGAACCTGTTGAGGCTGAATACTGTGATGTGATCACCATCAAGGGGAGAAAAGATGCTCCTATGCCTAAGACTCAGTTTGTCCTACGAGGCCCTGTGTCTCACTCTTCCAAACTGAAACAATATGAGGATTGTGTGAACGTTGTTACTTGATCTCGTGCGAAGATTGTTCTTAAGGGTCCCGAGCCTCCTACATCTACACCGAAACAACCTGTGGATAAAGCTGTTGTTGGCCCCGCTAACAAGAACTTGAAATCGGTCCCCACGCCTAGCACTGCTAATTACAACATCCTAAACCAGTTGCAACGTACCAACGCTCATATCACTATCTTTGAGTTGTTGAAGATCTCGCCTGCTCATAGGCAAATTCTTGATAAAGCCCTCGCTAAGGCAAATGTCCCAAAAGATTTGGATCTTGACCGGTTTCAATCCATGGTGGGTCACTTGACCTCACCCCATTATCTATCTTTCTCTGAAGAAGATGACCATTCGCTGAGCCATCTGCACAATGCTCCTCTGCATATTGAAGTCATGATAGGCCCAAAGTGCGTCTGTCGCGTCCTCATTGACAATGGTGCTAGCCTGATGCAGGAGCATCCTAGGGTAGTTGGCTATCTTGCATGTTTGGGAGATTTGATGGAGTTGTGTGGACTTATTTTCATGTGTGAGGGGTTTGGTAGAATTGGATAAACCTACTTGGGTCTTCGGTAATTGGATTTGATGTATTTAATGGAACTTGGCATGGTCTTGGTTGCTCAGCATGGCCTTGGGGAGCTCGGCCTTGCTTAGGAATTTGGTGCCTATTTCAGGCTGTATAAGTAATTTTCCACAAAGAGTTAGAGGCTTAAAATTTCAGGAATTGAAGAGGGCCTATATTTCTACCTACGGTTCGAAGCACGAGTTCTAATTCATCCGGAGCTAGGAGATATTGTGATTTTACTAAGACATCAATTTTGGGAATTTAATTGTTGTTGTTGGCCGACTTGTGGCATTTAATTTCGGTATTTGTATTTAATTTATATTCAGGGCCGACCTGTGGCTTAGATTGGTATAAGTAGGGGTTGTGGGGGAAGTCTTGAGGATCATTCATCCATCTTGGAGAAGAGGAGGTGGATGTGGAGTGAGTTTTGAGGAGAGCTAGTAGCTGCGGCTTGGGAAACAAGGAGATTGCTTGGTGGGCTTGCGAGCACAAGTTTAGATCTTCCTTGGGGGTTCCTACCAGTGTGTGGATCTGGGCTAGCTAGGGTTTTGGTTTGGATCTTGTGAGATCTTGTGGAGTTTCTATTGTAATTGCATTATATTTGGCCGTAACCCGAAAGGCCTTACAGTCGGGCATGTTGGATGAAAATATGATGGTTCTATTATGAGTATTGGCATTGTGTGGATCTATATCTTTGTATTGTTAATATATTCTTATGTGTGGTTATTTGCTGGGGGCTAGGACATCTCCATTGGGGATTCTCCTACCTTGCACTGCATCAAGTGGTATCAGAGCATAGTTGTTCCTGAGTGTGTGGACAGAGTGCCGAATGTGAGGCAGTTTACACCAGGACCTTGGGTGGAGTTTTTCAGAGTGAAGGTTGTTCCTGAGTGTGTGGACAGAGCGCCGAATGTGAGGCAGTTTTCACTAGGACCTAGTTGAAGGTTGGATCTAGTTGGTGATTTGCTACGGAGGGTTTGCAAAGATCTTAGAAGATGGCTCTAAGAAGATTGGACCCTAAGATGATTGCAAAACTCCATGATGTGGTGGAGAAGAATATTTCAAAGACTTGTGCTCGGTTGGAAGCTAGATTGACTAATCAAGTTAAGGAAAGGATGGTTGAGAGTGATCCATCTCTGGATAAATTTCATAAGAGAGTTCGAGAGATCTTGAAACCGTGGAGCTGGAGTCTACCGATCAGGAAGCAAGTTGTCTGGCCGGTTAGAAGACTTGTTCGAGAGAGAAGAGGGCATAGCAAGGTTGATATGGAAGTTGGTTTTGTTGATCAGTGTGTGGAGGCTGATGCGGAACCTGTGGAGAAACTTGTGGATGTTTCTATGGAGCTTCCTAACCTTGTTGATGTTGTGATTGAGGTTGGTTTTCATGATTAGTTGGTTGAGTCTGACATGGAAATTGTGGAGCACTTGGTCATGGATAATCAGTTTGATAAGGGTGATGATCCATATGTTGGTGATATGGATGTTGCTGGTGTGGATTCACTAGTTGTTGATGTGGTTGAGGATCTACATGATACTACGGATCTGTATGTTCCTGATGTGAACCTGTTGGTGGTTGACATGGTTGAGGATTTACATGTTGCTCCTATTGTGGATTTGAGCTTACATGTTGGT
Source organism: Chamaecyparis obtusa (assembly GCA_027943335.1). Lineage (NCBI taxonomy): Eukaryota > Viridiplantae > Streptophyta > Pinopsida > Cupressales > Cupressaceae > Chamaecyparis > Chamaecyparis obtusa. The sequence continues at coordinate 594,458 of BSBK01000752.1, read as the reverse complement.
GACATGGATTTCATGTTTGAGGATATTGTTGTTGTTGGTAGTGATCCGCTATAGAGAATATTGGTGAGGCACTATGTTCAGTTTGTTCCTGGGAGTGAGCATGTTGATTGGATGGTTGAGATTCTAGTGGTTGACAGATGGATGCGGATTTGGATGATTTGCATGTTGGTTATATTGTCCCTATTGGAGTGGAAGCCTTTGGTGAAGATGAAGATGGTTGCAGATATTTCATCTAGCATCAAAGTATGAGGCATACTTCTTTTCGTACCTAGGGAGTCTGATGCAGGAGCATCCCAGGGTAGTTGGCTATCCTGCATGTTTGGGAGATTTGATGGAGTTGTGTGGACTTATTTTCATGTGTGAGGGGTTTGGTAGAATTGGATAAACCTACTTGGGTCTTCGGTAATTGGATTTGATGTATTTAATGGAACTTGGCATGGTCTTGGTTGCTCAGCATGGCCTTGGGGAGCTCGGCCTTGCTTAGGAATTTGGTGCCTATTTCAAGCTTTATAAGTAATTTTCTACAAAGAGTTACAGGCTTAAAATTTCAGGAATTGAAGAGGGCCTATATTTCTACCTACAATTCGAAGCACGAGTTCTAATTCATCCGGAGCTAGGAGATATCGTGATTTTACTAAGACATCAATTTTGGGAATTTAATTGTTGTTGTTGGCCGACTTGTGGCATTTAATTTCGGTATTTGTATTTAATTTATATTCAGGGCCGACCTGTGGCTTAGATTGGTATAAGTAGGGGTTGTGGGGGAAGTCTTGAGGATTCAATCATCCACTTGGGAGAAGAGGAGGTGGATGTGGAGTGAGTTTTGAGGAGAGCTAGTAGCTGCGGCTTGGGAAACAAGGAGATTGATTGGTGGGCTTGCGAGCACAAGTTTAGATCTTCCTTGGGGGTTCCTACCAGTGTGTGGATCTGGGCTAGCTAGGGTTTTGGTTTAGATCTTGTGAGATCTTGTGGAGTTTCTATTGTAATTGCATTATATTTGGCCGTAACCCGGAAGGCCTTACAGCCGGGCATGTTGGATGAAAATATGATGGTTCTATTATGAGTATTGGCATTGTGTGGATCTATATCTTTGTATTGTTAATATATTCTTATGTGTGGTTATTTGCTGGGGGCTAGGACATCTCCATCGGGGATTCTCCTACCTTGCACTACATCATAGCCTTAATATTTTCTCTGCTAACCTGCTCACCCAATTAGGCTATGATGAAGATTGCATAGATGCGCACAAGAAAATCACCATCAAGGCATATGATGAAGAGGAACAAAAATCCAAAGGTCTGATTGTGCTACCAATCCGAGTTGGACCAATTGAGAGGGATGTCATCTGTCAAGTTCTAGACATTCCCCTTGCATACAATATATTGTTGGGAAGACCGTGGATCCATGAAATGCAGGCGGTTCCATCCACATATCATCAATGTATCAAGTTCCCGTTCCATGGAGCAGAAGTAAGTGTCGGCCAATATGGGCTATTCTTGCAATACGCTCACACAATCTGCTGACAGCTTTGTCCCAACCAACAGAGAGTCTACTGAATTCTTCGATGTCAAACTCAAAGAAATGGAACAGACTCTGAAGCTCAAAGATATAGGCATGGGGGGGTATCAGATTGAACTTGTGTTGTCATTAGTGGCTCTGCCTCCGTCTTCGCATTCCTATGGGAGACCTTCTGAGAGCAATAAACCTTCTGTCATTTCTCCTCAAATAGTCTATGATGGTGCCTTTGTATGGGCCACAATGCCACTAGAAGATGAGGATGAGGACAGGGCTATTACAGCTTGGATTTATAAAGGGAAAGACACATCTGAACAAATCACTCTCGCTCGTGATATAGAACATGAACCAAACAGTGAAGGTTTCAAGCTCATAAAATGCTTTAGCTATAAAGGGAGTGACCCTATAGGGGTAAATGCTAATGGTTTGCCTGAAACAATTGAAGCCATAAGACGAAGGACAAAAGACACTTCAGGTCTAGGCTTCAAGAAAATCCCGTTTCATTTAGGGATCAATAAATTTGTACTAGAACCAAAATGTCCACTAGTATCTAGGGACACTATTTTAGCTAAAAATTTAGAGGACAGTTCAAATGAGGATACCTTTCCTTATCCTATTCCTCCAGATCTTGCTACGCTCTTTGCAAGATTCTGATGACACCACCTCAGTTACTCCTTTGACCCATGAACAGTTGAGAAAAATGCAAACGACTCACCCTAACTATCAACGAGAACTATACATGCCGTCATCCTTCCAAGAATGGTTCCAATAGGAACAAAGTCAACATAATATCAATACTACAAGAGATGATAATGAGTTAGATGGTACAACAAGTGATGATGGAGTTCCTATATCCAGTATTACAGACTCACATGAGTATGAGTTCAATTCTCTATCTGACACAACTTCTGACAAGGACATAGACACAGTACATGCATTTGAGAATCTTATCAAAGTAGGTGAAGGGTCTAGTGTTAGGACGACCGAGTGTGATTCCACTGACATTAACATACCCTCTACTTCCGACGTGAGATCTCAAAGGGACTCAAACACACCTCTGGATGAGATTGCTTTAGGTCTCAACTTTCTTGTTCACGCTTCGATGACTATACTGTGAATGCACTTGAACCTGCCGCTTCTCTTTCACTGCACCATCCCAAGCTCATCAACTGGAACTCTCCCTCTCCATCTAGTGAAGTCCTTACGTTCCAGAATGACTATACTCTTGCCTGTTACCTCAACCCTGTTGAACATGTATTGCTCTCCACTAGTGAAGATAGTGTTAACATGACTGAAGCCAATATCAAGTATCTCAGTCACAAAATTAAAAGAAAAAAGAATAGGTGCTTTGATGGTGAAAACCACATTGTGGCAGTGTCAGAGCCAAAAAAAAGTAAAAATAAAAGACATATCTGATGCTGAAAACCTCTCTAAGGTGCCCGAGGATGGGATACTTGATACGCTTCCAAGTCATTTTCAAGAAAGATCATCAGTGCTGATTGAACCAACCCAACCAGTGAACTTGGGCACAAAAGTTGCACCTCAGATCATTCATTTGTCACAATCACTATCTACAGAAGAGAAAGAAGAATTCACCAGTTTCTTTCAAAGCAAGAAAGTTAATTTTGCGTGGACCTATTTTGATATGCCTGGATTGGATCCTAATCTGATCATGCATCACCTGTCTATAGCACTAGGCGTCAAACCTATTAAACAAAAGCTTCATAAGATGCGTCCACATGTGGCACTCTTAGTCAAGGCAGAGTTAGAAAAACTTCTCAAAGGTGGTTTCATCAGAGCCATTAACTATGCAGAATGGATTTCCAATATTGTTCCAGTTTCTAAGAATGATAAATCCATTCAGGTCTGCACAAATTTTCGGGACCTGAATAAAGAATGTCCCAAAGATGACTTTCTGTTACCCAACATTGACATGACAACTGGCTATGAAATGTGCTCTCTAATGGATGGTTTCTCTGGTTACAATCAGATAAAGATCACACCAGAAGATCAAGAGAAGACTGCCTTCACATGTGCTTGGGGAACTTTCTATTGGAATGTCATGCCCTTGGACTTAAAAATGTTGGAGCTACATATCAAAGGGCTGCCACCACTATCTTTCATGACATGATGCACAAAATGATGGAAGACTATGTGGATGACACTTTGGCTAAGAGCATGCAACATAAGGCACATCTTGCAGATCTAGGTCCTATACTCGATTGAATGGAACAATTTAGTTTGAGGCTCAACCCAAAAAAGTGTGCATTTGGTGTTACTTCTGGCAAGCTATTAGGTTACATCATTTCTGTGAAGGGCATAGAAGTCGATCCAAAAAAAGTTCAAGCCATCATGGAGATGCTTCTTCCGTGCAACATTAGTCAGATGAGAGGGCTCCAAGGCCGGTTACAGTCCATCTGACGCTTCATTGCACAACTGGCCGATAAGTCACGACCCTTCACCAAGACTTTACATAAAGTTGTGACTTATGAGTGGAATGAAGATTGTGACAAAGGGCTCACACAGATCAAACAATACCTTGCAAATCCACCGATAGTGATGCCTCCTATTCATGGGAAGCCACTCATCCTTTACATCTCAGTTATAGATACATCTCTGGGTGCCCTGTTGGTTCAAGAAGATCAGAATAACAAAGAACAAGCCATCTATTACATTAGTAGAACTCTGGTCTCTTATGAAATGAACTATTTTGTCATTGTGAAATCTTGTCTAGTTGTGGTACTTGCTTCATAGAAATTACAATACTACATGCTTGCTCACACAACATGTCTTATTGCTAAAATTGATCCATTAAAGTACTTGCTTAGCAAAGCTGCCCTTACAGGTAGATTAGCGAAATGGGTCATGATACTCAGTGAGTTTGACATTGAGTATGTAGAAAGAAAAGCCATTAAAGGACAAGCGATTGTAAATGAGTTGGCTGAAGCACCTATAACAGATTACCAACCATGGAGCATTGAGTTTCCAAATGAGTCCATAATGCTTCTCCCACATCAGACATGGACGATGTTCTTTGATGGATAATTTACCCAATAGGGGTCAGGTGCCGGAATACTGTTCCTTACCCCACAGAGGTACTCTTTACCAAAGGCATACAAAATGTTGTTTCCTTGTACAAATAACATTGCTGAGTATGAAGCCCTAATCAATGGCATGAAGATAGCCATAGAATGGAGAGTAGATGAACTTAAAGTCTTTGGAGACTCACAATTGATCATCAATCAGGTCAATGATGTCTATCAGACAAAGGATGATAAGATGGTGCCTTATAAATAGATGGTCAATGATCTAAGAAAGTACTTTGCACATATCACTTTTTAGCAAATTCCAAGAGCAGATAACAAAGTAGGTGATGCAATGGCTACTCTTGCCTCTATGCTACAGATGCCAAAAAATGACTTCCGACATGAATTCTTGGTGGAAACGTTACTCTACCTAGCCTAGAATGCCCCTGAATCTAGGATGATTTGTTCAGTCATTGGACACGATTCATCCCACTACCATTATATCTACTCCTACCTCCGTGACCAGATCATTCTAGACACTTACACTGGGAATGAGAAACGTCGCCTAATCCGCAGTGCTTCATAGTATGTCATTGTAGCTAATGACTTGTATAGGCGAGGTCTAGACAGTACCCTCCTTAGGTGTTTAGAACCCGATGAGTCTAAGCGTGCGCTAGCTGAGGTGCATGAAGGCATCTGTGGTTCTCATTCGAGCGACTTGACATTGGCTCGTAAGCTTATTAGAGTTGGTTACTATTGGCCGGATATGGAAAAGGAAGCTACACAGTATGCCAAATCTTGCAAACAGTGCCAACTACACGGAAATATGATTCACGCTCCTGCCAAGGAGCTCATTCCCTTCATCAGTTTCTGGACATTTCAGCAATGGGCCTTTGATTTGGTGGGTCAGATTCATCCTTCTTCCTCGAAAGGTCACAAGTTCAATATCACTACTACAGATTATTTTACTAAATGGGTCGAGGCAGTGCCTCTAACCATAGCCGATGGCAACTCTGTAGCCAAGTTTATACTGAATTACATCATATGTACGTATGGTGTACCCTCCTCAATAATCACTGACAACGGGGGGCAGTTCAAGAACAAGGATCTGAAGGAGTTATGCACTAAGTTCAAAATCATTCAGCACTGGTCTTCCATCTATTATCCCCAGGGTAATGGACAGGCATAAGCATCAAACAAGATGATCTTTAAGATCCTGCATCACATAGTTCACAAATCTGGACGAGACTGGCACCTCTAGATTAATTCGGCTCTATGGGCTTACCGCACAAGTATAAGAACACCGACATGGGTCACGCCCTTTGCTTTGGTTTACAGAGTGGATGTTGTGCTGCCTATTGAGGTTGAGATTTCTACTTTGTGAGTCTCTCTAAAGGGCCTCATTACTGATGAAGACACTAGAATATCTCGGCTGTAAGAGCTAGAATTATTGGATGAATGTCGACAAGTGGCATTTGATCATCTTAGAGCATATCAGAAGAGGATGTCTAAAAGCTACAATAAGAAGGTCAAACCAAGAGAATTCCAAGTGGGTGACATCGTCCTGAGAGAGAACCCCAAGAATCAACAACAATGGATCTAGAAGGGAAAGTTTGAACCAAATTGGCTTCGTCCATATATAATTACTGCAACGTTTGGGTCTGGTGCTTATCAACTCTCTACCACTGAAGGGGAACAACTCAAAGAGCTGATCAACGCTCTACACCTAAAGCAATTCTACAACTGAGACATCTTCTGCATGCTCCTGTACATACTCAATTCTGAAAAAATCCTAAAAATTGCAAAATGTCTTGGAAAAATTATCATCTTAGTGAAAACCTGGTAAACGGGCACTTTGATGCATCTATTATCCTGGTGAAAACCTGGTAAACAAGCACCTTGATAATACAAAAAAAATATAAAAATATAAAAATATAAAAATAAAAATAAAAATACAAAAAAATTGGAAAAAAAAAAATGTGTCATTGATGAAAACCTAGCAAACAGGCGTCATGGTAGCAAAAATAGAATTTTTGTCAAGATGATGAAAACCTAGTAAACAGGCGCCTCTTGTTCCACAAGGCTATACCTATTACAGCACCGCTTGGCTCTATACAGCTGCCCCTTGCTTTCCTGCTTTAGTTTGTTTTCCTGTTTCCTGATTTAGTTTGCTAGCTCATGCACTCGCTCTCAGTTATTTTCGCGATTATGCTCGATTGTACATGGATTGAAACTGGTCACACTTGGGGGCACCTTCCTGGTCTAGGGGGCATTGTCCTATCTCTCTCCTTGAGGATCTCTCCTCGCATCAGTCACCAGTGGTTCTCATTGCGTCTGCCTGCTGATGTTTAGCTCTTAGATCTCTCTCCTTGAGGATCTCTTGTATCAGTCACCAGTGGTTCTCACCGTGTCTACCTGTTGATACTTCGTTAGCACTCCGATTTCTCCTTGGGAAGATTTCTCGTGTCAGTCACCAGTGATTCTCACTACGTCTACCTACTGTCGTCGTCCTGTTGAGACTTCTTGTGCTATATACTTCTGATTTGACATCAATCCACTCAAACTGAAATTGGATTTGTAACTCTCTGAAGTGTGTTGAGCTTTTCTTTTGTGTGCTTGTCTTTTTGCTTTATCATTCCTCCTTGAGCAACTCTATGGCATTTATCTTGACCAAGAGAAGCGGAGACTGGGGGCATGATCTTTTCTTTATTTTCTATTTGCCGGTTTAGTTCCAATGATCCAATGAATCTATATAAGAGGGGTGTCCACTATGAGAGCCTCCATCTCGTATTGGATGGCCATGTGTACCTCAACTCCTTTTATATGGAGACTTTGGTGACGTTGGTTCTTCTCTTGGTTTGTTTGAGTGACTTATTTTTGCTACAAGAGAAATTTCTGACGCTCATCCTGCTAAGTGAATGTAAGGGTCACTACAAGTACCTTTGGTATGCTTATCATTCACTTAACAAAAGAAAGAACTCTCGTGTGTCTGGCGTGTTTGTACACAAGGAACATTCAGGTCATTCTAGCAACTATGCTTTGATGCTTATGTTAACTTGCTAAATCAAAAGGAATAGGTGTTTAGGTCATTCTAACTTCTTATGCCTTAATGCTTACACCTCATTCCAAAAAATCTAAGACTAATGCCATATTCACATTCTCATGATTGCCATGTTAGTAAGAGTTGTATGACATCTGATGATCATCTGATACTAAAAACTCTGTAATGATAATTATCTAATGGGTCCAACAACCAAGTCCTAGGGATTGCATCTAGGTTAGGCTTGCATTTTCATCCTAGACTTGCATAGTGATAGTATTTTGATGCTCACTTCATGGTTTTATTCGCCGAGGGTTCTCATCTTACGTCCCGAGTTCATCTTGACTGCACAAGTGTCTGATCTCGCTCTCAATCTTCAAAACATTCTTTTGGTTAGTACCTGTCGTGTATTGCAATATCCTACAAGAGATGATTAGTACTATACATTGCATTTCCATTGCATTAATAAAGTGCATTATCACAAACTCATATGCATACATTCTACACCTACATATTCATATACATGTGCATCCATCATAAGCATCAATCAAATCATACATTGCATTTATCTATCATTGCATTTCACATTGCATACATATATACCAATAAAACATGTGCACATTCATTTGCATATTCATAAAGGAACCATGTACATCTCATATCTACTCATCTAATCATATAGGAAACATCTCATAAAGCATCAAATCCAAAGCAATAAATGACATGTACAATGATACCAAAAGATGAGCTCATATATATATCGATCAAATGTCAGTATACAAACAATGGTGCTACTCGAGCACAATCTATAAAAAATGGGGCTACAATACATCATGCTATATCAAGATCCTAGTCTAACCCTTCCCATCACCACCTAGAGGAGGAGGCATGTCTGCCTATGGTGGTGCTTGTGGTGGAGCTTCATGTGGTACTGCTGGTGCCCCGACATACTTTGAAAATTGTGGAACCTGGTCCACTACCTCTGGCATTGCACCTACATATGCTGCGTAATAGTAGGCTAACTAGGCGGCCTCATATCGAGTCTCTATCTGAGCCCTCACCAACACCTCCCATAGCTCTCTGATCTCTCGATCTCTCTCAACCACTCGAGTATCTCAGATGGAAACTTGTATGTGGAGATCGCTCAACTCCCTCTGCTACTACCACACCCTCTCTCGGCTCCTGGGGGTGGTCCCTGTGAAGCCCGATCCTGCATGACTATGTCCTTGATATGTGCCTCGTTGTCAGGAGGTTGCTACTATACTGTATCCCTTGTCCTCTATCTTGTAGATCTCTCCTGACCCCGCTGCTACCTGCACTAGGATCTATACCCATCTGTCTAGGAGGAATAAGAGTCTGCCTAGTCCTGTGTCGGGTATCTGCACCTGCTACTGTGGTTGTGGTATCTACTGCTGTGCCACCTGTTGTGCCTGCTAACCCATGCCAACTAGATTTGTGAATCGTGGGAATGGATGTGCTAACAGATGATCCCTGTATGTTGGTACCATCCCCCCATCAGTAACGACCACCATGTAATCCCATCAGGTTGGCACTACCCGTGCCTCTATCAGGCACCTGCCCTTATCTAACCTTGCCTGCCAGCCCTTCTTCACCTCATTGGCAAAGCGAGCATATGCACAATACTCCTAAGATATGTCATGTGGCCTACCAAACTGCCGCAGAACCTGTGATAGTGGAAATCGCTCAATAATGCTGAGAGTGCGGCCTACCAAGGGACATGAACAAAACCTATGAGGAAGCTCATGCCTGGCGTCATCCCAGACCTCTGTCTCTACCCATGGTCGCCATACCACTGCCACCATGTCATCTAGCTGAGCCCTCCACTACTCAGTCTTACCCAGCACTGGCTGAGTCATTGGTCTGCCATATCTATAAATGTATGGCTCCAGAGGCTGTCTAGTATCATGGAACACTGGTCTGCACATCGGAAGATGCTCCCAGGCCCATATCTGCAACACAAATACTCCTATTGCCATGCTCCGAGAGCCCTGATACACGATCTTGTGCATCTCGTGATACATCTGTGCCAACATGCACTGGCCCCATCCAAATCTCATAGGTGGTTGCTGTAACATCCTCTGCAGCATCCGACCCCAGCCACACTCCAATCCGTGTTGCCCTCTATTTGGGATCAAGTAGCAACCTAGGAATGCTGCTAACACAACTACTAATTGATATCCAACACCATACTGGATGACCAAATCATCCCAGGCGATGGCCCGACCCATCACTAGATCATCCTGGAAGATCTCTTTGAGCACCACAATACCTGCTCTCAGTTGTGTATCATATTCCACGTGTGGGCCGTGGAAAGGTACTCTGAAGATCCTATAGATGTCTTCTGGGGTGACTGTCATCTCCCCCTGCGACAAATGAAATGTGTTCATTTCTGAATGGAAACGCTCGACAAGTGCACCTAGTAATCTATGATTTACCCGGATATCGGGTATATCACGCAAATATGACAATCCTAATCCATCTATGTGTGCACCCTTTGCATCATCCAGATGCCGCACTAGCTCCCTAATGACTGGGTGGTGAGATCAAAATACAATGTTTGGGAAGTCAACTTGCAATGCAAGCGATGACACATGATCAATATCTCAATCATGATGGTTTTCAAAGCAAAACAACAATTGAAAGTATGCACCTATCCTACGACTGCCTCTCAGATGCTCTACTTGGTTAATGTTATGCAATTTTGGGTCAAAATTGGGAATTCTGTTGTAGTTTCCCACGTGAGGAAGTAGGGGTCTCACGTGAGATTTCTATGTCGTGTGAGACTTTGTGCCAGTTCATGCTAGAGATCTTCCCTGGGGAGATTCTCTCGCGCGACTTTGACAGCCTCTTTGCGCGAGCTCATGGCGGGTCCTCGCGTGAGGAAGCCCTCTTTTGGTGTTTTCTCGCGTGAGACCCCTCCCTGGCCCATGTGAGGAAACTTTTTCCTCACGTGAAATCTTGTGGGAAAAGTCTAAAATAGCCCTAAATCTACCTAATTCTATTCAAAAGCGTTAAAAAATTGAAATGCAAGCTGAGTTTTCAACTACTTGCAGGTGGGTCATAATCCACCAACCGACTGTGTCATCGGGAGTGCTCGAATCTATGCAATCTCACTGGCACGCTCTCCATTTCGCTCAGAGCTCTCTAAATCACTCAAAGTCAAAGGTTGCAAATGAATTGAAAATGACCCTTTTGGGCCTTATATAGGTTTTGACCTAATTTTCAAAAGTGCTCCATTTTGCACGAAGACTTCACCCTTGGCTAAATCGATCGCTCTGAATCCATTTTCGGGATCGAAATCAAAATCTGACACTCCTAGATAGCTCAAAATTGGATCAACATGATCGAACGCTTGTGTAGTTGACCTTCTGATATCGTTTTCTTGCCACAAACACATCTCATCATCATTTTCTTGACTTCATCTTTTTCATCAAAAGTCAACTTTGGTCAACCTTGGTCAAACTTGGTCAACAAGACCTCCAAATCACTCTCGATCACTTCTGAATCTTCTCGATTCTTCCATCATTTGTTCTGAGTTCTTCTAGCTCTCCGATTCTATCTCTATCTACAACCTATTGCTGTCAATCATCTTTATGACATGTCATCTTTCGATTTCACTACCGAGGGGGCAGGATGCTTGCGTCATTGAATCCTATCAAATCAGTCTCAAATCAATCTCATCTAAATCAAAAGTCCTCATCGCTCGGGGCATCTCATCTCTAGGGGCATCTTTGTGCCTCGCATCTTGTCATCTATCTACTAGGTATCTAAGCAATCTAACTCGGATCCTCGAGGATCAAACTTTTTTTTGGAGATGGTTCTCGAAATCTCATTAGGTATTGGGGCAATCTAACCTCGATCGCTGAAATTTAGGCTTCATTCTGGAGATGGCTCTTGAAAGCTCTTTCTAACTGATGTCTGGGCAATCTAACCTGGGTCTCAAGGGACTAAGCTTCGTTCTGGAGATAGTCCTAAAAATCTGCATCAATTATCATTTAATCAATGGTTATTGGGGCAATCTAACCCTGACTCCTAAAGATTGAGCCTCGTTCTGGGGACAGTCTCACCAAAAGTGGTAATCTCACCGATGTCTTCACAATCTAACTTAGACTTCGGAGAATCAAGCTTCATTCTGGAGATGGTTCTACAACTCGATCTGATTTGTGTCTTGGAGATCTAACCTCGACTTCCGAGGATTAAGCTTCGTTCTAAAGATAATCTTGAAAACCTCATCAATTGTCACATGAAACTATTCTTTGAATCAACGCGCTGCTCGCACATCAAGTCAAAGAGGGGCAAAATGTAATACCCCAAAATTGGCATCTTGCGATCCTAACCAATTTTGTTGCATTTAGTCTCATTCCTTCAAATTTCTACATCATCAAAGTCCTATTGTACTAGGCAATTCTGTCTTCTAATTGACTTTACTTGACTTAGTGTCAAATGTAGAAAACCCTAAATTTGCATTAATCACACGCTATATTAATTCCTAAATATTGACTATTTATTAGCTAAATAAACCCTATGATCAATTAATTCAATTACAAAGTCCTAGCACTTTAATTAAATTAATTCCACCCCTTTTAGCTAAAACACATCAAGAGGAATTAAATAATATTTAGTTCTTTAAATAGATATCCCCATTTGAATTTAATTATTCAAACAATTGGAAAAGTCACCCATGAGGCCATATTTCATTTATTTAATTAAATATTCTCTCCAATTGTTTCACCTCCCCCCAAGGAGACGAATGGTTAACCGTTTCTTTGCAAGAAACTCTTCAATCTCCACCGGGCTTTTCTATAATAGAACCCTCTCATTCCTCATTTGGGAAGGCAATTTTTGAGTATCAAAACTCAGGCAAATTATTGTCTCATACTTTTGCATTCAAAGCTATTTTCATCTTGCATATTAGAATAGTTTTCACTTTTTAGAATAATGATGCATTTGTTCTTAATTTAGTTTCTTTTATTGCTATTAGATTCATTTTCTTAAAAGCTTTTAGATTAATATTGCACTCTCATTTTAGCATGAAATCTCAAATTACATCTTAGCTTAAATCCTTCATTCTAGACTAATCTATGGTTGTTGGACTCTCAATTATGAGAGTTGCTCAAAACCGTACCTAGATAGAAGGCAACAAGTTGATTCATACAGGCGTGTGAAATGAGTAATTCCATATTCATTTTTGTATGTGGCTGGTGAGTAATGACTATGTTGAAGTCTATGGCTGAATAAGAGGTCAATATTTAGCTATAAACACAAGGAAGCCTCTATATGAACACATAGATCTTTCTACAACCAATCCACACATCCCCAGAAATAATATAACAAAGAGACTAGGAATACCCAAATAGATACCGTCCTAACATCACACCATTGCCAAATTTTGGAAAAAAGTTACGATAACACCTATAATTATTTTACACCCATACAAAATATTGTTCTACTATACACAAATGCCAGATAATTAAAAAATTAAAACCCCTTACCAATTATAACTTCCAGAAAACAAATGTAGGCACAAAAAACTGATATCTACAATCAACACAAAATAACAAATACCAACTTATACTAGTATAGCCAACAAATTTTCTATTTATAGAGACTCTTATTTTATCATTCTTGTAACAAAGAAAATTAATTGACAGTTTTAACGACATTAATAAACTCAAAGGAAATAAGGCATATCATTGTGCACAATTAAGTCAAACACACACTTTCTTTAAATAAAGTACATATGTTCACATTAAAAAATGTTCAATAGAAAAGATCAATGCCTAACCATGCAAACTTGAAGAACAAGAAATTTAGAAATACAAAGAAACAACAACAAAAATAAAAAATGGGGAGCTACAAACACTATAACTAATTGGGAATTTGATGTAGGAGCATCAAGGCTCTAGAGGGGCCATTAAGGCCAAAATTTTCAAATTTCTATAATAAGGCCATCTTAGGGCCATTAATTGCATTTTCATAGTTATTTGATGTTATTTCATGCATTAGATTCCAATTGTAAGACCATTTGAGCTATAATGTACCCATTTGGCCTAGAAGGCCCTAGGTTGGTCAAAGGTGGTCAAACTAGTCAAATAGTTGGAAATAACATGGAAATAGTGTTTTTGGTCTATTTGAGTCATATTAGTCATGTTTGCAAAGTTATAGGGGTCTTTGATGTTAAGGAGTCAAAAATTGCAATGATGCTACAAAAAGTTGTCAACAACTTTTGCAACATTGACAAAAGGTTGTCATCTATGGCAAAACACTTCCAACTTATCCAAAATATGGTTGGAAGCAGTTGGAACTAACTTGTAATGATTTATGTGTCCCTCTTTGGGTCGAGGAAACACAGATTTGGAGTTTGGTGGAAAATCTCAAGAATAATCATTGCATTTTAATGTTATTTTCGTACAATTTCTTATGACAATCATGTGCCATTTGAATTTCATGATGTATTTTGATTTTCAATCAATTTGGTGATTAAGTTTGATGAGTTCACTTTCGTTTGGTTCAAGTTTCATGTTCCGTCGTGACTTATAGAGAGAGATCCATCCATTTTTCTCAAAATAGTTAATAAACCCTCACTATCAAGGGTTTGAATGCAATTTGTTCAATAACTTGACTTTTAACCATTAGAAAATTATAGCTTTATGTATTTTGGTAGTGCATTGAAGTATCTTTCAATTGAAAATGGTTTGAGATTGGATAGTTGAGTAATTGGAGAGAACCAACAGGCCCTAGCTTGCCAATGGATGGTATTTTCTTGACTGTGACAACAAAAGAACCTTATTTTTGTTATAAACTGTTTCATGGAAAGTTTATAAAGGCTAATTGTGGTATGATAAATTTGTAAGGGATTGTAAGAATAAATCCTCTTGTTTGGGCTTTGGATCAAAGTTGTAACATGGATTCCAATGACTCATTGCACTTAATATTCCTAATATGTCGTAGATTGTGACAATAAAAATTGACACTTTGCATCATTCCAAGTCAATTAGTGTGGTTTGTTTGGAGTCCCCAAGCCAAGGAATGATCTTGATTGAGCCTATTATGCTTTGCAATTCATGGGTGCGAATTTGTACAGTGATCAAGGGGATTGATTGCATTTTATTTGTTAGACTATCCTAAGACAGTGACAATTATAATCACAATCCATTGAGTTGATCCAGTGAAATGTGAGTACATGTTGAGAAGGAATCATTTGTATTTGTTTCAAAGGTGTGGAGGAACCCTATGATCGATGGAGAGTATAGGGAAGAAGGTGAGGCCATGATAGCTATGGCTTGACAATGAGGACATATAACTGTGCCGCATGTAAGTTTGATCAATCCAAGAGTGTTTGCATTGCCAAGATATTGGCAAGCCTCTGACATATGAATGATGATGAATAATCTTTGATTTGGAGTTTAGTATTCATCTTTAGAGCCTTGATTGTTGGTTTGAAGGGGAAAGGTTTTGGTGGAGTCACAAATGTGAAGTTCCCTTGCAGCTATCAAATATCAATTGGGGTTTGGTTTGACCAGTCAACAAAATTTGGTCCTTTGATTCCATTTGGAGGTGTTGAGATGAGTTAGTGAATTCTTACTCAAGGACAAGTTGGTAAGACATTTTGGGAATGGGTGAATGTTATTGAAGAGCCAAAGGGTAGTTTCTTTAAGGAATCTTTTTATAGGTCAGTGTTGTTACAATACAAGGTGAAAAATGACAAGTTGCCTTGTGGGAGTGTGTGGGCCCAAGATGATTTGTATTAGAATCCAAACCAATCACCATGTTGAAACAGTTGTTGCTTAAGATTGCCTTAAACTTGTGCATTCTTAGGAGCACAAAAGACTCAAAGAGTACGAATTGAAGGTGATTCCCTCAACATAATCCAATACTTGAAGGGGACTCAAAAGCCTAGCTGGTCTATTGAGACTTAAATTAATGACTCAATCCATCCATCAACTCCTTTGATGAAGCCTTTATATTCCATATATTTTGGGAAGGGAATGCTTTGGTAGGTTCCTTGGCCAACATAGTGATCTCAACAAGAAATACTTTCCATTGGCATAAAAACAACCCCTTACCACCCAATGTTGAAGACATTGCATAGTATGATTTGCTACATGGTAAAAATGGTAAGATATTTTTTTTTTTTTGGTCATTTCCAAGACCCTTAGTGTCGATCAACTTACTTGTCACATTAATGATGATTTTGATGGCCCCTTTCATCTCATGATTGCCACACAAATTGTGGGTATTATTCTTGTCTCATTTTACATTTGGATCAACTAAAAGGTTATTTTTAGGGTGTCGAAGTCAGTGAACTTAGTGTGGGGTATGACCCTGACTATGACCTACAAGCTTTCTCTTATAATGGGCGAAGAAAGGAACAAATTAGAACCAATTACCTGTGATGATATTAGGAGGAATAAAAGGGTCTATAAAATTTTATGGAAGGGTGGTGTCACACCTTGACCTTGTATGAAGGTGATGTTGGTGAGTTCCATGATGGCTTAAGGATCCGCTAATTTAGCATATTTACTTTGTTTCTACTATTGAATAAAGAATGTCCCAAAGTGTCAATTTTATTTTGTAATATTTTCCACCTCATTTGGTTTATTTTCACCGCATTTTGTTTGTTTGCTTGAGAGACTATTGTTGCCATTTTATGGCTTTCACCATTCTTCTTTAAGGGTGAACTGCCAAATCCGTAAACCTAATGAAATATTTCTATAACATTAAGGTTTTTGGTGATTGGGTGATGGCGGATGGTTGCTCCCCCTTGCTTGTTGTTGGTCCTGCTTCTAGGACTCCCGCTAGACCTATCTCGGGTCCTTCTTCTTCTTAGGCTTCTACTGATTCTATTCCTCAAAATTGCTGGCCCCACCTTGGGTTCTGTTGGTATTTATTCCCAAGGTGGGGGTACTTTTGTGTTGGTCTTAATTTCTTGGTAGAATGCTGCTGCAAAGGTGGAAGAGGGTTTGATCATGGTTAAAAGTAAAAAATCTAAATCCCTTTAGGCCACGGTTGATATGACCATTCGCTCTCATAAGGGTAAACCTATAGGTAAAACTCAATTTGTTTTGGGCTGTTTGGGTTGCATGCTAGACTTACATGGGTTTGTTTTCTCTTTTCATGTAGCCTCTTGGTTTGGTGGGGAGAGATTTTTGGTTTCTCTCCCCCTTTCTTAGCTTTGTCTTGTCTCATATTTGTCTTGTTTCAAATAGTGCATAGTCTTGAATATCTTTAGGTTTGGGTTTCAGGTCCCTCCAAAAGCTTCTTTGTATAGGGTTTCAAGTCACTTCAAAACCTGTTTTCACATAATCAAAAACATTAAGGTTTCTCGTTACATGTTGAATTAAGCTTGATAAACAACAAACTGATACATAAACAAAAAACTAAAACAAAAATCAGAAATATTAATCAAGGACCTTAGCTATGATGCTCTCCACTAAGTAACTGGTGGTGTTGTTGTTCATGTTGGCTCCATTGGACCCTGCAACTAAGATTCAATACACATTATTCAATAAGATTATCAATGTGACATAATGAAATATTTAAAATTGTGTTACCATATTGAGTTTCTCTTTGTTTCAAGAATAGTTTAATATTCTCTACTTAACAAGGCTAACCATGTGAAGGTGGAAGCTCATTTGGCCCCTTGCCCCCCCCTAACATCACTCTAAATTCCCCATTAACATATAACATTCGCTCATTCTTTCATCCAAAATAAAATATAACATTCACTCATTAACACATAATATGGTTACAATCATTTGTTTTTTTTGTTTTTTTTTAAGCTTAGTATAGAAGAAGTGGAGCATCGTTTTATTCATCATTTTCCCCCTCTTTAGTTGTTGTACCCTCTTCTCTTGATCTTAATTTATGCCTAGTGACACGACGTGGAGGCCTATGCAATGGGGGGTCCACTACAATAACAAAGAAATGGGTTAAATTGATAAGTTATTATTATTATTGTTAAAAGTATTTCATTAATTAAAAGAACATTACAAGAGTGTTCTTTACTTGATGGAGCCAAATCATCTTCCTGATCATGTCGACTAGCCTCATCCTCAACATGTTAAACACCCTCTAAATCCTCTAGAGTTGAAACACGAAAGGTTACATTAATCAATACATCAATTGTAATTAAATTTGTTTAAAAGAATAACAGTGGTCCTCTTTACCTGATGGGGGCACATCACGTTGCTAATGTTGTGTAGCCTAATCATGCTCAACTTGTTCATTATGCTCTACATGCTCTAAAGTAAAGACATAAAATATTATATTAATTACTACACCTGTTGCAATTAAAGATGTTTAATTGTATTAATAATTACATAAAAAGTTTTGTATAGCACATGAATACCTCCAATAGTTGGGATGCACACCATGACCTTCATGTGAAGGTTGTGCTCCACCCTCAGTAGGTTGCATTCCAATGTCATGTGTATTGTTGTCATTGCTTGCTTATTTAAAACAAATAGGCACATAAGTCACTTTATGGTAGAAATTAATATCGAATAGATTGCACAAGTACTCAATTTTAAATAATCTTCATTTAGGTTATTTACCTATGTATCAGATGCACTGGAAGCTTGTGTTTCCCCACTAAAGACTGATGCAGAGGTGGGAGGTGTTGGTAGATGATTTCACTCCAAACTTCAAGGTTACCAAGTCATAAGCCCTCACTAGGCCTCTCAAACCCCAAGGCTTCCAAATAGCCCAAACCACACCAAAGGATTACACACTTCCCAAAGCACCAATAAGGTTGTATGTGACCTTAACAAGGTTAATTTACCAAGATTCAATAAGTTCTAGAGTTCTACCCAATACCCAACACCCCAAACCTCTTTTTAGTCTACTAGGCCTAATTGTTTCCCTAGTAGGTCTCCAATGACAGTAAAGTCAACTTTGCACTCAAGTGTCCCAAAACACTAACCAAATAAATGAGGGATTCAGACACCCTTTTAACCCTTACACAACATATCCAAGACCCAATATAGGTTACTTTGGACCAAAACACTCAACTCCACACTATGCCCCTGTTTTAGGCACGAAAATGACTCATTTACCAAAGCAAGTACAAGGTATTCTTACTGCCAAGACTCAAGGTTTCCAACAGTCATCCAATCTAGTCCAAAACTAAGGAATATCAACTCATATACCCCTTTTGACCATTAAAAACATCAAGCCCTCAAAACAAGGGTTTTTTCAAATTGCACACTCCCAACCTTTCCAAACCAAACCAATGGTTGTTTCACCTTTGAATGACGATAACACAACTCTGCAAATCATTAGATATGCCCCTTATGAAGGTGGATCTCTCACTGTTATACCCATGCCTCCATTTTCTTCACAAAATCAATGCAATCAACATTCCAATTAGTGATCAACCTGCAAATAGATGTTATTCTTGCATTCCAAATGGTTAGATAGATATTATACACTATTAAGATTCAATCCCCAATCACAGTAAGTACAGTATGGGGATGAATCATTAATCCATTCTTTAAAACCTACCCAAAATAAGGATTGTCACGATGTAGTCAGCCTTATTGGCATAATATCAAAACAAAATGCAGTGAAATGGATTCAATACAAGTTTTTAATCATCTAACAATGCTATCCAAACATGGATTCAATGAAACATCAAAGTAAAAACACCAAAAATGCAAGCAACTCCTTTATTGCTTCAAAAACAATGTACAACCAAATCTCGTGGATCAGTCTGTACATCCACTTCCTTCTTCAAAATTTTGATTGAAAACAATCTAAAATGACCTCTACTAACTTCCCAAATCAATCCCATTCAGTTGGGAGTCCCTAAACACCATTAAACAACATTAAACTCATTCCCCTCCCTTTCCTAACTAGCCGTTAGGATTTGAAATTCAAATCTCTAACTTACAAATAATTGCAAATTAGACTCCAAAACCAATCCAATTCAAATGCATCTAATAACATAGGACCAATTAAACATATTCGAGACCCTAGTTACCCAATTTAACCCCAAGAGCTCTAATGGGTCATTTTTACATTATTTTTCTCCTAAGGTCCTTATGAGGCCCTTTAGGAGCTTTACCAATACTTTCATATTGTTCATTACAAATTGTCATGATAGGCTTCATAATATCCCAATTGACTTGTAGGGATTCCTACATGCTTCTCTCCATGCCTGGATCAACTTGTTCCTTCATGCATCTAGGTGTTCTCATAGATGCTCCTACATCATATACCCTGCCTTTAAAATAGCTCTTGTCCTAAGAGCCAATGCTCTTTGTCTTCAAGCCACCCATCCTTCTAAATGGTTTCCTGCCTCCTTGTACCTTTCTAGGCACCTGCAACATATCCACAACACGCACATTCACAGTGTCAACAAAAACATCATATAAAACATTTTTATTGCCAAATTCCCTGCCATACTATTGTTTGGAACAATCAACATGCTCTTTTCTTTCCTTCCTTCCAAAGCTCTTACAAACATTGTTTTTATGCCTCACACCATTGCTCATCCTCTAATCCACTAGAGGACATCATACTCCTCCAATAAGTATGCCATTTGTCTGATTTTTAGCAGCATCACTCATCATGCTGGCAACACTACCTTGCCTCACCATTAACAATGACTGCCTCCATGTCTGGTCCTTCCTCAAGGATTGATTGCTAATGTCTTCCACATTCCCTCTCTTGCCAAAACACACAATTATAACCTTACCATCACAAGGTAAAGGTGTTTGAACAAATCTCTGCCCTCTATGACATACAACATAAGCATTTTCAAACCCGTAATGAATTGTTCTCCTAGATGACTACCAAGGCCTACTTAGGATAATGTGGCAACATTGCATAGGTACAACATCACAAAGTACCCTATCATGGTAGTCTCCAATATTGAAATCAACATATGCCTACTCCCTTATCATTAAATTATGATTATCATTCACCCATGAAACACTATAAGGATGCTCAAGTGGAAAAGTTTCCTGATTAAGCTTCCTCACCATCCCATAATAAACTAAGTTCTCAAAAAAACCAGAATCAATGATCATGTTGCATACCTTACCATGAATTTTACAATGTGTTCTAAAAAGAGTTACCTTTGGATTTTCTTGCTGCTACATAGGTGTCATGTTCACCATCAAACATTCACCTTCTTCTCGGTCTTCCCTTCTTGATTCTTGCACTAAATGGTTTTCTTCTTCCTCTCCACCTTGTGTCAAGTGGATTTTCCTCTCATCCTTCTTGAAGTCAGCTTCTTTCTTCGGGCACCTAAAGGATTGATGCCCAACTACTCCACAAGTAAAGCATCTACATGTGAACATGCCATAGCCTCTACCATAACCAAACTTATTGCTGCCTCCCCTTTGCTTTGCATCGACATTCATGCTCTTGTTTTTGTCATCACTAGGCTGTCCCTTCTCCTCATAGGATATGCCTCCTCTTCCCTTGTTTGGATTGCATCTACCACCACCATTCTTCTCTTGTTTTCTTCTAACTTTTCCTCATCTTTTACAGCCAATTGATAACATTCCTCAACAAATCTAGGGGTAGCAAGACTTAATTCATCTTGAATATTGAATCTAAGTCCCCCCAAGTATCTTGCCATCTTTTCTTCCACATCCTCTTCATGACCAACTCTAATGTCAAGTTTGTGGAATTCTTCAGTGTACCCTTGTACATCCAAGTCTCTTTGCCTAAGACTTTGCATCATCTTGTACATCTGTACCTTGTAGTCACTAGGTAAAAATTTAGTCTTCATTTATTCCATCATAGCATACCAAGAAGTAATCTTTGGCTTGCTACTCTTCCATCTCTCTACTTGAACACAATCCCAGCATAACAAAGCATGTCCTCTCAACCTTGACTTTGCAATCTTTACCTTTTGTTCCTCTTCAACATCTTCACACTCAAAGTGGTTCTCTGTAGCATTGAACCAATAAATGAGTTCCTCATCATCCATCTTACCTGGAAACAAAAGTAAATCTGATCTCCCTTTAGCATCTCCACTTCTAATGGCTTTAGCAAATTTTGCCATTCTGACCTCTTTAGGATCAAGTTGTGTTTCCTCTCTCAAAGGAATCTCTTCTTCTCCCCAATCTTCAAATCCATTAGCATCTTCTAACCTGCACTTTCCTCTCTTCTCAAGGATAGTCAATCTACCAACCAAGGATCTCATCTCCTTGTCCTTTTGTATCTTCTCCCTTCTTTCTTGTTCAAGGGCTTCTATCATCTTTTTGTTTTCAGCCATTTGCTCCTTCATAAGCTTGGGAAGCTTAGCATTAGTGACCCTTTGAGGGATCCCATCATCTTCCCCTTCCGACATCTCTAATGTAGAAGATCAACTTTGGAACACACAAGGAGGAAATGGACACTCCAAGGCCTCAACAAAGGATCTAGTACACCAAGGACTTCAAAAGTTTCTTCTCTCTTCCAACCTAGGATGCTCCTAGGCTCTGATACCAATTTAATGCAGAGGTGGGAGGTGTTGGTGGATGATTTCACTCCAATCTTCAAGGTTACCAAGTCACAAGCCCTCACTAGGCCTCTCAAACCCCAAGGCTTCCAAATAGCCCAAACCACACCAAATGCTTACACACTTCCTGAAGCACCAACAAGGTTGTATTTGAACTTAACAAGGTTAATTTACCAAGATTCAACAAGTTCTAGGGTTCTACCCAATACCCAACACCCCAAACCTCTTTTTAGTCTACTAGGCTTAATTGTTTCCCTAGTAGGTCTCCAGCAATAGTAAAGTCAACTTTGCACTCAAGTGTCCCAAAATACTAACCAAATAAATAAGGGATTCAGACACCCTTTTCACCCTTACACAACATATCCAAGACCCAACATAGGTTACTTTGGACCAAAACACTCAACTTCACACTATGCCCCTATTTTAGGCATGAAAATGACTCATTTAACAAAGCAAGTACAAGGTAGTCTTACTCCCAAGACTCAAGGCTTCCAACAGTCATCCAATATGGTCCAAAAGTAAGGAATATCAACTCATATATCCCCTTTGACCATTAAAAACACCAAACCCTCAATATGGCTATTCTTAAGCCCTCAAAATAAGGGTTTTCTCAAATTGCACACTCCTAACCTTTCCAGAGAAAACCAATGGTTGTTTCACCTTTAAATGACCATAACACAACTCTGCAAATTATTAGATATTCCCCTTATGAAGGTGGATCTCTCATTTGCTATACCCATGCCTCCATTTTCTTCACAAAATCAATGCAATCAACATTCCAATCAGTGATCACCTTGCAAATAGATTTTATTCTTGCATTCCAAATGGTTAGATAGATATATACACTGTTAAGATTCATCTCCCAGTCACAGTAAGTACAACATGGGGATGAATCATTAATCCATTCTTTAAAACCTTGCCAAAATAAGGACTGTCACGACACAGTCAACCTTATTGGCACAATATCAAAACAAAATGCAATGAAATGGATTCAATACAAGTTTGTAATCATCTAACAATGCTATCCAAACATGGATTCAATGAAACATCAAAGTAAAAACACTAAAAATGTAAGCAACTCCTTTGTTGCTTCAAAAACAATGTGCAACCAAATCTTGTGGATCAGTCCGTACATCTACTTCTTCAAAATTTTGATTGAAAACAATCTAGAAAGACCTCTACTAACTTCTCAAATTGATCCCATTCAGTTGGGAGTCCCTAAACACCTTTAAACAACATTAAACTCATTTCCCTACCTTTCCTAGCTAGTCGTTAGGATTTGAAATTCAAATCTCTAACTTATAAATAATTGCAAATTAGACTCCAAAACCAATCCAATTCAAATGGGTCTAATAAAATAGGACCAATTAAACCTATTCAAGACCCTAGTTATCCAATTTAACCCCAAGAGCTCTAATGGATCATTTTTACATTATTTTTCTCCTAAGGTCCTTATGAGGCCATTTAGGAGCTTTACCAATACTTTCATATTGTTCATTACAAATTGTTAGGATGAGTAGGGATGCCTTCATGCTTCTCTCCATGCCTGGATCAACTTGCTCATTCATGCATCTAGGTGTCCTCATAGATGCTCTTGCATCAAAGACTCTTAGGCGTTCAACCACGACTCCATAGCCTTGTTGGAAGGAAATCTTCATGCCATCTTGTGTGGGTGCTCTATTGAATTCAAAGCCTTGAATTTTTGCATAATATCATGAATTTTACTTCTATTGTGTGATAAAACAAAAAATGTTTGTAATTTATTATTTCGATGCAATATTTCATTTATTGATACTTACGATTCGTGCGACAACTTTCATATAACTACCAGAGCCAAGTTTGTGCTGCCCGTGTTTTATAAGTCTTGCCTTTGTTGCCTTCGATGTGTTGGGCAACCTATGAAAAGTTTGAAACAACCTATGAAAAGTTTAAAATACGTTAGATTATGTAAAAATAAAGATTAATCAGTACATAATTACATTGTTGATAGTATCACATACCTTCCTTGGCCCGATGGTGTATGTCCCTTTCTCTTTTTAGCCTTCTCCTTTCCATCTAACACCAGGTTCTTCCACTCCCTCTTTGGAATCATGGGGGGACACTCGTACTTTTTGTTCTTCTCTAAATGTGACCTATATTGGTCCTTCACATACTTCAGATATGTACCAACTTTTTGAAGGACCTTGGTTTTGTTGAATGTGTCATTTTCGAACAACACAACTAAACAATTTATGAGTGTCTTTTAATTGTTCATGTTGGGCATTCCACCATGTACATATGGTGGGCCCAAAGATCTCCAATGTAATATCATTTAGATTTTATTAAAAACATCATTGCCTGCAAAAATAATAATAGAATCATTAGTCCAAAAAGAGTGATCAATAAGTAAATTACAATTGGACTATATATGATAATATTTAAAATTTTTAAAGTACCCGGAACCTTCTCTATCTTTATGGGAACGAAATCATTAGTCACCACAAATGTAACTGGCAATGTTCTCGTACTAGTAATACGGGAAGATCCAGGAAATGCTGCTAAAATATCACCATGACTACTAGTGGCCTCCCCATTCCTAGGTAAATGTCCTGGTGCACCCTCTGCCATGTGTCCAGAGCCAAAGGGCGCACTACTCGATGCCTACATATTGCATGTTGCAGACATTCTAGTCAACAATATAAGTACGAATGATGGGGTCAGATGAGGTGGTGTATGCATAGGAACATGGCCATCACCTAAAGTATCTGGAGTACCCTGATCATGACCAACAACACCATGAGGATGCAAAAAATCTTCTAAAAACAACACATATTTTAGTTCATGATGTAAAAGAGTATAAAATATGAACCATGAATGAACTTATCTTATAATTAAAGATCTCATGACAACTTACTTGCAAGTTTTGTAATCTCCCAGTCAATTGTTTCACCCTTTCTTTTAGCTCATCAGTTTGAGGGACTATGAATATCAATTGAAGGAGTTCTTTATTACATTCTTTTTACTTCTTTCTTATCATATCAACAAGGTTTGTGGAATATGCGATGTCATCATCGCATAATAGTGAGTCCACCTCTATGTTGATGCTCTCATCTACTGCAGGTGCCTTTCCCCGAACATCGAATTGTGACAAGAATATTAGTAACATTATAAAAATTAATCCAAAACCCTAACGAAAAGAGCATAATAATATAACACGTTTCTTGTATCTAATTTGTACAATTACAATGAGGTATACCTGTTCGGTAGAAGCACTTAGAGATGCATCCTGATATGTCGCATGTGCCAGAGATGTTACCCTTTGTAACAAAATTAAATATAAACAAACATTAGCAACATGAAACCATTACACTTAAGAAAAAATAATAATATTAAAATTGTATATTGGAGTCATTAATTGGAGGTTGGCTAAAATGGTATATAGTACATACCATTCCATAGTAACTTTGTTTATATTTATGCAATTCAAATTGTAATTGATTAGCAGTTCTTCCCCTACAATTATTGATATTATCGCACATACAAATACACAATTTCCCTTACGTGCCTCAAATATGCAATTAGGTTGCCTATTTGTTGATCCAGGTCATGTACTATTTATAAACCCTACAATATTCCCTGTTGCTTTTGGCCTTCTATCAATGTACATAGCCACTCTTTTACTTTGATCATTATCTTTTAGTTTTATATAATTTGCTGACAATGCATACCCTTCACATACTTCGTGTATATAAAACCAACTACATCCAATCTTTGTAAATGTAACAGGGTCTGACATACTCTATTAATTCAACAACTTTTTGGTAACAGACCTTTATGTCGTCCATGGAAAATAGGCCCAAACCATGTAATGATGATGGTCCTATGCGATATATCCTCTCGTTAACACAAAAATGAGCATTTATTGGAGGAAGTTCCTTGTGTACTCATTGTTCCTATAGAGTTTATACCTCAAAGGAACCTCAATGTCGCCTATGCTCTCATCGTCATAAGAACATGACCCCCCTTTAACAAGAAAAAATTCCATGTGTTTACATAATTTTCTTCTAATCTTTTGACCTCTAGTTGATCTCCCTCTTTTAGACCTACTGTATGTCTTACTTTCCTCTTCTCTTCTTGAATTTCCCTCACTCGAGGGAGATACATCTGACAAATACCTATTTGGTGGTACCTGGACTCCATTAAATGAGAGAGATAGTTGGTAGAGGGTCGATTGTTATTGTGAGAGAGAATAAATTATAGGATTCTATGGAGAGACAACAAGAAGTTGTAATTTACTAGCCAAAAAAATATTATTGAGCTAAAGAGGAAGAGTACTTGATAGTGGTCTCAATCATATATAGCCAACATTGAATAAACTTATATTGGGTAATCATAGAGAGGTAAAGGTTGAATAACAATTGACCAATGACATGGATACAACATGTAGGTACATCGATGGCACTAGAATGTGCTTGAGTGAGTGACCATGGAGTTGTTATAGGAAAATCAATATCATGTGTATGTTGTCTCTAGAGTGATATTATGGCTATCGTGAATTAGTAGTGGATCAAAGTATAGTATGGTTATGAATACACACAAGGATCCTATACATTACACTAGTTGTGTAGACAACTCTATTGCATATAAGAGGGCTGTGAAAATGGAATGAGCTATACCATGTTGATGTCAGGGTGGTTTAGGTGAGAAAAAAATGAAAGGTTTAACAAAATATAGTTGCTAAAACCTTGCTTATTATTAACCCACTCCAAGATGAGTGTAAAGAGAAAGAAAACAAATAACAAAGGGTTTCTATAGGGTGTATTGACTTATACCTGCCAATCCATGAGAAGAATCCTTGCCTTGCCTTTATCTAGACTGTAGTCTTATATTGAGTGATCATAGAGAGGAAAAGGTTGAATAAACAATTAACCAATGATATGGATACAACATGTAGGTACATCAATGGCACCAAAATGTGCTTGAGTGAGTGACCATGGAGTTGTTATAGGAAAATCAATATCATGTGTACATTGTCTCTAGAGTGATATTATGGCTATCGTGAATTAGTAGCGGATCAAAGTAAAGTATGGTTATGAATACACACAAGGACCCTATACATTACGCTAGTTGTGTTGACAACTCTAGTGCATATAAGAGGGCCGTGAAAGTGGAATGAGCTATACCATGTTGATGTGAAGGTGGTTTAGGTGAGAAAAATGAAAGATTTGACAAAATATAGTTGCTAAAACTTGGCTTATTATTAACCCATTCCAAGATGGGTGTAAAGAGAAAACAAGTAAATAATGAAGGGTTTCAATAGGGTGTATTGACTTATACCTGCCAATCCATGAGAAGAATCCTTGCCTTGCCTTTATCTAGACTGTGCAAGATCCTCACCAAAGGGGTTTAGGATGTTTTTACTTAATTACCTGTTTCCACCAAGGGTGATAGAATCACACAAAATATATACATGTAATCAACACCAACAATTTAGCATTGAACAAATTACATTTGCAATTTGATAAATAATACATTAAATATATGAGCAATAATACAAACATGTGTTTAGCATCAATAAAATAGCATCATAAACATTGTATATATTTTGTGTTCCTTGCCTTTCCTTTGTCTAGACTATGCATGATCCTTGACAAAAGGGTTTAGGATGTCTTTACTCAATTACCTATTTCCACCATGGGTGACAAAATCACAATATATATATATATATATATATATATATATATATATATATATATATATATATATATATATATATATATATATATATATATATATATATATATATATATATATATATATATATATATATATATATATATATATATATATATGTAATCAACACCAACAATTGAGCATCATAAGCATTACATTTGCAATTTGATAAACAATACATTAAATATATGAGCAATAATAGACACGTGGCTCAAAGAAATATGGACTCATGGTGATGGAATGCTAGCTGCCTTGTTTGTGCTACCACATTTTTCATACATGTCTTACATGCCTTGTCTATGTCACAGCCTAAGAAAACAAAATGTGAATGTTAGATGCAACCCAACATCGAGCATCAAATGGACTTCTTAAGAATCAAAATGGATGCAATAATGTCCATTAACTCACCACCATTTCAATGATTATATGCCAATGAACAACTTAGAATGAGAGCCAAATAATTCAAACTATCCTTGTCACAATTTTAAGCAATTATAATTGTAACCATGCAATCATACATTAAAGACCTATGAAGGAGATTGATCCAAAGCGTTTGGAAAAGCATTTGGGTCCTTTATAATCCCATCATATCATATTTAGTCTTTAGAAACCTTCCATGGAACAATTTATAACAAATTAAGTCCATTTTACTGTCACAATAAATAAAAAACTTAGAACAATCCCTCTAGGGCTTGGTAGATCTCACTCACGCACAACCATTTGATTCCCAATCAAAAGCACTAGAAAGATACATCAAAATTCTAGTAGAATCCAAAAGATGAGCATTTTTGAATGGTGCAAAATGGAGTTATGAGCAAATCTTTGGTGGAACCCTTGGAAGTGAGGGTTTGAGCGTAGTTTTGAAAGAAATTGGAAGATTGGTCAAACTAGTGAAACTGGTCAAATAAGAGGTAAGACCACATAGATAAGGTTTAATAGGCATTATATACATGTTCATGAGGTCACAACATTAATTTGGAGTCATTTGGTTGCAAAGGTTAAAAGTTGCAAAAAGTTGTACCAAAGTTGCTTGACAACTTTGTGCAACCTTGCAAAACAAATTGATAATTAGAGAACCAACGTCCAATTAGTTTGAAAATGGTTGGGATAGCTTAGAGCTGCTTTGTAATGATTTTAAATACCCCTCTTTGGGTCGAGGGAATACATATTTGGGGGATTTGGTGGAAGTTTTTAATGAAGACATTGCATTTCACTATTATTTTTCCTACAATTTCATGTAACAGTCACGTGCCTTTCAATTTTGATGATGTGTTTTGACTCCAAACCAATTTGGTGATAAAGTTTGATGAATTATCTTCCTTTTGGATCAAGTTTGGGGTTCTGTTGTGGATCACACAGAGAGATCCATTCCATTTTGTCAAAACTATTACAAAACCCTCGTTGTCAAGGGTATGAACACAAACTAGATGATATCCCCATTTTTAACTGTTCAAAAATTCTAATCTCCTGGATGATGCTAGTATTCTAAGGTATCTTTCATTTGGATTTTTTTTTAGATTGAATGGTGGAATGAACAATGTGATCAATGTTTTAGAACAATATTGAACATTTAATGAAATCCAACTAAGAAATATCCTTGAGGGGCGAGTGGATAAGTAGAACACAACTGTTTCAATGGTTAAATGACATCAACCATATTGAATTTAAAGCCAAGAACATTAACTTTTACTATTTTGTATTAGACAGTCAAGACTTCTATTGTGCTTTCAACCATTAAAAACTTGTGTGTAAATATGAACCAAAGTATTTGGAAGATTACTTGGATCTCTTACAACCTTATCATATCATATTCACCCTTTGGAAATGTTCAGTTCTAGAATTGTTACCTCTATCAGGCAATGAGGCTAACAACAATTCTAACTGACAATGGAAACCTTTCCTAGCTGTGGGTGGACTATGATTGGAAAGGAATCTCTGGATTCTAGGCCGGTTCCTATAAAATATTGGCTATCACTTTACTAACCTAAAAAAAACTTGCTGGGAAAAGGGTAAAGGGAAATTAAAACTTAGAAACTAGGGTGATGCACCAATGAATAATTCAGACTTTGTAAAGAAATGAATTCCAGATTTGACTCACAAAATGAAAACTTTGACAATTTGATTCACTACTCAACATATAGGCTAATATATTCAAGCTATTAGGGATGATCCACAAACAACTCAAATATTTAACAAACATACATCTCTCATGCAAGCCCTGGTATAACTAATTAACTAGGAAGGAACAAAATTCTATTCACTTCTTGAATATAATCAGAATTCTGACACTTGCTAGAAAAGATGAACCGGAATTTAAAATTTGAACAAAAGTAGACAAAATATGAGCTGCAAAACCTGGTTTATTTCCTCCAAAAACTGAGCAAAGTGGCTACAAAAGGACTTCCAAGCTTTTAGGAACTAAACAGTTCACTATAGGCTCTCTTTCCAACAATTGCGACCTTTAGAAAAGAAAAACTTCTTCCCTAAAAAGGCTTCCAAACCCTAATCCGAAAATGCCTATCTCCCCTAAAAATGCTCAACGAATGCTCCAATTTGACTCCAAATTGGCTCCAAGAATATAGCCAACATGTCTTTTTTACAAAAATGCTAATTTCCCTAGTTCTCGGCTAATAATAAGGAATAAAATTCCTTTTACAATAAAGATTGCCAAAAATTATAAAAAGAAATTAATATTAAATAAAATTTAATATTAATTATCTCATCTCCTAATCCTAACTTAGATAAAAAGATCTAAGTCTAAACTTATTACAAAGTGGAGAGGCTAAAATAACCTTCGATCCACTTGTATTTACAAATATTAAGGAGGGAGATAGAAGGCATGTTTCTCGGTTTTCAATGCTCTTAGCTGGTACTGTCATCTCTGTCACATTTATTGTCTCTGTCATAGTCTTGCGGACTCCAAATTTGTTTAAGCTTCATTTGGGCATTTTGTCGATTCCATTTTTCATGAAGAAAAGGGGTGAAACCCTAGCTCACTGAAGAGATGTGCCGAAACTTGATTGAGAGATGGGCATTTACTAGTGTTCTAACCCTCGAAAATATGTTGGAACTCGGCATTTGATTACTGTAAAGGCGTTGAGACTTGGCATCTTTTGTTGTTGGACTGGAAACTTAGCTTTCAATGAGGAAACTGTAAGTTCAAATGTCTCTGTTATCTTTTCTATCAGTATGTTTATCAAAACGTGGCTCTATTCTTTTATGAATGCTTCTCTGCTAGTTTGAAAATAAGCACTGCCTCTTATATAGAAAACATACTCTGAGTTTTAAGAGTTTGAAACCCTCTATTCCAGCTTGCATTGAATGTTTTACAGATAGTTAACTATTTGTTTGCAAATAAAATATCTTGCATCTGAACTTGCACATATAGATTTCAAAATAATGAAATCATTTGTTGTTTGTTGTTGATGACTACTATTTATATTGAAGACTTTTGCAAGAATGAAGGAGTTTCGAACTTGAAAGAATAAAACCCTATGCTGATAGCTGATATTTGCTTTGTTGGGTTCGCTATTACAAATAAAAACGTGCATTATTTTTCTGAAGTTGAGCCCTCCATCCATCCTTGCATATAAAAACTTTGTTGTTCATGAACAGATGCACTATTACTTCATTGATTTAATGCCCATATACGCTGCTAGTTTTTTTTTTTTTTTAAATGTTGTTCTATCTTTCACTCTTTGCACGAATGATAGGGTTTCGGACTTGCTGTTATCTCTCTTATCTGGCACTTAAAATGCTTCCTCATATAGATATCTGAAACTCTTTGTTTTTTTTCCTTTTGCAAAAAATGAAATAAATCTAGAAAAACTATACTCTCCATTCTTTTATTGATACTTCTCATCCTGAAAATGGGTATTCTCAGTTCGAAGATGAACTTTCGAACTTGCTAATTTTTGCTTACTATTCTTCCACTGCAAATTTTGAGCTTGAAATCTGGAAACATTGCAGCCCACCATGATGATTCGATACCCATTTTGCTTAAAAAAAAATGATGCACTATTACTTCATTGATTTAAAAATGAACTTAACTTGTTCAAAAATGCTCTCCATGTCAATCTGATTAATATATTGCTCTTCTGACAATTTTGACAAGTAGTTTGAGACTGGAAACAATACTCCCCTCTGCAAGATTGATAAAATTAACAAATGCTTTTTGGTTCTTTGGAAACGAATACTCTTAATTTGAACCAGAACTCTTGAATATCCTTCCTTGCTACAATAACTGTTCATTTCACTTTGAAATGGATCTACAGTTCCAGTTCACATGAACAATTAATCATTATGTAAAAAGCTTCTACTGCATAATATTTTAAACTTGGGACAAGAACCTTCATAAGTTGACTGATACTCCAGCATATAAATTTGACAAATATCTTGATAGAAATTCTGAATATGAACAAACTTTATGATTTCTCTAATGAGCACTGTAAAATGTGATCCATTGGCATTATGAAGTTGACCTAACCAGCATTTGTAAAAACTGTCCCTGTAGCAGATTATTGTACATTTCCTTTTGATACTGAACTTGACAATTTATAGTATGAAGTACAACAAGATGTAAATGTTTAATATTCTGTTAATGAAGTTCGAGCACGGGCTCGTGACACTCATTAACAACAAAGTGCTAACGACTGAGGTTCAAACACGAGTTCGTGACACCCAGTCATAACATTTTGTAAACATTCATATTATGATTCAATCTTGAAGCACTTGAAAATATTCAGCATAAAAATCATTGAAAGTTTTGAAAATGTACTCTATTCTTGATGAAATCAGCATCTCTTTTGTGAAATAACTTGATTTTTCTGGAGATCAACAACCTAGAACTTCCTATAGTACGGGAAACCAGCTTGTTCTGCATCTTCAAAATATGACTGGAAAGTGAATCAGTCCACTGTTTATCTGCAAAACACTTGTTAATTACATGCAATATCAATAAAAAACATATTTTGAAAAAGGTTTCTTAGTTTGGAAACATACTAAGTCCCTTTCATTCAGATTCTTGACTGTTCAAAATGAAATCACACACCACAATAGGTACTAAAAGCGAAAGGTTTCATGCTCGAAAACACGTCCCTTTAACACTTTCTTGTAGTGAGTGATAGTTTTCATTTTCTTACTACATTTTTTCTTAGATTGATATGCAGATAATAACAGATAGCTGATGTATGTAATTGTTTTCCTTGTATTGCTTAGATCCATCAGGATCTAACCATTGTTTTCTTTCCTTTTCCAGGTGATGCTGCCTTAAGGACCGAAATGCAGATGGAGACCCGGGTACGACTTAGATGCAGGGACCTAACAGAGACCAGCAAAACCAATACAAACACGAGGCAATGCATGGGAACCTTTTACACATTTTAGCTTTCTGTACTAATTTGCAAATGTGCTCTGATTATTGAATCATGTAACATGAATCAAATGTCATTTGTACTACATTCTTATGAATGCACAATGTAATGATCAATGATGAATTATTCTGAATTTGTAATAATCTGATCAATACTTAGAGTACAAAAGTAAAATCTGATAACAAATGCAGTAAGTAGATGCAAACTAACAAAACCTACAAGACAGTGTTAATTGGATAACATAAATGTGCAAAATTCTTTTAGTGCCTATTGTGTTGTATGGTTGCGTTTTGAATAACAATTTTGGCGACTTCTGCTGGATGTCTGCCTGCTAGACATGACCTGTAGACTTATCCTAGGGCTTGCAAACTCAGAAATTTGGACCATGAATGCAGTTTATTGAAATGAAAATGCATCTATAACTAGACTCACGCAACCTAGAAAACTTAGACTCAAAACAACCTAAGACCTAGTGCTGGAACAACACTTATTGAAAATGAAAAACCTAGGCAAACCTAACCCTCAAAGAAAAGCTTGAGGTGTATTCCATTAACTGGAATCTATAGCTCTTCTCCTTCAGTTGTGGACAACTGAAATGCATTATTTTCCTTGCATTCTGTTATGACAAATGGGCCTGACCAAAAATTATCGAATTTTCCATGTTGTCCTAGCCTACTTTTCAAAACATCCCATTTTAGAACCAAGTCTCCTTCTTTGAAATCTCTGAACTTCGCCTTCTTATCAAAAGACCTTTTAGTTTGAGCTTGTTTCAGCTCCATCATATCTAAGGCATTCCTTCTATCTTCTTCCAACTTTAGTAAATCAACATACCTGATCTTCAATGGATCTTCGTCCTCGAATAATAGCAGCTGATTAGCAAGTTGCAATGCAGGAAACTCAGTAGAAACTGGCAGTCTAGCCTCTTTACCATAAACTAGGACATAAGGTGAGTTTCCAATGACCTGTTTAGGTGTTATCCTATCAAGCCATAGGGCTGCCTTTAGTTTTGAATGCCAATCTCTTTTGTTTTCCTGCATAGTCTTTTAAATAATCCTTGTTAGGTTCTTGTTAGTAGACTCAGCAAGAC
The DNA here is from genome assembly GCA_027943335.1 of Chamaecyparis obtusa. NCBI lineage: Eukaryota > Viridiplantae > Streptophyta > Pinopsida > Cupressales > Cupressaceae > Chamaecyparis > Chamaecyparis obtusa. The sequence goes on along the minus strand of BSBK01000752.1, from coordinate 560,227 downwards.
CATTACCCTGAGGATAATAGTTTGATGAAATGTTGAGGTAAACTCCATTTTTAACAGCCCATTTTGTAATAGATAAACCAATAAAAGCCATAGCATTATCTGAAATGATTGATTGAGGAACCCCAAACCTGGTAATTATGTCTTCATAAAATTTCAGAACAGCAGGTCCAGTAGCTTCCTTTAATGCAACGGCTTCAGTCCATCTTGTGAAATAATCAGTGGCAGTCAAAATCCACTTATGGCCAGCACTGGAATTAGGGTGAATAGGACCTAAGAAGTCCACACCCCACTTTGCAAAAGGTTGATCAACTATAATAGGCTTTAATGGCAATGCTGCCAACTTTTGTTTACCCGCAAATAATGCACACTTTTGACACTTCCTAGCCCAAGCATAAGCATCTTTGAACAAATCAGGCCAATAATAGCCTGCTCTCAATATTTTCATTGCTGTAGTCTTAGGACTAAAGTGACCACCGCAGGATCCATCATGAAACTCAGAAAGTATTCTCTTTTGATCAAGTGCATCAGCACATCTTAGAAACATACCAGAATAATCCTTCCTGTATAAAACACCATCAATGAGAACATAAGGAATAGATTGTAATCTGTAATACCTTCTTTTGGCCTTATTAAGGTCACTTGGACATAGTCCAGTCTGAAGATACCTGGTCATATCAAATAACTAGGTTGCTGAATTAAAAAATAGAATTGTACCAATCTGAGAATCATCAGATTTTTGAGGAATATCAGCACCTTCCTCTTCATTTGCAAGTTGGGCACAAAGGCCTTTTCCTCTTACCAGCTTGGTAACATGTATCTGAACATCGTATTCCATTACTTTGGTTATCCAACCAGCACGCTTCTCATTCACATCTTTGCTCAATAAAAAATCTTTAACACTTGGATGTGCAACCATGAGATGCACTCTGTTATTAGCAATCAGATGTTTAAATTTTTTTAATGCCTTGATGGCAGCAAGTATATGTTTCTCAATAAATGTGTACCTTTGCTCATAGTCATCCATCCCTTTGCTAAAGAAAGCAATTAGCTGCTCCTGTCCTTCATCATTCTTTTGAACTAGCATAGCAGAAATTGTATCAGTAGCACCATAAGCATATAAGATAAAATCTTTATTAAAATCCGGATTGACTAGAGTAGGGGCAGAAGATAGAGCTTGCTTGATCAGCTCAAAATTCTTCTTTCCTTCTTCAGTCCAACTGAAGGCAACATTCTTTTTCAGCATAGAAGTCAATGGTTTCATCAAATTAGCAATATCTGGAATGAATCTCCGTACAAAATTGATCCTTCCAATGAAACTCTGCAAACCCTTTTTATGTTTAGGTAGTGAAAGCTCTAGGATTGCACGAATTCTCTCAGGATCTATTGCTGTACCTTCCTTAGAAACCTTATAGCCCAATAGTTTTCCTTCATGGACTGAAAACACAGATTTCTTAGGATTCAAAGATATGCCAAATTCTCTGCATCTCTGCAAGACTTGTCTTAAATGATCAATGTGTTGACTAGCCTTTTTGCTGTAAATGGTTATATCATCCAGGTAGACTAAAACAAACTTGTACGTAAGATTTTTAAAAGCCATGTCCATTGCCTTCTGAAAAGTTGCACCAGCATTGAACAATCCAAAAGGCATTCTCTTGTAAGCCATAGTCCCCCATTTTGTAGTAAAAGTGGTTTTATATTGATCTGATTCTTTAACCAGAATTTGGTTATAGCCAGAATAACCGTCAAGAAGAGAAAATCTCTCTGATCTAGAAACATATTGTAGAATTTGTTCCATTGAAGGAAGTGGATGTCTGTCTTTCAAAGAAGCCCTATTCAGGTCTCTGAAATCTACACATAATCTAAGCTCACCATTCTTCTTTCTAACTGGAACTAAGTTAGAAACCCAAGATGTATGTTTAATAGGAAAAACAATATCACAATCTAACAATTTTCTTAACTCTTTAAGCATTAATGACTCCAATTTTGGGTTAATAGGCCTTTGTCTCTGCCTAATTGGTTTTGCATCCGGCTCTAACTCTATAGTATGCTGAGTAAGCTAGGGATCAAAGCCCTTAAGATCAGAATAGTCCCAAGCAAAAACATCATTGAACTCCCTAAAAAGATTAATGAAAAGTTCTTTTTCCATAGGAGAATTAATCTTACCAATTTTAAGCCACTTGTCTCTAAAAATCTCAACTTCCTCATAATGATCTTCCTTAACCAGCAAGCTGGTTTTAGCTTTTCTAAACTGATCATCTGAATTGAAAATAGATTCTAAGCTGACTAGACCCATTGGCAACTTATTTGACTTTAATTGGATAATCTGATCTTCAACTTGCTGATTACCTGTTCTGTCCTCAGGAGCTGAGAAATCATTACTTTCTGTTAGGAAACTCAAAATATGCTCGTCGGTGTTGAAAACTTGCCAATATGCATCATTATCAGGTATAGATGGCCTGAAAACTACCTTAACATAAGACTGATCTATAAATAATCCTTTATTTTCAATTACATCAGCCTGAGTACCGATTGCAGCTAGTCTATCTACATGGAGATTTTGTTTTCTTAGTATAGATATTAGATTAAAAGCTTCAAATTCAGCTAGCATATTAGATACTCTAGACTTGTACATCTTTAACAAATCATTTTTTTACAGTATTAAGGCCTCTCACCTGCTTAACAATTAGCTCACTATCTCCAAAAGCTCTGAGACACTTAATACCTTTTAGCCTCGCCCATTCCAATCCCTGTATTAAGCTCTCATATTCTGCTACATTATTAGAACAAGGAAAATTTAGTTTATAGGCAGCATAAAATTTTTCACCATTAGGAGATACTAGCATAACTCCAGCTCCTATACCATCTTTGTTCCTTGAACCATCAAAAAATAGATCCCAAAGTTGGTTAGATTCAATAGATTCAATTTCTTGATCCTTAACCAGATTAGGAATAACAGCATCAGATTCAAACATCATGTAGTTTCCAAATCCAGTATCAAGTGATTCATCTTTATGAGCAATCCTGAAAGCCCATTCATCTAGAACAATGTCTGGATATGCTTCAATTTTTGTATTGTAAGATGAATCTTCTAGAATTTCATCTTGTTCCATGTCGATGCAATTAGCATTGATTGGATTGGGATTGTATGGCTCAATATGGTTTTTTGACAAGGATTCAGATTGAATAGTCACCCTAGTACCATACCTTGTTCTAAAAAATAGATGTGACCAATCAGATGAAAAATAACCATCAATCTTAGCTGTGAAATCTCTGGATAAACATATGGCAAAGTATGTTGGCAGGTCAATCACATAGATATCCTGTGAAATGGAAAAATTTGGGCATGAATGAAGCGTTAAGCTTGCATTTTTAATAACTCCTAAGGTTTTTACAGCAGTACCATCAAGTTGTACTACACCCTTTTCTAGAGGTTCATACTTGAGATTCAATGAATCAACCACCTTTTTTGGCATTACAGTGCTAGTGGCACCACTATCAACCATGCAATTGTGAACAAGTTTATTACCAATAATCAGGGTAACATAAAAAGGAGGTTTCTGGTTTGGAGTCTTCTTACCTTCCTTCTCTGATGTTTTTTGAACATTTGCAGACTTTTGATCTGCTAAAACTATTGATTTTTCAATATTTACGGTCTTCTTAATTTCTATACTTGCTAGCTACTGGAATTTTCCAGACTTACTTGCCTCTTTTGAAGTCTTTTCCAGAGCTTTTGAAGGCTCAGAATTAACCATAATTACATTTGGTGGTTGCTGAACAGGTTGCTGTGAATTATTTGACAACTTAGATAAACCTTCTCTTAAAATCTCAATTTGACCAGGAATATGCAAAGTGTCCCAAGCAGACAAGGTGACATTAGCTTTCTTCATAGTATCAACAATATTAAAAGGAACTGAAAACTGTACCTTGTGCGCTGTTCTAGGGGATCCTTGATCAACCCCTTTTGGATTTTGATCTCTCGAAATAGTGACTGTTGGATTCTTCAAGATAGAAACTGGTGTACTAGAAGCATTTCCAGTAGTGTTATCTACTTCAAGAGCTCTCTTTTTAGCTCTAGTATTGGCTGCAATAGATGTGTTCTCATTAAATCCATAGAATTCTTCATCTTGCCAATTCAAAAACCCGGTTTCAATATTCGGATCTGCCTGATTTTGTACTTCTTCAACAGAAATATTCTGTTGTGAATTCAATGAATTCTGAACCATAAGAGCTTGATTCAAAATGCCATTAGAACATGTTGACTGGTCATGTGCTTCATTACATGGGAAACACCAGTCAGTAGCAATGTTATTTTGGGAAGGTACAATGTCCTTAACAGCATTAAGAGGCGCTGGATTATACTGCCTATTGGGCCTCATGTTCCAATTTTGCCTATTTCTATTGGTATTACCTTGAAACTGCTACCTATTTGACTGAAAATTAGACTGATTTAGGTAAGGTGTGGAAGATTGACCAGTAAACTGGTTCTGAACAGCAGGGTTAACCTGAGATTGACTTCTCTTAAGTGCTACCAACTCATTCCCAAAAGACTGTAACAAATTTTCAATTTTTTGTTGGCTATCCTTAATGGTTTGCAACTCATTCGGGTAAGCTATAGGAGCTATTTTCGCAGGCTTATAAGACGGGACAGCAGACAATGGAGGAACCACTAATGGCAAATTTGCTTGAATATTAGGAAAGAAGGGCATAGGAGGCCTAGGAGCTATCTTTCCTACCTAAATAAGACTATTCTCTGCCCTAATAGCATAATCATAAGCTTGAGGCAATGTATTACCCCCCATAGATTGGATCATCACAGATATATCACTATTAAGACTCTTCAAATAATATAGGAATGAATAATCAGCTGAAGGCCTTATCGTAGCAGGAATCTGATTCCAAGTCTTTTGAAACCGTAGGTTGAAATCTCTCATCTCCTCTTGTGGAGCCCTTTTGATTGTCGTTAATTGCTCCACAAGAGACAAATTGTCAGACTTGTCCTCAAAAATTTTTGATAGTCTTTCACCTAGAATGTCCCATGTAGCAATAGAATTCATCGGGAGAGTCCTAAACCAGTCAAGAACCTTGCCCTTGAACGATGCTGCCAATAGCTTCAAAGCTACATCTTCATCAGTGACATGATGCACGTTACACAAGGTTGCAACATCTTGAATATGTTCAATTGTTGTTACAGAACCTTCTCCATTAAAAGTAGGCAGTCCTTTCAGGGCAGCTTCTAGGATATTATTGTGATTTGCAATCCTTAAAGGACTACCCTGATCAAAGGTAACAAACGGCAAGTTTCTAGCCATCTGATGTTGTTGGCCTTACTGTTGCACTGTTGAAAAAACAAGAGGAGGTTGCACCACCTTTCTTCGATAAGTTTTTAGATGTTGAGGTGTTACAACAGCACCACTTGTAGAAGCTTCAGGAACAGAATGATTAATAGATAAACCTTCAAAACTTGGAAAATCAGATCTAGAATGATTTATGTCGAGATCTTCTGGTAGATTAACCTCTTCAACGATAACCTCAAGTTCTTTTGAATTTGCAGCTTGCTGTTCAAAAATAGGGTTATCAAAAGATGAGAAATTTGAATTCAATGAGATACCTCTGGGATCATGAAACACTCTTCCACCTCTGGTTGATCTTCCACCTCTTCTGCTTGACTGTAATTCTTGATAAACAAACCCCTCTTTATTTTCTCTGGTAAGAGTTCTGCTCATCAAAATTGGCACTTAGAGCTGTATCTGAAAATTTAAAACTAGTACACACCAAATAGCTCAAAACTGGGAAGCAGTTCGTGTCCCACCGAGCGTGCCAAAAACTGTTTAGTTCTAGAATTGTTACCTCTATCAGGCAATGAGGCTAACAACAATTCTAACTGACAATGGAAACCTTTCCTAGCTGTCGGTGGACTATGATTGGAAAGGAATCTCCGGATTCTAGGCCGGTTCCTATAAAATATTGGCTATCACTTTACTAACCTAAAAAAAACTTGATGGGAAAAGGGTAAAGGGAAATTAAAACTTAGAAACTAGGGTGATGCACCAATGAATAATTTAGACTTTGTAAAGAAATGAATTCCAGATTTGACTCACAAAATGAAAACTTTGACAATTTGATTCACTGCTCAATGTATAGGCTAATATATTCAAGCTATTAGGGATGATCCACAAACAACTCAAACATTTAACAAACATACATCTCTCATGCAAGCCCTGGTATAACTAATTAACTAGGAAGGAACAAAATTCTATTCACTTCTTGAATATAATCAGAATTCTGACACTAGCTAGAAAAGATGAACCGGAATTTAAAATTTGAACACAAGTAGACAAAATATGAGCTGCAAAACCTGGTTTATTTCCTCCAAAAATTGAGCAAAGTGGCTACAAAAGGACTTCCAAGCTTTTAGGAACTAAACAATTCACTATAGGTTCTCTTTTCAACAATTGCGACCTTTAGAAAAGAAAAACTTCTTCCCTAAAAAGGCTTCCAAACCCTAATCCGGAAATGCCTATCTCCCCTAAAAATGCTCAAAGAATGCTCCAATTTGACTCCAAATTGGCTCCAAGAATATAGCCAACATGTCTTTTTTACAAAAATGCTAATGTCCCTAATTCTCGGCTAATAATAAGGAATAAAATTCCTTTTACAATAAAGATTGCCAAAAATTATAAAAAGAAATTAATATTAAATAAAATTTAATATTAATTATCTCATCTCCTAATCCTAACTTAGATAAAAAGATCTAAGTCTAAACTTATTACAAAGTGGAGAGGCTAAAATAACCTTCGATCCACTTGTATTTACAAATATTAAGGAGGGAGATAGAAGGCATGTTTCTCAGTTTTCAATGCTCTTAGCTGGTACTGTCATCTCTGTCACATTTATTGTCTCTGTCATAGTCTTGCGGACTCCAAATTTGTTTAAGCTTCATTTGGGCATTTTGTCGATTCCATTTTTCATTAAGAAAAGGGGTGAAACCCTAGCTCACTGAAGAGATGTGCCAAAACTTGATTGAGAGCTGGGCATTTACTAGTGTTCTAACCCTCGAAAATATGTTGGAACTCGGCATTTGATTACTGTAAAGGCATTGATACTTGGCGTCTTTTGTTGTTGGACTGGAAACTTAGCTTTCAATGAGAAAACTGTAAGTTCAAATGTCTCTGTTATCTTTTCTATCAGTATGTTTATCAAAACGTGGCTATATTCTTTTATGAATGCTTCTCTGCTAGTTTGAAAATAAGCACTGCCTCTTATATAGAAAACATACTCTCAGTTTTAAGAGTTTGAAACCCTCTATTCTAGCTTGCATTGAATGTTTTACAGATAGTTAACTGTTTGTTTGCAAATAAAATATCTTGCATCTGAACTTGCACATATAGATTTCAAAATAATGAAATCATTTGTTGTTTGTTGTTGATGACTACTATTTATATTGAAGACTTTTGCAAGAATGAAGGAGTTTCGAACTTGAAAGAATAAAACCCTATGCTTATAGCTGATATTTGCTTTGCTGGGTTTGCTGTTACAAATGAAAACGTGCATTATTTTTCTGAAGTTGAGCCCTCCATCCATCCTTGCATATAAAAACTTTGTTGTTCATGAATAGATGCACTATTACTTCACTAATTTAATGCCCATATACGCTGCTAGTTTTTTTAGTTTTTTTTTAAATGTTGTTCTATCTTTCACTCTTTGCACGAATGATAGGGTTTTGGACTTGCTGTTATCTCTCTTATCTAGCACTTAAAATGCTTCCTCATATAGATATCCGAAACTCTTTGTTTTTTTTCCTTATGCAAAAATTGAAAGAAATCTAGAAAAACTATACTCTCCATTCTTTTATTGATACTTCTCATCCTGAAAATGGGTATTCTCAGTTCGAAGATGAACTTTCGAACTTGCTAATTTTTTCTTACTATTCTTCCACTCCAAATTTTGAGCTTGAAATTTGGAAACATTGCAGCCCACCATGATGATTCGATACCCATTTTGCTTAAAAAAAAAATGATGCACTATTACTTCACTGATTTAAAAATGATGAACTTAACTTGTTCAAAAATGCTCTCCATGTCAATCTGATTAATATATTTCTCTTCTGACAATTTTGACAAGTAGTTTGAGACTGGAAACAATACTCCCCTCTACAAGATTGATAAAATTAACAAATGCTTTTTGGTTCTTTGGAAACGAATACTCTTAATTTGAACCAGAACTCTTGAATATCCTTCCTTGCTACAATAACTGTTCATTTCACTTTGAAATGGATCTACAGTTCCAGTTCACATGAACAATTAATCATTATGTAAAAAACTTCTACTGCATAATATTTTAAACTTGGGACAAGAACCTTCATAAGTTGACTGATACTCCAGCATATAAATTTGACAAATATCTTGATAGAAATTCTGAATATGAACAAACTTTATGATTTCTCTCATGAGCACTGTAAAATGTGATCCATTGGCATTATGAAGTTGACCTAACCAGCATTTGTAAAAACTATTCCTGTAGCAGATTATTGTACATTTCCTTTTGATACTGAACTTGACAATTTATAGTATGAAGTACAACAAGATGTAAATGTTTAATATTATGTTAATGAAGTTCGAGCACGGGCTCGTGACACTCATTAACAACAAAATGCTAACGACTGAGGTTCGAACACGGGTTCATGACACCCAGTCATAACATTTTGTAAACATTCATATTATGATTCAATCTTGAAGCACTTGAAAATATTCAGCATAAAAATCATTGAAAGTTTTGAAAATGTACTCTATTCTTGATGAAATCAGCATCTCTTTTGTGAAATAACTTGATTTTTCTGGAGATCAACAACCTAGAACTTCCTATAGTACGGGAAACCAGCTTGTTCTGCATCTTCAAAATATGACTGAAAAGTGAATCAGTCCACTGTTTATCTGCAAAACGCTTGTTAATTACATGCAATATCAATAAAAAACATATTTTGAAAAAGGTTTCTTAGTTTGGAAACATACTAAGTCCCTTTCATTCAGATTCTTGACTGTTCAAAATGAAATCACACACCACAATAGGTACTAAAAGCGAAAGGTTTCATGCTCGAAAACACGTCCCTTTAACACTTTCTTGTAGTGAGTGATAGTTTTCATTTTCTTAATACATTTGTTCTTAGATTGATATGCAGATAATAACAGATAGTTGATGTATGTAATTGTTTTCCTTGTATTGCTTAGATCCATCAGGATCTAACCATTGTTTTCTTTCCTTTTCCAGGTGATGCTGCCTTAAGGACCGAAATGCAGATGGAGACCCGGGTACGACTTAGATGCAGGGACCTAACAGAGACCAGCAAAACCAATACAAACACGAGGCAATGCATGGGAACCTTTTACACATTTTAGCTTTCTGTACTAATTTGCAAATGTGCTCTGATTATTGAATCATGTAACATGAATCAAATGTCATTTGTACTACATTCTTATGAATGCACAATGTAATGATCAATGATGAATTATTCTGAATTTGTAATAATCTGATCAATACTTAGAGTACAAAAGTAAAATCTGATAACAAATGCAGTAAGTAGATGCAAACTAACAAAACCTATAAGATAGTGTTAATTGGATAACATAAATGTGCAAAATTCTTTTAGTTCCTATTGTGTTGTATGGTTGCGTTTTGAATAACAGGAAACATTCACAAGAAATATTTTTTAACAAAAAAATGGTTACTTGCTCTTATAGTCACATGAATTTCATTCACAGTCACGCCTAGGGCTTGATGGATCTCCCCAAATACATAGCCTTTTGATCTCAAACAAAATGCATTAGATAGGCACTTCAGATAGCTAACATATTCCATAAAATAGGAATTTATAAACTGTTGAAAGTAGAGATATTAACAATTTTATGAGTAAACCCTTGGTCTTGAGGGTTTTGGTGTTGTTTGGGAAGAATTTGATGGACCTTCCTTTCTGATGAACGACTAACCCTCTAACTTGGCTCAAATGAAAGTAGATTTACCAAAATTCATTCCAGAATTGGGTTGAAGAAAAAAACAATTAGTATATGCAAATTCCACATGACTGATCTAAGGAAAACCAATAAAATTATGAATAATTAACTTATTTTATTTCCCAAACTTTCTTCCAATTGCACAAATTATCAAGGGTATCAGCACAAATTGGATGATATCTCTATTTTTAACTGTTCAAAAATTCTAATTTCCTGGTCGATGCTAGTATTTAGAGGTATCTTTCATTTGGATTTTGTTTGAGATTGAATGGTGGAGTGAACAATATGATCAATCTTTTAGAACTATATGGAACAATTAAATGAAATCCAACCAAGAAATATCCTTGAGGGGCGAGTGTATAAGTAGAACACAACTATTTCAATGACTATGACTATAATCCTTCTTGTTTTGGTAGTGAATGGTTTAATGCAAGGTTCTAATGACTGAATATGACTGAAGGGAATTAAAGAGGGCTCACACAATCTTCTAAGAACTTGGATCAACAATTTTGAGGATAGTGATTTGAACAAAAGATAAGGACAACTTGTGAAGTGTATGACAAAATGGCTCATAGAGGTAAAAATATTGTAAAGTGTATGATGAAATGACATATCATAGAGGTAAAAATCTTTTGTAAACAAAAGAAGGGAAAGAGTGACTAGTAACAAGCAGACCTTACATGGGCAGAAAAAGACAATATTTATCATGGAAAATGCTAATATTTATTATCTCTTTTTCTTGTTATGTCGTGGAAGTCTTGTCACTTTTTATTGTACCCTCAAAACAATTCTTTATGAGATAGAAACCATTGCCGCTTGGTTCAAAACAAAGGGCATTCAACCAATTCTCCTTGAATATCCTCGCAAGCCTTCTTAAGTTCATTTAGAGGGGCAATAAGATTCCCTTTAATGAATCAAACAACAAAGGGTTTCTGTGCCTCATATTTTTATTCTTTTCTTCTAAAAACATTATGTCGTAGAAGAGATAGGGAGAATCAAAAAGATCAAAACATACAGATGGATACAAGAACCAAAGGCCAGAACGATGACATACCTGGTGCAATGAGGAAGAATCTACTAAAGCTTGAAAAATCTCCCAGCAAGTATTAACAAAATCTCCAAGCCTTCACATTATTCACCCCAGACAATAGCGCGGAGAAACTTCAAGCTTGAAAGAGGGAAAAACAAAATTGAATAATGGAGTTTTTTTGGTTCAATATGCCCAATTTGCATTAAAGGGAAAAGTTATAATCTTCATTTTAATATTTTTTAATTGATCTAAATATATTTCTTAATGGATATTAGTTGGAGTTAATATTCATTAAGTAATGTATTTTAGTTAATTAATAAATATTAAGGTGAAGTTTATTATTTTTTAAACATAAATATTTATGTTTGTGAACATAAATTTTATTGCAAGTGTTTAATGATTAGTTCTTCTTTATTAAATATACAAATATGATTTAACAATAATATGTGTTATACCACGATCAATGGAGATGTTTGTTGGAGCTTCGTTGGATGCTAGGGTTTCGACTAGGAATTTTCCTCCCGTTGGAGCCTTGCAGTCAGATGGGAAGTTCCAGTCTTCGTTGGATGTTGGAGCTTCTAGGGCCTCGTCGGTTGATGGGGTCTCGACTAGGGTTTTTACTTCCGTTGGATTTTTACAGTTGGCTGGAAAGATCTCGCCATCTACTGTAGTATCTACAGGTGTGTTGTTGGTAGTTGTTGATGGGGATCTGGAGGTTTCACTGGCTGCTGGAGTGGTTTTGCCAATAGCTATTGGGGTTTCCCCTTCTTCTGGCTCCTTTGTTAATCCCTTGCTGGTTGCTGGAACTTCGTAGTCTGTGAGTGTTTCACGACCTGTTGGGGGTTTGACATCTGGTTTTGTTCCTCTTGGTGGTGCTGGAGTGCCTAAGGGGACATTATCGTATGCGGGTATGGTTTCAACCAAGGCATTATCCACTCCCTCTCGTGGGGTTTAGATTTGTGGTGTTTTGGGTTTTGCTAAGGTACCACTCCCTGTCTTGAACCCTATCCGGATCTCCTTGAATGAGGAAGTGGTGGAAGATATTGAGTGTGCATCCTCCAACTTTTCTTCTTGTTGTGTGATTTGTCGCTTCTTGGGTTTGTGGTCGAGCCTTGTTGATTTGCACCAGTGGATCTTTGCTCATTGAGAACCTATTATTTTTGGTACAGTTCATATATTCCATATGGCTAGGGGTTTTTTTATTGCTAAATTTGATAATGTTGAAGATAGAAAGTTGATTATGTGCAATCACTCTTTCTCTTGAGATAATCGTTATATGCTGGTTATGAAACCTTGGTTTCCTGATTTTTCTCCTCTTTTGAAATCTTTAACAAGATTCTAGTTTGGGTGAGGCTCCCCTATCTCCCCCTTCATTTTTGGGTTGACTCCCTTTTTGAAGCAATGGGAGAGGCTCTTGGAGACTTTCTGATGGTGGATAAAGAGTCATATGATATTATGCACCCGACTTATGGTGTTTACCGGAAGAGATGGATATCTCTAAGGGGTTACCAGAAAAGATTAAGTTAGAGTACTCAAAGACTTCCTGGATTCAAACTCTAGACTATGAAGCACTTCCTTTCAGATGTAGGAAGTGTTTTAAAATGAGTCACTTGGCGGCCCAATGTGGATTACAGAGGACTAAGACCAAAAGGTCTTCATCTTGGTGGAAGGGTGCTTCTTTTGATCATTATACAGTAGTTAAGAAAAATATTGATTTTGCTGAGAATGTTAGTCTTGAGGATGTTCCTCCTGCAGGAACTGTTCCTTTGGGATCTACTATCACCACTACTGGTAGTTCTGAGGTTTTTCAATCTGCTGGTGTTTCTTCTGCTAGCACTATTTCTGTTGTGTCTAATGGTATTTCTTGTAGTAAATCTATTATTGTTGGGGTTCTTCCTACTGGCTCTAGTCTTGCTGGGTCCACTGAACAATCTGTTGGTGCTTCTGCTGGCACTGTTCTTGCTGGATTTAATGCTCCCAGTAATTATTCTTCTATTGGTGTTCCTCATGTTGGTTCTGGACTTGTTGGCTCTACTGTCACTTCTGCTGGTAGCTATGGTGTTGGACAGTCTGCATGGGTCTTTTATGTTGGTTCTGTTCCTGTTGGGTCTATTGGTTTCCTTCTAGCTAGTTCTACTTCGACTAGTCTTTCTATTGCTGAGGAAAAATATGAACCTGGTGTTTCTCCCTTTCATATGGAAACAGGCCCCTTTGTTCATTCTGTCCAAACTTCTTTTGCTTCTCTCTTGAGACCTTCCTCTCAAGACTGGCAAGATAAGGCTTCTTTGGTAGAGAAGGGTGGACCCCAGTTATTGGTAAACATCATAAAAAGTCCTCTCTACAATTTTATATGACTCTCCGCTCCTAGAAGAAGGGAGGTAATGAAAAATCTTAGTTTTTTGTGAGGTGTTTAGAGTGTCCGAGCTTTTGTTTTGGCTAGACTGTTGTATTTATGAAACTCTTATAGATTTCTCTTAAGTTCCAGTATTGTATAGGGTTTCAAGGTCCCTTCAAAACCTACTATTACCTTAATCAAAAGCATCAAAAGGGTGCTAAAGTAAAATCATAGATTTGGTTTTTTCTTTATCTTGGGTTTGCATGAAGATTGTTTCATGCATTGTTTCATCTAGGTTGTGGGTGCCTGTGGTAAAACCATCACTTTGGTGTTGCTCCATTTCATTTACAAGGTGTATTTGAATATCTTTTGTGACCATTTTGTATAGGGTTTCGGGGTCCCTTCAAAACTTGTATTTACCTCAATCAAAAAAAATAATATGTGTTATCTTTTTACCTCGGTTCCCTATCTAGGTTTGTCTTCCTTATTTTCCTTTGCATCTTTGGATCGACTCTCTTTTTGAGGGGATTGACAATGCTCTTGGGGAATTTTTATTGGTAGATAGTGCTTCTTCTGATATGTACCACTCTACTTATGCTTGTATTCTTGTTGATATTGATCCTTCTAAGGGTCTTTCTACGGAGATAGTGATCAACTCCTCCAAAGGAAGCTAGACTCAGGCCTTGGATTATGAAGGGATTCCCTTGAGATGTCAAAGATGCTTTAAAACTGAGCATATGGCTACTTAGTGTGGATTGGGTAAAAAGAAATATGTTGTGTCTTGGTGGAAGGGTGCTTCAAATCATCACTATTTGGTGGAGAAGAAGCCTGTTTCACCGAAAAGCTTCTCCCAGGTGGTAGCACAGGTCCCCCCTTCCTCTTCCATTGGTCAGGATTTGACTCTGGTTTGTCCACTTCTCTCCTTGGTTGCATCATTTTCTGGTTTGGCAGGGGAGGCAACGCCTTTGTCTTCACCTAGTGGTGTGGAGGTTGTGGTTGCTGTCGCTTCTCCTGTTCGGTCTACTGGTTTTGTGGCTGCCTTTGTTGGTAGCTAGGATTGCTTTGGCTTAGCTGATGATACTCTGCATTAGCCGGTTGAGGTGGCTAGAGTTGAAGAGGGTTGGATCGTTGTCAAAGGAAAAAAATTTAAGAAGTCCTCTTCGTTTGATATGATTCTTCGTTCCCATCAGAAGGGTGTTCCAAGAAAATCCTAGTTTTGGATTTCTAATTAGCTAAGGTTTGCATGATGATTGTTTCATGCTTTGAATCATCCAGGTTGTGGGTTCCTATTGTAAAACCCTCACTTTGGTCTTGACCCCTTCTGTTTAGTGTGCTTTCTTGAATATCTTTATTGACCATGATGTTCAGGGTTTCGAGGCCCCTTCAAAACTTGTATTTACCTTAATAAAAAATAATAATATGTGTTATTAACAAATATTAAGACTCCTTTAATATTTAACAAGTCATGTTTAGAAGATAAATATAAACATATTTTATAAAAAAATGGTATTTTGGTGTTCAAGTACTAGGGATTTTTAGATTAAGTTTTGGTAAAACATTTAAAAATTCATTTTTAGGATACTTTGTAGTAAATGTGTTATTTCAACAAGTTATGTGATAAGTCACACCTCCAAACCTTAGTTGTAGGTAGATAAAAGTCCATATATGTTTCTAAAAAAATGGAGGTCATGCGATGTTGTATGCAACAGTTACATATTGATGAAGTTAGCCTACATGACTACTAGTCCCTCTCCCCTATAGTCAACATGTTGTTTATGTCCTCATCCATAAGTAAAGCTAGGGTTCAAAGTTTTCAACTTAACCTTGACCACGGGTTTGAATTCATGGGGTTAAGTTAAACAAAGAATTCTAACTCAACTTTCCCTCCAAATATGAACAATGCAACTTGAATAATTTATCAATGTGGAGAATGCAACTTGATTACTATTAGGGTTAAAGTTTATTAATAAGGGTAAAGATTCAATTTGGGTTATGTTCAATTGATGTTCAATTAGGGTTAGGGTCTAGGATAAATTATGGTGTTAGGGTTGAACTTGCAATTAATCAACTATGATTAGAGTCAGTGTTACAATTATAATAAGGGTTGAAGCAATTAGAATTTAATTGCAATTATAACATTAGAATCTCCATTACGATGAGCTTCTTTAACTAATGAAGTCACACCTTCCCATGTTAATGCACGACCATATTGTTGACATCATTCAATCCATACCGTCATCCAATCAAAATAGTTTGCGACATAAAAATATAGTGCATCCCACTCTCGGGAAACTATATAAAAAATAAATAGAATTTTACAAATGATGTATAATTAATTAATTATCACGGTGTACAACCTTAATTTATAATTGATGTATATTGAAGATTAATACTTAATTAAGTACAATATATAATAACCAAATGTAAAATGTATTCTAATTAATGTCCATGAACATCTTATAATTACCTCTCACTTTCCTCAATCTACCTTTCCCCATTAGGTACTCCCCTTCAAATTTGTTAATGGGGTTGGGATCCCAAATGCGATCTACATGGATCTTTTTTGCGAACTTAAGAAGATATTCAATAATGTACACCATAGTCTGGTATATCATATATCCCTCCACCATAGAACCCTTAGGATGTGCTCTTTGTCAAACCAAAGCCTTCAAAAATTTCAAGTGCCTCTCAACCATCCACATTGATCTTGTGTGTATAGGTCTAAACAATTCAATCTCCTCAACTTGGTGTATGAGATAGCATTCTCGTGCATTGAAAAATGTCAAAGGTGGACACTTTTGCATTTCACACATTAGACGAGAATTTTTTCTCTTTCAATAATTATATCTTCTTTATGGATTTCTTTAGATGACAACCATCTACAAGTTATTCAAGATGCAAATATATTAATGAGATTTAACAAAATAACATACAAGATATTACATAACAAGTAAAACAGATGGCAAATATAATATCTATACAACAAATTGAACAAATATTGCTACTTATGTCATGTATTTTTCAAGATCATATATAACTTGTTTGAGATTGTTGTTGAAGTAGTCTAGCAGAAATAGAGGTAGAACGTAGTGCAACAATTATAAGATGATCTTTTCATTATTTTTCCAAAACTAGTAAACATAACACAATGAAAAGTACATAGAGTATACACATATATAGTAAATATACAAGAACATAAATTTATTGAAGATTTGCCAGCAAGCCAGTACTGACTGTATGTTTGTCATTGATGACAACATATGGAAAGTAGCATGTGTGGAAGTCTTGTGCAGTAAGCTTTTAGTATATGTAGCATGGACATGATATCAACATGATATCATGGGCACATAGGTTAACTGTTAGTATAGACAGTTATATAACAGCTTGTGTTAGCAGTGTTCCTAACAGAGTAACAGGTAGTGTTTTATGTATGGTTGTCCGTACAGTTATCATGGAGCCTTGCGCACTTGGATATATGTTGAAGACATGTTAGTGATGTTTCAATTATGGACGCATAGTCTGATATTGAGTAGAAGTGAAGTTATGCAGTTGTTATTCACCAGCAGCAGTTTCCTATGTTTATTCAAAAGAGCCGACATAGATTTTATTGGTTCTTGAGTTGCACCTATCTTTAGGGTATGCACCTTTGGAGTTAAGCTTAGAGAAGAGTTATTGATGTTCGGTTAAGAGATCCAGTTGTTTTGGTAGAGCCGACAGTGTGTAGCGTGCATCTACAATTATCTTATTGGACAGGTCCCAGAATGTGTTGCTTGCATAGTAGAGCTAACAGAATGTTTATTGGATTTTGTTATGGTTTCTCTAATATGATTTCAAGGTGGTTCTAATAGGCCGACTTGATTATATCATTTGGAGGAAAGATATTTATAGGCAATCATTTGTGATTGTTGGAGTGTGGTTCATAGTTGATTAAGCAGAGTAGAGTAGAGTGTGCGAAGTGTTGAGCCATCAGAAGGTCTATGTGACCAAGTAAAGTACTTGTTCTATTCATTGGAACTGATCCAGACAATAGGTCAAAGCGTAGTTCACCAAGTTCCATATATAGTGTGTATCTGTTAAACAAAAGGTTGTAGCCTTCACTCCTTTGAGCAGTGTGCTCTCGGACAGTGTGTCCTCTCCCCTAACAGGGACAATTGTAAAAGACTCCTAACAGGGTCTGACCCTTGACCAGGTCTACTGTACTAAATATATTGTAAAACAAATCCTAACAGGGTTAAAGATCTTCTAACAAGGATCATAATACTCTAGTGCAGAATATTAGTGGGTGTTAATTCCCACCGGGATTTTTACCTATTTGGGTTTCCTCGTAATCAAAATATTGGTGTTGTGTTCATGTGTTCTTTCATTGTGTTTATGCTTTATGTTTAAGTATACTTAATTGGATAAAGAATTGAAACTTGTAGATAACTGATTCACCCCCCCTCATTTATCTCTTGGGACTATTCCTAACAATTGGTATCAAAGCCAAGTGCCTCAGAGAAAAATTTTAATAGCTTGAAGTTGATAAAATGGTGTAGTTCAGGAAAGAAAGTCCTAAGTTCGATGCAGAGAATTATCTTGATTGGAAGAACAAGATGGTGATCCATTTGCAGTGCATTGGTTTTGAAGTTTTTGATGTAACTATCACTGCAGAAAAGATACCTACCCTATAAGACCTTGCACGGGTTGATGCTTCTGATAGGCAAAAGGAATTGTTTCATTAGAATGCTATTGCTAAAGAAGCCCTTATCAACGCCCTATCTAATGGTGAGTTTTTAGAAATAAAAAAGGTAGATACAGCCCACAAAATATGGAAGCACCTAGAAGACATATTTGAAGGAGACAAACAAGCAAAGGATGTGCGCAAAAAGACATGGAAGAAAAGATACAATGCATTAGAGATGCTGCCTAAAAAAAATATCAGAGCTTACAATCAAAGGATAAATGAAGCAGTTGCTGGAATCAGAAACAATGGTGGAGAGATTTCAAAGGAGGACATTATGGATAAGTTAATGACTACTCTCACTCCTAAATATGAAAGCAAGATCAACATCCTTGATGAGACCATGTAGCTTACATCTAATTTCAAGAGAGAGACTTTGATCAACAAAATCTCAGCTTTTGAGATTTCAAGATTGAAGACAGAACCAAAGAGTGAGACAACCTTCAAAGCAACAGTTCATGGTAAGAAATCTGCAAACACTTCTGGTAATTTTGATGATGATGATGAAGAGAAAATATTAGATGATTTCATTGCTATGATTGCCAAAAGAGAAAAGAAAGGAAAAGTAAAATATGAAGGTCAATTATCATTTAAGTGTTTTTCATGTAATAAGATTGGTCACTTTGCATCTAAGTGTCCTACTAGAGCTAGAAAGTTCAAAAAAGATTACAAGCCTAAGTATTCTAAGGAATGCTACTATGTTGAAGATGGAGTTTCAGATGAAGAATATGGTGAAGAAGAAATTGGGTTCATTTCTATTATAGACAAAATGAATAATAAGATAGCTCATGAAGATAAGAAAGAGAATCAAGAGCTAGCATTGATTTCACAAGCTGACATAAGGACAAATTGAATTATAGATAGTGGTTGTTCGCATCAGATGACAGGTGATAAAGGCAAGTTTGTTCATTGGACAAATACAATGGTGGTATGGTTAGATTTGGAGACAACACGCCTAAACCAATAGTTGGTAGAGGAGCCATCACCTTGGATGGAAAGAATAGTACTGATGATATTCTTTATGTTGATGGTTTGAAACATAACCTTCTCAGTGTTGGACAGTTACTTGGAAAAGGATATCAGTTGGAGTTCAAAGATGACAAATGCATCATTAACAACAAAGATGGTGTTATGATTGCATCAGGCTCAAAGACAAGAGGTAATGTTTTTCAACTCAATTCACAAGCAAGTTATTTTGTTGCTAAAGTTGATGACAGTTGGTTGTGGCATAAAAGACTATGTCATATCAATTTTGATAACATAGTAAAGATAAGAAATGTAAAGGTAGTAAGAGATCTACCTAACATAGCAAAGCCAGTTGATACTATATGCAGGGAATGTGTGATGGGGAAGCATGTGAGAAATTCTTTTAGGAGTAAGCAAAATTCAGTAGAAAAAAAGTTGGATTTGATTCATACAAACCTATGTGGTCCAAATCAAACAAGATCATACTATGGTGAAAGGTATTTCATTTTGTTTGTTGATGATTATACTAAGATGATGTGGGTTGCATTCTTGAAAGATAAGTTAGAAGCTTTTGAGAAGTTCAAAATATTCAAAGCTAAGGTTGAGAATGAATCTGGACTAAAGATAAAATGTTTGAGATTGAATAGAGGAGGAGAATTCACCTATGACTGATTCTATGAGTACTGCAAAGAATATGGCATAAAGAGACAGTTAAGTGCACCTAGAACCCCTCAACAGAATGGAATTGCAGAGAGAAGAAATATGATCATTCTTGATACAACGCACACCATTATGATAGAAGGAAAAGTTGCACACACCTATTGGAGAGATGCGGTCAATACAATAGTCTATACCATCAATAGAATTCAATTAAGGCCTGGCACTGACAAAACACCATATGAGCTATGGTTTGGTAATGTTCCCACAGTAAAATACTTCAGAATATTTGGAAGCAAGTGCTACATCAAGAGGGATGAAACAGTAGGAAAGTTTGATGCAAGAAGTGATGTGGGTATTTTTCTTGGTTACTCTACTAAAAGTAAAGCTTATAGATGTTTCAATTTAAGATTGAAAAATTGAAAGTGCTTATGTAAAGATTGATGAAAAGTTTATGGTTCAAGAAAGATATTATAATTACTACCCATGATTGAAGAAGAACCTAGACCCTCCACTAGTGAGACAGTCATTGAGGAAATGTTTGACAATATTGATGTGTTATTCAATGACCCTGAGACAAGTGAAGAAGAAACTCCTAAGGCTGATAAGTCAGCATCACCTAAAGTTCTGAAGTTTACATCAAGAAATCATTCCAAGACAGACATCATTGGAGATCATAGCGGCAAAGTCTTAACAAGGTCACAAGCAAAGAACTTAGCTAGCAGTGAAGCGGTATGTTTACTATCTCAGGTTGAACCTTTAAGTGTTGAAGAAGCTTGTAATGATTCAAATTGGCATGATGCTATGAAAGAACTTAATCAGATTATTAAGAATGACACTTGGGAACTGGTCCCAAGACCTAGTGACAAGAATGTGACTGGAACAAAGTGGATATTCAGAAACAAGATGAATGAAGATGGTACAATAGTAAGAAATAAAGCAAGATTAGTATGTAAGGGATATGCACAAAGAGAAGACATTGCTTATTCAGACACATTTGCACCTGTGAGCAGATTAGAAGCTATTAAGTTATTTCTAGTCATGCTACAATAAAAAATTTCAAAGTTTATCAGATGGATGTCAAGTCAGCATTCCTAAATGGAGATTTGAAAGAAGTATACATTGAGCAGCCAGAAGGATTCACCTTATCAGACAGACTTGATATGGTATGCAGATTGAAGAAGGCCCTCTATGGACTTAAGCAAGCCCCTAGAGCATGGTATGAGAGACTAGATGGATACTTAACAAAGATTAGATTCAAGAAAGAAGCAGCAGATTGTAATCTATTCATTAGAGAGACATCTGAAGGTTTACTACTTGTAGCTATATTTGTTGATGACATTATCTTTGGAGGTAATGACAAGCTCAGTGTTGAATTTGCCAAAGAAATGCAGAATAAGTTTGAGATGAGTATGATTGGTCATATCAAATACTTTTTGGGATTAAATGTGCAACAGACAAAGAAAGGTATTTTCATAAATCAATCCAAGTATGTGAAAGAGATACTGAAGAAATTCAAGATAGGTGATTGCAAGCCAGTAGGAACCCCTATGATCACTAGATGCAAACTTACAAAAGAAGATGACTCACTAGTAGTAGATATAACATTGTATAAGTCTATGATTGGTAAACTCATATATCTTACTCAGACTAGACCTGATATTTCCAATGCAGTTGGCATAGTTGGAAGATTTGCAGTAGAACCTAAACAAAGTCACCTCATGGCAGTAAAAAGAATATTCAGATACTTGTAGGGCATTATAGATTATGGTCTATGGTATCTTAATTCAAAAAATGTTGAGCTTCATGTGTACACTGATGCAGATTGGGCAGAATGTGTTGATGACAGAAAGAGTACTTCCAGTGGAGCAGTGTTTCTTGGTGATAGACTTGTCACTTGGACAAGCAAGAAACAAAATTGTACTTCTCAATCAACAAAAAAAGCGGAGTATGTTGTAGCAGCCTTGATAAATGATGCAGGAGCATCCTGGGTGTAAGAGCAATCTTGCATCACCCAAAAATATTTCTATTTTTGTATTCAATAAGGGCTTTCTTGTGCAGAGTTGCTATTTATGGAAACTTGCTATTTTTAGTAAGTTGGTCTTACGATCTTGGAATGTTCTGATTTTACATGTGGAGGTTCATCTCAGTCATATCAGCCTGCCAGCAAAGTTTCATGGCTAGATCAGGTCTAGTTTTGAAGATATTGAAGATTTTTGGTATTGGCAGCAGGGTACAGAAACTTCAAACTCTGTTTTGAAGGCTTTAGAGGCCCTGAATGAGGTCAAAAATTTGAGTGATGGGTGCTTTGCGCTGGTCAAGCCTGTAAAGCACTTCGTGGCATTTCCAGAATGGGGTTATAATAGCCAATCGGGTCAACAGGTGATGACTTATGGTCTTCAGAAGTTGGGTCACCTGAAATGGCAGAAAATAATTTTTCTTCAAAATTTCTGTTTGGGTTTCAAAACTCATTTTGAGCCAACTTTGATGTAACAAATTGTAAAATAAAATAATTCTAAGTTTGGTTGGCCCTAAGGGCTAAATTTCTAGAACCTTCTCGGGCGGTGGAAATTGCCTATATAAAGAAGGCCCGTGGTGTTGTCTAGGGCGGTTCTGGGTAGTAGATCTGGGTATTGATTCGGAGCTTTGTCCTACAGAATATTGTAAGCGAATGCCCATGTGGCTTTGCATATTGTAATTTTAAAAGTTTGTAATTTCACATTTGTGGAGATAATAAGAAGCCAATTTTCTATTCTTGCATATTATTGTTGTTGTTTCTCTATTTCTGTTAGGTGATTGTGGTATTAAGGGGAGCACCTTTCATCAAGTGGTATCAAAGCAGGAGTTCTTGAGTGTATAAATAGATCGCCGACTGTGAGGTAGTTTGCACCAGGATCATGGTTAGGGTTTCAGCACGCATCGCGAAAATGCCTCCATGAAGAGAACATGGCGGAAGAGCTGGTGTTGTGACACCTAAGGTTAGAGAGCTGCAGAGATAAGTGCGAGCATTGCAAGAAGAGATTCATAGAGGAATGAATCTTAATGTCAGAGACAAAAGCGAGGATGAAGCCGAAGAAGAATATTAAGAAGGAGAAGCTAAAATTGTGAACCAGGAGGAAGAAAGACTTTTTCAAGCAATTTCCTAGATTGGGAAAAGACCTAAAATTGAGGTTCCTACATTTTCTGAAAATCTTAACCCAGAGGAATTGATCGACTGGATCAATGAATGTGAGGAATATTTTGAGTACGAAGATATTGAGGATCCTGATAGGGTCAAATTTGTGAAGGCCAGATTGAAAGGTCATGTGAAGATCTGGTGGCAAGAAATTCAATTGGAGTGAAATAGAAGAGGGAAACATAAAATCACAAGATGGGATCGGATGGTAGATAAATTGAAGTGACATTTCATTCCTGTTGATTATGAGCTTGACCTACTAAAGAAAATGCAAAGTTTGAAGCAAGCAGGAAGATCTGTTCAGGAGTATACAAAGGAGTTCTATCGACTCCTCATCAGAATAGGTCATGCAGAAGCTGTTAAGGAGAAAGTTGCCTGATACCTTAATGGGTTAAGGCCAAGCATTCAGGAGGAGTTGAATCTGGTTCGAATGAACAGTATTGAGGAGGCATACCAATTTGCCTTAAAAGTAGAAGAAAAGCTGAATAAGAAGTTTGAGAGCAGACAAAATGGAAGAGGTCATGGTGGAAGATCTGGCAGACGGTCATATGGTGACCGAAATCAAGATCCGAAAAAGAAGGATGAGGTCAGTAGCAGTCAGAATCAGAGAGGAAATAATTCTAATCATTTTCAGGATCAGAGTAATAGAGATCAGAGAGGAAGAGGAAGAGGACAAGGATCTGGAAGAGGAGGCTTCCGTGGAACATGTTTTCACTATGGAGAAGAAGGTCATAGGGCATTTGAATGTCCTCAGCGCCAAGGCAGAATAGATAGGAGAAATGAAGGCCAGGCCAGAGTTGCACATGTAGATGAAGATGCTAGATCATCAAATTCTGAAGATGCTGAAAGAGGAGAAACACTAATTAACAGAAGAGTCTTGCTGAGTGGTGAGAATGAACCTGAACAAAGGAGGAGCATATTTCACACTCGATGCAAGTGTGAGGGTAAATGTTGTGATGTGATTATCGATAGTAGAAGCACTGAAAATTTGGTGTCAGAAGAGATGGTGACAAAGTTGAAACTCAAGAGATAGAAACACCCACATCCATATCGGATTGCGTGGGTGCAGGATGACCACAAGGTCATGGTCAGTGAATAATGCCTGGTAAAGTTCAAGATCGGTGGGTACCAAGATGAGGTACTATGTGATATCATCTCTATGGATGCATGTCATATGTTATTGGGTAGACCGTGGCAGTTTGACAGATGTGCTGTACACGATGGTCATGCGAATACCTATTCCTTGACAAAGGATGGAGTGCGACATAAGCTAAAGCCATTGAAGGAGACCGAAGAAAAGGTATGTGGTAATGAAAGAATAACATTTGTTGATGGAAGAAAATTCTTAGATGGTATGAGGCATGAGCATGTGTGTTTTGCTTTAATTCTAAAAGTTGGTAAAGAAAAAGTAGAGGATGTACCTATAGAGGTTGCAGATCTGTTGAATGAGTTTCAGGATATTGTATCTGATAATGTACCTGATGGATTACCACGGGTAAGGAAGATTAGTCATTAGATGGATTTGATTCCAGGAGCCAGTTTACCAAACAAGGCAGCACACAGAATGACACCAGCAGAAAGTGAAGAGTTGAACAGACAAGCACATGAGTTATTGCAGAAGGGGTTGATTCAAGAGAGTCTGAGTCCCTGTGCTGTACCAGCGGTATTAGCACCAAAGAAGAATGGAGAGTGGAGGATGTGTACAGATGCTAGAGCAATAAACAAGATCACAATCAAGTATAGGTTTCCATTGCCATGAATGGATGATATTATGGATTGTTTCAGTGGGGCTGTGTATTTCTCAAAGATAGATCTGAAGAGTGGATATCACCAGATTCAGATCAAAGAAGGAGATGAATGGAAGACTGCCTTCAAGACAAAGGAAGGACTATATGAGTGGTTAGTCATGCTTTTTGGGCTAACCAATGCACCGAGCACTTTCATGCGGCTCATGAATGAGGTTCTGAAAGAATTTTTGGGTAAGTTTGTCATTGTTTACCTAGATGATATTTTGATTTTTAGCAAGACATTGGAGGAACATATGATGCATATTCGTATAGTGTTTGAAAAGTTGAGAGATGAGAAATTGTTGATTAATTTGAAGAAGTGTAGTTTTGTGAAGAAAGAGTTAGTGTATTTGGGATTTGTAGTTTCAGCAGAAGGTCTAAAAATGGACCTAGAGAAGGTATAGGCTATCCTTGAATGGCCTACTCCAAGGAGTGCTATTGAGGTAAGATCATTTCATGGTTTGGCTAGCTTTTACAGAAAGTTTATTAGAAATTTTAGCAGTATTTGTGGACCCTTGACTGAAACAATGAGAGGGGATAGAAAAGAGTTTAAGTGGACTAATGGGGCAGAAAAGAGTTTTCAATTGTTGAAACAAAAAGTTACAGAACAACCTATTTTAGCACTTCCAGATTTTAATAAGGTGTTTCAAGTAGATTGTGATGCTAGCGGTACTGCAATAGGAGCTGTTATGAGCCAAGAAGGTAAACCTGTTGCTTATTTCAGTGAGAAGTTAAATGATGCCAAGAGAAAATATTCTGTCTATGATCAGAAATTTTATGCTATAGTTTAGGCATTAAAGAAGTGGATACATTATCTGCTTCCTAAGGAGTTTGTTTTGTATACTGATCATCAAGCTTTGCAATATTTGAATAGTCAAGGAAAGTTGAATCAGAGGCATTTGAAATGGGTTGAGTTTTTGCAGAGTTATACATTTATTTTGAAACACAGAAGTGGAGAGTCTAACAAGGTTGCAAATGCTCTTAGCAGAAGGCAAATATTGCTGACAGAGATGCAGATTGAGGTGGTTGGGTTCAAGGAACTCAAGAATTTGTATCTAGAGGATCCTAATTTTGGTGAAGCTTGGAAAGCTTGTACAGAACCTGTTACTCTAGACAGGATGAAATGGTTGGATTTTATCATCCAAGATGATATGCTATTCAGAGGGAGTCAGTTGTGCATTCCACGAAGTTCTATGAGGGAAAATCTCATCAAGGAGAAGCATAGTGGAGGATTGGCTGGACATTTTGGTCGTGATAAAACCCTTGCTTTGGTTGGTGAGAATTATTATTGGCCATAATTGCAGTAAGATGTGAAGAAGTTTGTACAGAGTTGCAGAGTATGTCAGATGGCGAAAGGAGTGAAGCAGAATACAGGGTTGTATCAGCCATTGCCTATACCAGAGAATCCTTCGGAGGATATCAGTATGGACTTTGTTCTTGGTTTACCGAGGACACAGCGGGGACATGATTCAGTTTTTGTGGTGGTTGACAGATTTTTGAAGATGGCACATTTCATTCCCTGCAAGAAGACTAATGATGCTATTCATGTAGCAGAATTGTTTTTCAGAGAAGTGGTGAGACTACATGGTTTGCCAAAGATCATAGTTTTAGATCGAGATACTAAGTTTGTTGGATATTTTTGGCGGACATTGTGGAAGAAGTTGAAGATACATTTGAAGTTTAGTTCATCACATCATCCACAGACTGATGGACAGACAGAGGTGGTGAATAGAAGTTTGGGAAATCTACTGAGATGTTTGGTTGGAGATAAGCCAACAGGATGGGATTTGATTTTACCACAGGCAGAGTTTGCATACAATAATTCTGTCAATAGGAGCACTGGTAAATCATCATTCCAGATTGTATATGGAAGTAGTCCAAGAAATGCATCTGAATTGAGAAAGATAGATAAAGGAGAAATAAGTAGTGCTGAAGCTGAGAATTTTGCAGAACACTTGAAGAACATCCATGAGGAGGTGAGAAAGCATATTACCAAGATGAATGCGTAGTATAAGGCTAAGACAGATGAGAAAAGGAGGCATAAGGAATTTCAGGTTGGCGATGAAGTCATGGTTTATTTGTGGAAAGAGTGATTTCCAGTTGGTACATATAACAAGCTGAAAATGAAGAAGTTTGGACCATGTAAGATATTGAAGAAGCATGATTCAGGAAATGCATATGAGGTAGAATTGCCTAGTGAGCTGAATATTTCACCAGTGTTTAACATTTCAGATTTGACAGAGTATCATGAAGGAGGTGTTGAAGATGAGGTTGCAGTAGCACAGTGGAGTATTCCAGCAACCAGTTCAGATATCAAAGAGATTGAAGACATACTGGACAGTCGTGTTGGCAGAAGCACAAGGAACATGACATATGAAGAGTATTTGGTCAAATGGAAAGGATGACCTATTGAAGATTCATCATGGCTAACAAAGGAGGAGGTTAACCGTCTTGGTTTTCCTCTGCACACCTGAGTCGTGACATGGTCACTTCTCAAATTACCCTGGGTGTCTCATGCAGGAGCATCCTGGGTGTAAGAGCAATCTTGCATCACCCAAAAATATTTTTGTTTTTGTATTCAATAAGGGCTATCTTGTGCAGAGTTGCTATTTATGGAAACTTGCTATTTTTAGTAAGTTGGTCTTACGATCTCGGAATGCTCTAATTTTACATGTGGAGGTTCATCTCAGTCATATTAGCCTGCCAACAAAGTTTCATGGCTAGATCAGGTCTAGTTTTGAAGATATTGAAGATTTTCGGTATTGGCAGTAGGGTACAGAAACTTTGAACTTAGTTTTGAAGGCTTTAGAGGCCCCGGATGAGGTCAAAAATTTGGGTAATGGGCACTTTGCATTGCTCAAGCCTATAGAGTGCTTTGTGGCATTTCCAGAATGGGGTTATAATAGCCAATCGGGTCAACGGGTGATGACTTATGGTCTTCGAAAGTTGGGTCACCTGAAATGGCAGAAAATAATTTTTCTTCAAAATTTCTGTTTGGGTTTCAAAATTCATTTTGAGCCGACTTTGATGTAATAAATTGTAAAATAAAATAATTCTAAGTTTGGTCGGCCCTAAGGGCTAAATAAAATGAAGAAGTTTGGACCATGTAAGATATTGAAGAAGCATGATTCATGAAATGCATATGAGGTAGAATTGCCTAGTGAACTGAATATTTCACCAGTGTTTAACATTTCAGATTTGACAGAATATCATGAAGGAGGTGTTGAAGATGAGGTTGCAGTAGTACAGTGGAGTATTCCAGCAACCATTTCAGATATCAAGGAGATTGAAGACATACTAGACAGTCGTGTTGGCAGAAGCACAAGGAACAGGACATATGAAGAGTATTTGGTCAAATGGAAAGGATGACCTGTTGAAGATTCATCATGGCTAACAAAGGAGGAGGTTAACTGTCTTGGTTTTCCTCTGCACACCTGAGTCGTGACAGGGTCACTTCTCAAATTACCCCGAGTGTCTAATGCAGGAGCATCCTGGGTGTAAGAGCAATCTTGCATCACCCAAAAATATTTTTATTTTTGTATTCAATAAGGGATATCTTGTGCAGAGTTGATATTTATGGAAACTTGCTATTTTTAGTAAGTTGGTCTTACGATCTCAGAATGTTCTGATTTTACATGTGGAGGTTCATCTCAGTCATATCAGCCTGCCAACAAAGTTTCATGGCTAGATCAGGTCTAGTTTTGAAGATATTGAAGATTTTCGGTATTGGCAACAAGGTACAAAAATTTTGAACTCAATTTTGAAGGCTTTAGAGGCCCCGAATGAGGTCAAAAATTTGGGTGATGGCGCTTTGCGTTGGTCAAGCCTGTAGAGCGCTTCTTAGCATTTCCAGAATGGGGTTATAATAGCCAATCGAGTCAACGGGTGATGACTTATGGTCTTCGGAAGTTGGGTCACCTGAAATGGCAAAAAATAATTTTTCTTCAAAATTTTTGTTTGGGTTTCAAAACTCATTTTGAGCCGACTTTGATGTAATAAATTGTAAAATAAAATAATTCTAAATTTGGTCGGCCCTAAGGGCTAAATTTTTAGAACCTTCTTGGGCAGTGGAAATTGCCTATATAAATAAGGCCTGTAGTGTTGTCTAAGGTGGTTTTGGGTAGTAGATCTGGGTATTGATTCGGGGCTTTGTCCTACAGAATATTGTAAGGGAATGCCCATGTGGCTTTGCATATTGTAATTCTGAAAGTTTGTAATTCCACATTTGTGGAGATAATAAGAAGCCAATTTTCTGTTCTTGCATATTATTGTTGTTGTTTCTCTATTTCTGTTAGGTGATTGTGGTATTAAGGGGAGCACCCTTCATCAATAAAGCAGATGATAAAAGATTTTAGAATTCAGATTGATTATCCTATTGTTATTCACTGTGATAACACTAGCACTATCAATATGTCAAAGAACCTTGTGATGCATGCAAAGACAAAACACACTGAGATCAAGTATCACTTCCTAAGAGAGAAAGTGGCAGAGAAAGAAGTCAAGTTGGACTATGTGAGTACTAAAGATCAGTTGATAGATATATTCACAAATCCATTTCCTAAGGATACTTTTGAGTATCTCAGGGAGAATTTGGGAGTAATTTGCTTCCCCAATGCTTCTTAGAAGAAAGAAGGAAAGGCATCAGTCCTTAGGGACTGATGAAAGATTGACTACTCTACCTCAGGAGTAGTACCGATGCTTAAAATGAATGGCACCCTTTGCCATTGATGTCAAAGGGGAAGTAATATACAGAGTCATGAAAAACAAAAGTAAAAAGGAGTAATATACTAAGGGGGAGCAACATTCAGATATGACAATAGTTAAGTTGAGGAAATGGAGAATATTAGAAAATATTACAGCAGATGGAGGATTCATCTTTGGGGGAGTTTTGAAGAGGAAATGGAGAATGTTATAAAAGAAATGTTCATTTGAATTGGTGGTGGTTTTTCAATCCACATGTTGCCATCAATGCCAAAGGGGGAGATAGTTGGAGATTTGCCAGCAGGCCAGTACTGACTGTATATTTGTCATTGATGACAACATATGGAAAGTAGCATGCATGGAAGTCTTATGCAGTAAGCTTTTAGTATATGTAGCATGGACATGATATCAGCATGATATCATAGGCGCAGAGGTTAACTGTTAGTACAGACAGTTATATAGCAGCTTGTGTCAATAGTGTTCCTGACAGAGTAATAGGAAGTGTTCTATGTATGGTTGTCCATACAGTTATCATGGAGCCTTGCGTGCTTGGATACATGTTGAAGACATGTTAGTGATATTTTAGTTATGGATGCATAGTCTGATATTGAGTAAAAGTGAAGTTATGCAGTCACTATTCGCCAGTAGCAGTGTCCTGTGTTTATTCAGAAGAGCCGATAGAGATTTTATTGGTTCTTGAGTTGCGCCTATCTTTAGGATATGCACCTTTGGAGTTAAGCTTAGAGAAGAGTTATTGATGTTCAATTAAGAGTGCATGAGTTAATTTAACTTACAAAGAAAGATCTAGTTCTTTTGGTAGAGTCAACAGTGTGTAGCGTGCGTCTATAATTATCTTATTGGATAGGTCCCAGAATGTGTTGCTTGCATAGTAGAGCCGATAGAATGTTTATTGGAGTTTGTTATGGTTTCTCTAATATGATTTAAAGGTGGTTCTAATAGGCCGACTTGATTATATCATTTGGAGAAAAGATATTTATAGGTAGTCATTTGTAATTGCTGGAGTGTGGTTCATAGTTGATTAAGCAGAGCAGAGCAGAGTGTGTAAAGTGTTGAGCCATCAGAAGAAGGTCTATGTGATCAAGTAAAGTACTTGTGCTATTCATTGGAACTGATCTAGATAGCAGGTCAAAGTGCAGTTCACCAAGATCCAGATATAGTGTGTATCTATTAAATAAAAAGTTGTAGCCTTCACCCCTTTGAGCAGTGTGCTCTCGGACAGTGCGTCCTCTTCCCTAACAAGGACAATTGTAAAAGACTCCTAACAGGGTCCGACCTTTGACCAGGTCTACTGTACTAAATATATTGTAAAGAAACTCCTAATAAGGTTAAGGATCTTCTAACAAGGATCATAATACTCTAATGCGAAATATTAGTGGGTGTCAATTCCCACCGGGGTTTTTACCTATTTGGGTTTCCCCGTAACCAAAATATTGGTGTTGTGTTCATGTGTTCTTTTATTGTGTTTATACTTTATGTTTAAGTATAATTAATTGGATAAAGAATTGAAACTTGTAGATAATTGATTCACCCCCCCCCCTCTCAGTTATCTCTTGGGACTATTCCTAACAGAATTACCTTAATGAAGGTATGCCAATCTTGCGTTTTCATCTCGGCCCAAATTCACCTTTCTTTGTTATGATATTTATGTTCGCAACAAATTTTGTGGGAAATCAATTTTTTTCGTATGACTTTTTTTATAGCATTGTTTTACTAATCCATTAATAACCAAGGAAGGGAACATATTAGTTTGGTTTCCATCCTATTTAATTGAATGACATTTTTCATTGCATTATTGGATTCCTGAATGTCACTACAAATTTTGACAATTTTTTCTTTGTCACACCTTCCATCTAATATTTTTTGTAAGGTTTTTGTTATATTCTTTCCAATATGCATAGTATCAAACAAATGCACAATTTGTAGTTGCTCATAGTAGGGAAACCTACTAAATTGTTTGGGATAACTTTTTAGTCCCTTTGAAAACTGGTCATTAATGCCTTGATGACTTTCATAAAGCATATAAGTTAAAAAAATTAACAACGACAATCATTGTCAAATACAACATGAGTAAACAAAATACAATATAAAAATATAAATTCCAATATCATAATGATAGATACAAAATTTAATTGAATGACATTACCTTGACAATTAATTCTATTATATTCTAACTTCCATAGGCAAGGTGTCATTCTTCGTCTTCTTTCCTATTGAAAATATATTTTTCAGTAGTTTGATACTTATGATTTTTGGGGAGGAAGTGTCTATATTCATCAAACACCTAATTTCGTAAACTTGTTGAATGACAAGATTTCATCTTTGGAGCACAGATTGGACATGCAGATTTTCCCTTTGTTTGAAGACCTACAAGATCATGTATAATAGGATTAAATATGTATATTTTTTAATTATATATATTGAATAGATTATTTAAAAAAATGCATGATACATACTTTATAAAATTAAATATTGTTAAAGTGTGCAAGTTGAGTTTTATAACATACCACAACAATGTGTTAGCCTTGGGGCATCATGAGTTGTCCATACAAGCATTGCATGAAATTGAAATTGTCTTTTTCCTCTTGGTCTAAAAATGTCATACATAGTGACACCATTCCATAATTTTAGTAACTCATCGATAAGAGACTCGATATATACATTCATATCTTTAACTTGGCATTTACTTAGTTGAATGAACAAAAATATTATGTAATTATTATAACTATTTTACTACAATATATATGATTTAATGTACATGACTATTAAATGAAAAAATACCTAGAACAATCATTGCCACCATTATGTACTCCTTTATTAACATCCATGGTGGAATGTTATTGTTGATAAAAAAAAATAGGCCACACTGAGTAAATAGATCTCAGCTCTCCAAATGGATTGACACTATCCGTTGCCAATTAAATCATGAGATTACAAGGTTCTTATTTAATGTGTGGTCACTTTTCCTCTATGTCCCTAAATGAAGAACCATCCGTAGGCATTCAAAGAATGTCAACTCGACTTCTATTCCATGCATGGTAATCCATAAATTGAGCTAAGTTTTTGCACCTAAATAATCATTACATACGTGGAATAATGACAATATAACGAAGAATATATGAGATTCGAGACATTTTGTTGCAAATTCATGTTATTTATGATATATGATATGATCATTGAGACACGAATCTATTGCTTGATACTCCATTCCAATATCTTTCATAATGGTAGATAATTTTCAGTATGAACGAGGTAGAATATTTGATGGTGGTAAGAAAAATTCAACTATCAATGTGCAACGAAAAAATAATTTGTTAATATAAAGAATATAAATGGTACATATTTCACCCTTTATTTACTAGTGATGAAATAACAACAAAAAAAGATGAAAAAAGATGACATATATGACATACCTTAACATACGTGAAATTGTTATGTTCGATAAACCATTCATAACCTTCAAGTTCACCAACAACAATATAATAGAGAGAAGAGTTATTTGGGAGCATTCATAAAGGGGCTCGTATGCCTTCTCAAGTACAAGTAAATCATGAACAACATCAAAGTCATCTCGATCATCATGATCAGCTGCGCCAGTACTAAATGTGTCATGGATCAATATATTTGTACCATCATCTTCAATTGTATTTTCTAGCGCATGATCATCTTCTTCCATAGGATCATTAACTTCCTCTTTGATATTCACACCTCCATGTTCCTCCACTTGGAAAACCACATTCTTCGGGCTGTGATAGTCCATATCACCTACCCTAGGGTGCCCCACCTATATAATAATGATCAACACAAATAAACCATGATCATTATCTCATGATCAAGTCATGTTTTTAGATATAAAATGTTAAAATAATATAAACATTCACAAATACAACCAATATAAGCACATATAATGAACAAATTACCAATGAACGATAATCATGCCCCCCTTCAATGTGACCATGCTGCCTACAATGTTTCTCAACTATTGTGAATAAAAGTCTCGTCATCTTTAAGCCCTTACAATTATTGTAGGGACAATAACATTTCCCATCACCTTTTTTTTGAAAAATGCAGACCACAATCTAGCAATTGTCTATTTATTTTGTTCTTGACTAATATTATCTAACATGATTTTTCCCCACAGACAACAAAATTGGACTATAAAAAATTTGATATGTAACCTTCACAAACCTAGCAAAATGTTGTTGCAAGTATGAAAAACACTGCCCACGCAAGTATATATATTTTTTACGAGGCTAACCCTATGGGTTTTTTTACCTTTTTTTAAAAAAATTTGCTTCGTCAAAATTTTGACAAAACTGTTCGGTGAACTTTCAACAAACAAACCTATCATCAGAATTTTGACGAACGTTGGGTTTAAAAAAGCAAAAACAATTTGACACATATAACCTCATAAGATCTGACAACCAAAAAAACCAAATGAGTTAGTGACTTGCACCACTATGAAGTTCATGAAATTCTATCCCAAAACAAAAAAAAAAATTCTCGAAAAAGGGAGTTAAAATGAGCATGATATGAGCCTAAAAGGTTGAACTCCAATTCAAAAAACTCAAATGGTGATGGGGTAGAAAGGTCAACACTGCTAATGCCAACAAAATAATATGTTACATTTGATGACCATATGGCCATTGTAGAAAGCCAATAAACCCTTGTAGATGACGGTCAAATGGCCGTCAAATTATATAACTTATGCAAAATATGGCTTAATGTAATTTGTTTGTTGGGATAACAATATATTTTAGTGAATATGCCATGCTTTATAGGGCATGCTAATTGGATAATCTATAATGTACGGATCTACCAATAGTTTTGACGAATGGGTTGCCATGTGGACAAGTGATTGGGCCATGGAAGGTTTTGCTTACTTGGGCTAATGACCGCTCGTGTTACACAATAATTGGTTTATGTGTGGTAAGATTTCTGTAGGTGACAAATGGATCTAATGTGTCTCTTAGTATCTTCATGGATTTTTCTTTTGTGGTGTCCACATGGGACTCCATAATGTCGTGTGGGTATAGTAATCGAGTAAATGGAACTGCGTGTGCTAGTTGATTACTGGTTGACGAGGACTTAGGTTTTAGTCCCACATTTGTGGGTTTAGATGAGCTTCCCTTCTTTTTAAACAAAAGCTTGCCTACGCATAAATAAAAGCCAACGGATGTTTGGATGCCACCTAGTGGTGAACTTTTCTGAAATGTGTTTGGCTCTAATGATGATTCTATATACTATACAAATATTGTAGAGATATTGAGTATTCTTTGACAAAAAAAATGTAGGGGTAGGGGTAAGACCCTTACAAATATTTTGTCAAAAAAAAAAATAGATTGCAATTTTTTTAATAATAAACACGTAATTGATTATCTTTTAATGATCACACTAGACTACACAAGTGGGTTGTACAACCTGCCTGTGCAATTTGTTTTGCCTCGGATTTGACTTTTGTCCAATATAGGCAAATTTCTAGTTAAATTCACTAAAAAAAACTTGCCAAATGTAATGATGATGCCCAAATAGCTTTATTTTGCACCCACAATCAAATCAAGCCAAAGTTGCTACTCTTGAGGAGTCTTCATAGCTAGAGAGCTTTGATACCATGTTAGAGTTTTAGTCGAGTCTACAAGACCCTAGGATCAAATGAAAGACCAAGCTAACTTCCACAAAAGAATGACAACAGAATTACAAAAAGATGCAAAGAATGATACTATATCTAGTGGCTTTATTTACAATATAGAGATGCCTGCTTATATAGACAAAGGCAATAAGAGAGTATGATGAGGCGGAGATAAGTTATCACTCACACAAGGTGGAATCACATGTCCACCAAAGGTGGATTTTCCTCTATTGTGCAATGAAGTATGTGCAACATGTAGATGATGATAATGTGATAAGTGCACTAAAGATGGAGACAACACATAAAGTGGAAATGTGATAACAACTATCACCACCTAAAGTAGAATTTCTCCTACACCATGTACAAATAAAGGTGCAAACTCCTAACTATCTCAAATGCAAACTACTTTGTATGCATTATCCTCAGTAAGCTTAATTAAAGTGTAATTAGTGAATATTTAATTACACCAATGGGAATTTATCTCTTTTATTATCCCTTGTTCACATGCTCTATATTGAGTGATTGCCTATTAGCATTGTTGGTTGCACACACTTAAAGAAAAGATTAGAGATGACACCTTGTTGCAAGCATCAATTGACCATATCAGATATAACATCATCTTTAGAATTGCATAAATATATCAACATAACAAACATAACGATTATTGATTTAAGTAATAAATATAATTGATTGCGAGGATTGCATTAGGAACAACAATTGTATTGCTATAAGTGATAATTAAGGATTAGATATTGCATGCTATAAGAATTATACTAAAGACAACAATTTGCATTACTATAAGCAATACCATTACATCTCAATTACATATTTATATTATCAAATTTGACATAACAAGGATCATTGCAATGAGTGCAATAAATATCAATGCACTTCAAAACATATAATTCATATATTAAAGATAGCAAGTGACATTTTTCATTGTTATTTTACACATTTATATTCATAGTATTCAATTATATAGTTTAATTACAAACACAAATAGTGTAAATTTAAGGAATTGAAATAATTGTCCAAGATTTCCTAGTTATCCTAAAAGGGGAGACTGTAGACTAATAGTTCTTCATCATTATATGCTTCTTAACTACTATCAATCTTGAGCATGGGTAAACTTATCTCTAAATATGTCATAGGATTTCCTTTAGTAATCACCTCAGATCAAGAAGGGTAGCCTACACACTAAGGTATATTTCCTCTACCTACACCCTCATGGGACCCTTATCCCATCCATAGTTGTAAAAGCTAGCTTATGTACTTTGCTTAGCATTATAATTGGAAAGAGGCTTACAATTTGAAATGATTAGGTACTAGTTTGACCATCTCTATTATTAAATTGAGCATTTTGGTGTTTGATTGACATGAGGGTTTCATAATCCATTCAATCTCAAGTTCTTTGGTTGTTATTTAACAATGATGACATTTCCATTCATTTCTAACCAAACCCATATGGTAGTCAACTTACTACACAACCGATGATGGGCTGCTACTCCTGACTTGTAAAGATATTGTAGTTGTTCACTGTTTATATTACAACCATGACTGGGCTTCAAAATATTTTTAAAGGGACATACTTGCCCCATTGACCTAGGGTTGAAGGTAATATTAACTAGATCCTCCATTTTTATTTTGTTGATAAACCATTCCCACTTCTAACCTTCTGACGTAGTAATCTTGAGAAATTTCATACACATACTAAATTAACCATTTTGTGATTGATTGTATTGTGTTGGCTAACCATGGCTATTCTAGCAACTAACTACTTGCATAACTTTAAGTACAATTTTATTTTTCAGGGAACTTCAACACATCATTTTCTTGCTACCATAAGTGTTCTTCCTTTTGATAATTATTAAGGTTTCCATTGTTAAAATTTAAAGTTAATATGGCTGAATTCCTCATTCCAATACATTAACTAATGAAATCATGTACCTAAATTCTTCACTAAGATTATGGAAAATGTAGGTAGGAAAAAATACATTGAGGGTAAAAATTTTCTATTACTTTATTTTCTAAGCACTTACTCATCACAAACTATACATACATATATAATTAGTGTCAAGTTATATAAGGTTGTCTTGATTTAAATTTTAAGTTAACATATCTAATTTGACTGTGCCCCAAATAGTACTTAATTTCATGTATTTAAATGATTCCAAAACCTAACAATGTGCAACTGAATTCCTCATTCCAATACATTAACTAATGAAATCATGTACCTAAATTCTTCACTAAGAATATAGAAAATATAGGTAGGACAAAATGCATTGAGGGTAAACTTTTTCTGTTAGTTTATTTTCTAAGCACTTACTCATCACAAACTATACATACATATATAATTAGTGTCAAGTTATATAAGGTTGCCTTGATTTAAATTTTAAGTTAACATATCTAATTTGACAGTGCCTCAAACAATACTTAATTTCATGTATTTAAATGATTCCAAAACCTAACAATGCGCAAAATAGAGATGGATTCAAGAGAATGTCTACCATTGCCAAGGGAATAAAATTTTATTATTATCATAAGAATAAAATAACACCTAAGGCTACCCAAATCTCGATGCAACTCAACTCTCTTATTGGTTTCAAATTAAAAATAGTTAATAAGTAGATTCTATTCCATGAAACTAAATATACAACCTTCCAACATAAGAGATCTAGAATATGATACATTGTGAAATGAGTTGGAAAGGACATGGTTGTTTGAACTATTTTATTTTAACTACTCTAATAGAAGGGTTTGATATTAAAGTTTGTGGTGATAAGGTGCAGCTCTACATGTACTTGAGAACCAATTTGTATGCCTGAATTTAAACATGATCCAGATCCAAAATAGCACTTGTAAACATCCACACAAATCCAATATGACATTATTTTTATTTTCTATCTTATTTGTTGTAATACACATACTTAAAATCATAATAGGAGAGGACAATGATGAAGTAATAAATTTTATAATGTCTTTCTTCTAAACCTACAGGCATGGACACCATAATTTTTCAATGGCATGACTCTCTCCTGAATCCTGCACTACCCTCTCCCATGTCTCTATTCATGCCCATTTGGTCCTCTTGTCCTTGTATTCTTTGTGGGTTTGGCTCTACAATAAAAATATTTTTTCCCTCTTCATTGTCCTTCATTTCTTGCGAACTCGTGCTATTTTCATCTATATTTCTTTGTACTTATGCATTTGATGGCTTGACTATTGGTTAGATATTATTTATCAAAAAATGTCATCTGTCATGTCTCTATTTATTTATTATCTTTACTTTTATATTGAATACAACTAATTATAATTTATTTAAATATTCAAATAATTTATTTTATACTTATAATTTAATTATTTAGACACACGCACACACACACACATGCACACCTACACACACACACACACACACACATTATTATTACTCCATGTCTACAGTTGTTTAAAATCAAATATGTTCTTATCTAAGCCTCATAGACTTAGTCCAAAACAAATAAATAATGATGATTAAACAAGTGCCTAGGATCCCTGAGTGCAAGAGAATTGTCGAGGTTTCTAGAGGATATGACACTTCAGGATGAGGAAAATAGATGGAAGAATGGGAAGAATAGAATGGATTATAAGTTGAGGAGGGAAGGGCTAATGTTTAGGGTGTGTAGGAGTTGGTTGAACTTTAGCTTTTGGAGAAATGTAGTTTATATTTTGGTTGATATCTAGGTCTAGGAGGAAATTTAGTAATACCAAAAATGAGAGGATTGGGACAATAACCTGGAGAATAAGTATCAATATCTACAACTTCATCACAACCAAATCATAAAAGAGATTACTCAAGAAGGTGGATAAAAAGAGTTGGTTCACTTGCATGAATGTGGGTATGTTGTTCTTTGAAGAAAACAATGTATCATATAATTTATAATGTAGACACATAGGTTTATAAATAAAACAATTGGTTTAATGAACCTTAGTATGCCATTAAAATGCTACAAAAAGTACCTCCAAAGTACAAGTAAAGTTTTCTTAAATAGTTAAGGACATCTATCTAATTTTTTAATTTAGAATAAGTGCAAAATGTCATTGAAAAATAGTATATTATAAGCATACAATTTTTTATTTAAACATACAACTAAGCTATAAAGAGGATGTCCACATAAGTATTCAAGGCTCATTCATCTAGCAAGTTAGTTTCATTATCATTCTTCTATAAGTCAACTTATCATCAGGTAGATATACTCAATCATGAACATTTACATTCACTATCTATATATAATTGTAGTCTAAAGGAAAAGTGAATGCCTAACAAAATCCAAAATCATACAAAATCTTCTCTTCTAATCCATGTAAGTAATCTTTTGTTTCCATTTATTAAGTAATGCAACATTATTTCAACTATAACCATAAAAGAAACACACCATCCCATTAAAATTTGATTCAACTATTAAGATAGGTTATATTATTTTCAATACAAAAAAGTATATTTAAACGTGCCTTAATTAATCACATAAATAATTGTTAACCCCCTAGGATCTATTTATCTCTTGATATAATTGTTACAAAATTAGTTAATTGTCTAATCCTATGTTAGGTTGTGCTTGCAACTAGGTTTTCATTCAACTATTCATTAGGAATTAGTTGAACAAGTAAAGTATCCAAATCATATCTATGTTCTAAAGGCGCATTCTCTAAATGTCACTTCTATTTAAATGTTTATATTTTGTAATAGGATTATGTGCTTCTAATCCTAGTTTTGTATGTTGACAATCTAATAATCACAATAAGTTCATCAATCATTAGAACAATGAAATTTGTTCGTCAAATATGGTTTCCATGACTAACTTATTCTTTTTTCATTATTTTTTGATAAGGTCACACAATGTGATTATAGGATAGTTCTTGCACAACATAAGTATTCTCATCTTCTTATAGAATTTCAAATGGCTAAGCTTGCATCAACTTCCTTTCTTTATAGATTCAAGCTTGAGTCTTAATCTTCCACTCCATTGGTTGGTACATGGTATTGCAAACTCATTAATATTCTCATCTTTCTAACTCACACTTGTTCAAATATTTTATATATCGATGACACAATTTGATGCCTTATGCAAGCACCATATGAGCTTCAGTA
Source organism: Chamaecyparis obtusa (assembly GCA_027943335.1). NCBI lineage: Eukaryota > Viridiplantae > Streptophyta > Pinopsida > Cupressales > Cupressaceae > Chamaecyparis > Chamaecyparis obtusa. The sequence goes on along the minus strand of BSBK01000752.1, from coordinate 520,080 downwards.
GAAGGCTTCCTAGTAGATACTTTGTTGAGCACACAAGACAACTACAAGTGGGGGTGAATAAGTTGTATAATAAAACATTTAGATTTTTTACTGCTTATGTTTTTGATTAAGGGAAAAATGGGTTTTGAAGGGACTTGAAAACCTTTACAAAAAGGTCATAAAAGATAATATATGAAAGCTTGCAACAAGGAATGGTGCAAGACCAAGGTGAGGGTTTTACCACCAGGCTCCCACAACCTAAAACAAATGTTGCACGAAAAAGAATAACTTGTCGCCAAGAACAAAGCAAAGAACCAAAGGACCAGATGAAACCCAAACCCCCACACCCACAAATTTAAGATTTACCTTTAGCCATACCCTTGTAGGAGTGAAGGGTCATATCAAAGGAGGGTATAGATGTCTTAGATTTCTTACCCTTCATTATAATCTAACCCTCCTCCACCTTAGCAACCACATCCTAGCAAGCCATAGAATCTGGCACTGGGTCCCCAAAACCCCGAGAGGGATGACCAACACCACTCGCAAAAGAGCCAAAGATAGAGCCATCAACATCCACAGAGACAGGGCCAACAACAACTTGTCTCTCAACAGTCACAACATGATCTCCAAAAAAACCCTATCACAAGAAGCACTATCTTGAGACGTAGCTAGTGCATCAATATTGATTGTAGAAGATCCAACCAAAATCCCAACATTCTGAGGGATAGAAGCACCCTCCACACCCCTATCAACAGTAACCAAATCAGCCTAGGAAGAGGCCACAAGAAAATCCTTTGTGACCACCTGGGAGAAACTTCTATCAAACTTCTTTTCAACCATATAATGTTGTTTAGAAACACCATTCCACCATGTGGAAGACCATTTCTTTTTCTCCGAACTACATTGGGAAGCAGCATGCCCAATTTTAAAACATATTTTGCATCTAAAAGGAACCCCTTCATAGTCCAATATTTGAACCCAACTACCCTTAGAAGAATTAATTACAATCTTTCTCAGCATCCCTTTAGAGATATCCATTTCCACAAGAATTTGGACATAATTAGAATGCAAAATATCAAAAGATTCAACATCTACCATTATGAAATCACCTAATGCATTTCCCACTTCCTCCAACAAAGCATCAAACGAAAGATGAAGAAGAAGGTGAGGAAGCCGCACCCATATAGGAATCATGTTTAACTTTTCAGAGAAAGGGGAGAAATCAACATGCCATAGCTTAACCATTAGTAGGAACTTATCATCCCAAGTAAAAAAATGATCACACAAAATAACGTTTCTATCTTGACCATTATCAAATTTAGCAATGAAAAGGCCTCTTTCCATACAAAAAATCTAGACCGTACTCAAAATGAAGGGTTCCCATTGTTGAGAAATCCAAGCATGCAACTGAGGAAGGCTAGGCCAAAAACCTTTAAATCTATAGATAACAACATGAGAGGAGAAGATGGAAACATTAGTATCCATTTCCTTCTCCAACTCCACATTCATCTTCATAGATATGGTATTTGAAACCGTAATAAAACTCCTAATTTTGTGATGATGCTTAGACCTAGAAGAGACCCCAAGCCTCCCAATCGTCGCCGCACTAGAACCAACAAGATTTCCCTTGGATATAGAGGCTTTAGAAGGATGGGAACCAATTGTCAAAGGGGTCATCGAAGGAGGCTGCAAGACAAAGGGAGCAGAGGGAGAGGCATCCACAACCCCCCATCCCTAGGAAACGAGGCTCTATGGGTCAACGAGGCATCAACAGGCCTCCTAGGGCTAGCGCCAAGAAGGCACGGTGAGCTAGAGCTGGGAGCAATGGTTGAAACCCTTGTGACAGAGGCATAAGACATTTCAAAATGTGTGAACCAAATTGGTCTAGAGTTATGTTGTTCTAATAATTTTGTTCTAGAGTTATGTTGTTCTAATTATGTTCAATTCTACCTAGATTGAAGATGTAAGAATAAACTACTTATGTTAAAACTATTTCATGCATTAACATCAATGTAACATTGAAAGATCAAATCTTTCCTCACAATTGCACAAGAGAACACCACATTTATGTAGAAAACCCAATGAGGGAAAAACCACGATGATAAAACTCATGTGAATTAAACAACTTGTTTTAGGATTGCAACCCAAAGAAGCAACTACTCCTTGAAATAATAGTTTTATGGCTACAAAGATGTAAGTTCACTACTTGATTATAATAACAATTATACGAGGCTACAACCTCATATATCATGAGGAACAAATGAATATCCATTGCAACACAAATAGACTATTAGCAACCTTCAATGAACTACTTCTGGAAAACTTCAGACACTTCTAAATTCAGATGCCTTCATCTCTTCAGTGCACTACTTTCGGAAAACTTCAAACACTTATGAATGCATATACCTTCATCTCACCATTCTTGGTAATCATTCGATATTTTCCTCGCACATTTCACACCCCAACACACTTGCACACCTTTTTCACCTTCCAAATGATTTTATCTTTTATTCATATCCTCTGCAAGCTCATATCAAATAATCTTCTTGAAGTTGGTCATGATGAAATGTATCAACATGAAATGTGCAATGACCAAATAGGTCAACCCCAAACATGTCCACAGTGAATGAAAATGTAAGAAGACCAAGGTAGGAGATAAACATGATTTTAAACACTTTGAAACACTTCTCCAAGATACCCAAAACCACAAAGAAATGTTGCAATCAATCCATATCGGCTAGACAACCACATACACTTTCAATCACTCAATTAAATCAACAAACAATATTGGAATAGTTTGGAGAGATCATGTGGACCACAAAGGAATATCATATGCCATTTAGCAATATTATCATACCATCTATGCACCCTATCACCTTCATTTAGGCTAGTGCAAACATACTAAACCTGAAAAACCTAGTGCCATATACAACTGGTCAACCAATCTTGAGATATAACAATTAGAATCATACTTGCAATATAATTGACCATGTGAAACTTGAAGGGAATTAAGATATGGCCAATACGAACATGTTTCCCAAACCACAAGAGAAAAGACTGAAATGTGGAGCATTTTGAATTTCTCCCTTAAATCCATGACATTGTTAAAAATATGATTTGGTAATCGGTCATCTCTAATTTTCTCAAGTAACAGAATCATGGATTGAAACTATGGATGTACCATCTTCTGAGCTCTATGAACTTAACTTTCAAATCAAATATACATATTTTTAATAATTGATAAATGCGGAGAAAATCCCTGAGCCGAAGACATTAGCACTGAAAAAATATACTAAGTAGCAACAATCTAACAATGAGAACATTTTGACATCCAACTATTTTCTTTAGACCCAACATTTTTTATTTGACATCCAACCATGAAAATCAGTCATCCAAACATAGGTTAATGTCATCTGTAATACATATTGCTCAATGGAAATCATCATGAGTTGATACAATGTCAACACACTACTCCATCCATTGTCATGAAAGATAACACACATACTTCTCTAATAAACAACTACACCAATTTCCTTTTTGAATATTTAGACAATGTCATATTAGGTTGTCATCAATGACAATACACAAATTGCATCATGTATGCATAAACTCTTTATTTTATTTCTTCAATAATTAGATCCATATTGATAGTATTCATATAAGGATATCAAGCTGATACAACCTTCACCTTCATATTCACCTGCATCAAGCCATTCTTTTTTCATGCAAATGTATCAGAGTTGAGGTTGAGAATAATGGCGTAATTCATGCCTTCATATTCATCTTCATCTTCATCTTTATCTGCACCAATCCATTAGGTTGATATCAATGAAAATATACTACAACAATCTCGCCCTTTGTTATTGATGAAAATACTTATCCACAATCCACAATGTATCTTCTCTCCCCCTTTGACATAAAGGGAAAATGGTAAGGGCTCTTCCTCTAGTTTGCATTAAAAACATTCTCCCTAATAATTTGTAGGAACATACTCCAATCTTACTTCTTGTTCTAGAACTTTCTTCCTTAAAAAGTTATACTAGAGAGATATATGTTTGGTTCTTGAATGCATCACTAAATTCTTTAAAATATTGATGTCACTTGTATTGTCACACAAAATAGGATAGGCTCTTTATATGTTACCTAGTTGTCATTCAAGGTCTACTTCATCCGCAATACTTGAGTCTAGCAAGATGTTGTAGCAATACACTGCCTCTGTTGTAAATAAGGACATCGAGTCACATTTTTTATTGACCCATTAGATTAATTTTCTTCATAAGGGCCCACCACTTGTGCTTCTCTTTTCATATATACAACCTACCTAATTAGCATTAGTGTATACACTCAAGGAAATGTCATTAACCCTTGGATACAATAGACCACAGTTCATAGTTCTTTTTCAAATATCTAAAGATCCTTTTGACCATATTCACATGAGTTTCTTTAGGATTAGCTTGAAATCTTGCAATCAAACATACCACATGCATGATATCAAGTTTGAATGTAGTCATATATAGTAGTCCTCCAATCATGGATCTATATTGAGTTTGATCAACTTGAGGTGACTCATTATCCTTGCTCAAATAACTAGTTTCCATAGGAGTGCTCATTGGTTTGCGATTCTCCATACTAAACTTCTTCAACATCTTCTTAACCTATTTAGCTTGAGAGATAAACTAACCTTCATTCAATTGAGAAATTTAAAGTTCATGAAAGATTGACAACTCACCAGCATAGACATTTCAAATTCCTTCAACATCTCTTCAACAAATTTCTTACACATTGCATCATCTCCCCTAAATATTATATCATCGACATATACAACAACAGTTAGAATTATTTCATTCTCAATTTTGATATAAATATTGCTATTTGTGGTACCTTTCTTGAATCCTTGGTGTAAATACTTGTCTAGTATTGGATACCAATATCTAGGAGATTGTTGAGCCTATATAATGCCTTCTTGACTGTGCACACCATGCTTGTGTCTTTTGAAAGGTAAAATCCATCAGGTTGCTTAGTGTAGATTTCATCTAAGTCACCATTCAAAAAGGTAGGATTGACATCCATCTGGTGTACCTTGACGCTCTTAGGGACAACAAATGCAAGAAACAATTAAATTGCTTATATTCTAGCAATTATAGAAAATATATCTTCAAAATCAATTCCTTCTACTTGAGAATATCCCTTTCAAACCAGCCTTTCATCTAAGTCACCATCAAATTGCTTGCATTCTAGCCATAAGAGAAAATATATCTTCAAAATCAATTCCTTCTACTTGAGAATATCCCTTTCAAACCAGCCTTTCCCAAATCCTCCTCATTTTTCCTGATATAATATTTTCTACCAAAAACTATAAAATACTTGATAGTAGCAGTTCTTCCATACTATAGCTCATACGGGGTCCTAATGTTGTTCACTCTTGGTTGACCTATATTTAGAATGTAGACTGCAATATGAACAACCTCTGTCCAATATGTACTAGGTAAGTTAGCTTATTTCAATATTGTTCTATCCATTTCTTGGACAATTCTATTCTTTCTTTCCACAACTCCATTTTGTTTAGGATTTCTACGAGTGGATGGATGTCTTTTATTCCATGCTCTTCATCTTTCAATCATATTTGGGGTGAACTCGATTCCTCTATTAGGCCTTAGATATTTGATTTTCAAATTCATTTCATTCTCAACCATTGACTTAAAGACCTTAAACCTATCAAAGGTTTTTAATTTTTCTATAAGAAATATAACCCATGTCATCCTAGTAAATCATCAATAAGTAGCATGAAATACCCATCACCTTATAGAATTCTTGTTTTGGTTGGTCCACATAGATAAGTATGAATCAACTCCAAAGATCTTGTAGTAGATTACTCCTTGCTATTGAATATTTTCTTTGTTTTCTTTCCAAATTGACATTCCTTGACTAATGTATTTGCAGGCTCAACAATCTTTTGCATATCTCTCATTACATGTCTAGAATTGATCTTCACAAGACTATCAAGGTTGATGTGTCCCATTCTCCTATGCCATAGCCAACTATAATTTGTTTGTACATCAAAAGACACTTTCTCCCACTAGCTTCCTTTAGGTGGTATACATTGCCATTTGTCCTAGATCCTTTTGCCACCAATTTTTTAGAGTTTGGATTTCTAATTTCACAACCATCATCATGAAATGTAAGAATGTATCATTTTATGCACATTTGTACTACACATATGATTCTACTTGAGACCTAAGACATTGAGAACATCTGTTGTCATGTGCTTCCCATCAATGCCTATTGTTCCCTTTCCACAAATTCTTGCAGAAGTATCATCTCCAAACTTGACTGATCCTCCATCCCTTTTTGCAAGATTGATTAATTTTATCTTATCACCAATCATATGATTTGAACATCTGATGTCAATTACTCAAGAATTTGTCTCATCTTTTGCGTAAAAGGCAATAAACATAGATCTTTTAGTGTTATAGCTATCTTTTAGGGTGTAAGACATCTTCATACATATTATATGATAAAAATCATTGTTTCCAACATTTAGTGCCATAAAAATATATTATTCTCTACTTTCATCAAGTGTGATAGGTTCCTCATTTTTTGATGAATACATATCTTCTTCAAGGCATGGAAACTTATTTTGAAATTTTTTTCTCTAGGATTCTTGTGATGACTATTTGATTCCTGTAAAGGACATTTAGAAGCATAATGACCAATCTTTTCACTATCAAAATATTTGATGGGCAACTTACCTTTGTACTTGCCAATGCCCTTTTTCAATCTTCTAACAAAGTTTTCTTGTTCTTCATTGGATTCATTCTTCTAATCAAATAGATCATTCTTCTCAATTTTTATAACTTTGAAAGTTTCTTCTCTTGTAGGACCTTTATCAAAATCTTTCATCTCAAAATTAACAAGTGCACTATACAATTGATCCATTAAAACATTATCTAGATCTCTAGCTTTCTCAATAGAAAACACTTTAGAACTATAAGATTTTGAGAGTAATTTAAGTACCTTTTTAACCATAATTTCTTCTTTAAGCTCTTCGCTGTTGGAAACAATTGTCTGAAGGAAATTGCTACTCAAATTATGTATTGTCTTTGATGTCACACAATGTCATAGTCTACAACAATCAGTTCCTACCGAGCTCAGTCGGTCTACCAGACAGGAAGATTAGTGCTTACCAAGTCCACTCGGCTATCAAAGAAAATTCAGTGTTTACCGAGTTCAGTCGGTTATCAAAGAAAATTTAGCATTTACCGAGTTCAGTCGGTCGTCAAAGAAAATTCAGTGTTTACCGAGTTCAGTCGGTTGTCAAAGGAAATTCAGTGTTTACCGAGTTCAGTCGGTCGTCAAAGGAAATTCAGTGTTTACCGAGTTCATTCGGTCGTCAAAGGAAATTCAGTGTTTACCGAGTTCAGTCGGTTATCGAAGGTAAAGGATTGTCGGTGTTTAGCGAGTTCCCTCAGTCTCCGAAAGATTGTAGAAAGTTATGGTCACCGAGCACTGTCTGCCCTTGAAGGATTTTTGCAAATAGAGTTTGCTTAATTCAGCTGACTATTATATTAAATAATGTCGATTTGACAAATCTAAAATCATATAAATAAAAGGTCAAATGTAAAAAATAAACAAGAAATACAGCAGAAGATTTACAGAAGAAAGACAGGAAAGGTGTGTGCAAATTTGTGAAGGATGTTCAGATATCCTTAAGGTGAAACAGAGATTTATTCGATCAGGAAGGATCACACTTATGCAGAACAGAGATCTATATTCAGCAAGGCAGTTGCATTATTATACAGGTCATTTTCATTGTTACCTTCTTATCATTGTAACAGTGAATTCTAAATCTCTTAACCGAGTTGGTTTAACAACTATATTGTAAATCCTCTAACAAGGTGACAATTCCATTGAATTATTTTCAAGACCTCTTACTAGGCCACTCCTAGCAGGGTGATTAAATCCTCTAACAAGGTCACACCTAACAGTGTGTTTTGTAACCTTTTACCGGGTTGGCTTCTAACCGGGCATCACTTCAGAAAAGTGAAAATCAGTATCTAGATACATTGGTGGTTTTTCCCATATTGGGTTTCCACGTTAAATCTTGTGTCTCTTGTGTTCTTAATTGCTATCTTAATCATACACTAGTGCTGATGAATATATAAAAGATAATTTTGCTAATACTTTCTGCATCTTCAAAGTTACTGCAATCTATTTACCGAGTGCTAAAATAGATAACATTTTTTAAGATATCCTAAGGGATCTGGAAAGAAATAATTGTGAAGTGTTTTATGGTTGACTGATTCACCCCCCCCCCCCTCTCAGTCACTTCATCCATTTTCCATCAATTGGTATCAGAGCTTTTGGTGCTTGCAGGAAGGGTTTCAAGGACCTAAGCTAAAGATCAGGATGTCTTACAAGAGGGAAATTCCAAAGCTCAACAAAGATAACTTTTCAGCATGGCAAGGTCTCATGCGACTTCATCTGGCTTCCATTGGTGATTCAGGATGCAAATACATTGATGAAGAATACACAATACCTATTGGTGCATTAACTATTGAAGACATTGCAGAGAAAAAGACTCATAACACCATGATGATAGACATTGCATCTGCTCTCAGCTATGAAGAATTTGATGATATTAAAGAATGCACTACTGCATATGAAATGTGGATGACACTGAAGAAAATATATGGTGGTGATGCAAATGTGAAAAGAGCCAAAGCAGAAAGCCGAAGAGGACAGTTTGACAAGATGAATATGAAGGAAGATGAAAACATTGCAAAATATGTTGAAAGAATCAAAGCAAGTGTAAGTGCAATTAGAGCTTCTGGAGGAACAATCTCAGATGAAACTGTTATAAGTAAGGTACTCAGAACATTACTCCCTATCTATGCAATAAGAGTATCAACTATTCAAGAAAGAAGATGTGAAACAAACCACAATATAACTTTGGATGCTTTAGTTGGAAGATTGACAGCCTTTGAATTAGACAACTATGACAACTATGTTCCTAGTTCCAAAAATATTGAATCAGCATTTGAGGCCAAGGTTTCACTAAAGAAGAACAAGAAAATTAAAGAAGTTCAGTCAGAAAGTGAAGAAGTATCAGAAGAAAGTTCTGATAGTGATCTTGAAATTGTAGAAGCATTACTTGCAAAGAAGTACTCTAAAGGGAAAGGTAAATATAAAGGTAAAACTCCTTTAATCTGTTTTTCATGTGAAGAAATTGGACATATTGCAGCTAGGTGCCCAAACAAGCAAGTCAAGGAAGAGAAGAGAAGTCACAAGTACTATGGCAAAAAGAATTTCAAATCATTCAAGGATAAAGGTAAGAAAACATGTTTTATGGCTAAAGATTCTGATGATAGTGAAGAAGAAATTGTCTTTATTGCTATAAAAGATGAATCTGATGATGATGAAGATAAGATGGCACTTATTTCTCATATAAGCAAAGATGATATATAAATAATAGACAGTGGATGTTCACACCACATGACTGGTGACAAGATAAAATTTGAATATCTAGAAGACTGTGATAGTGGCAATGTAAGATTTGGAAACAATGAACCTTGTTGTATAAAAGGAAAAGGAAGAATCTCATTAACCAAAGAACTCATATGTGATAATGCTTATTGGGTTGAAGGACTAAAACATAATCTTCTAAGTGTAGCACAGCTAATCAACACTGGTTTCAAGGTTGAATTCATGAATGGTCAAGCAAGACTGCTGGATGAAAAAGGAAAACTCATTGGATCAGGCAAACAAACAAAAGGTAACTTATTTTATCTTGATCTCAGTGAATATTCATGCTTTATTGCTCAAATTGAAGAAAGTTGGCTATGGCACAAAAGGTTATGTCATGTGAATTTTGATAACATGATAAAAATAAGCAAATTCAAGAAGGTTAGAGGCATTCCTACTTTGAAGAAACCTGATACTGGTCTATGTAAGAATTGTCAGATTGGCAAAATGAGTAAAACTAGTTTCAAGAGTAAGAACTATCAGTCTAAAGAAATTTTGGAAATTGTACATACTGATTTATGTGGACCTATTGGAATACAAAGCTATACTGGAGATAAATTCTTTATTCTTTTCGTTGATGATTATTCTAGAATGATGACTGTTATGTATTTAAGATAAAAATCAGAAGGATTTGAAAAGTTCAAATGGTACTTAGCAAGAGTGGAAAAGGAAACAGGGAAAAGATTGAAATGCTTAAGATCAGACAGAGGTGGTGAATTCATCTCCCATGATTTTAACAACTTTTGCATTGAAAGAGGAATCAAAAGATAAGTATCAGCTCCTAGAACTCCTGAGCAGAATGGAATAGTAGAAAGAAGAAACAGATCTATTATGGATTGTGCAAGGACTCTAATGATAGAAAAGAACATCGCTATAAAGTACTGGAAGGAAGCTATCAGCACTGCAGTTCATACCTTGAACCGAGTACACTTGAAGAAAGACACATTCAAAAATCCTTATGAATTATGGTATGGCTATAAACCCAATGTAAGTTACATGAAAATATTTGGTAGCAAGTGTTATATCTTAAAAGAATCCAGAAGAAATAAATTTGATGTGAAAAGTGATGAAGGAATATTCCTAGGATATTCTAGCAAAAGCAAGGCATACAAATGTCTGAACTTATCTACTCACAAAGTCATAGAAAGTATACATGTAAAATTTGATGAGTTTGCAGAAAAGACTGAAGAAGAAAGCAAAAGGGAACCTGAGAACTACAGAAGATTCATTTACATTGAACCTGAAACATTGGCAGACACAACTATCAATGAGGAAACTATATCTACCGAGCTGAGCACAGTTACCGAGTCACAAACCGAGTCACAGGAAGAAGTTCAAACTGAGTCACAGGAAGAAATTCAGACCGAGTCTCAGCCTGAAGTTACCGAGAAAATATCTACCGAGCCCGAGAAACCTGAAGAAGAGATCCTAGAAGACAACAGCATGAATCATTCAAAAATCAAGGAACCTATACTAGCCAAATATGTTAGAAGACATCATACACTAGATCAAATTATTGGAAACAAATTAGATGGTACTATGACAAGAAGCAAGCTAAAAGGTACATGTCTGCTTACTGACTTTGAACCTAGAAATATCAAAGATGCATTGGAAAATGAAAGTTGGATTGAAGCAATGAATGAAGAATTAGAACAAATACAAAAGAACAAAACATGGACTCTTGTACCTAGACCTAAAGATAAGAATGTAATTGGAACAAAATGGGTATTCAGGAATAAGCTGAATGAAGATGGTCAAGTATCTAGAAACAAAGCTAGACTGGTATGTAAAGGTTATTCTCAAGAAGAAGGTATAGATTATGGAGAAACTTGTGCTCCTGTTGCAAGATTAGAAGGTGTAAGAACTCTACTTGCTTATGCAACACACAAAGGATTTAAGGTATATCAGATAGATATAAAATTTGCATTTCTCAATGGAATTCTTGATGAAGAAGTCTACATTGAACAACCTGAAGGTTTTGTTGATCCAGATAAAAAGGACATGGTCTGCAGGTTACACAAAGCATTGTATGGTTTGAAACAAGCTCCTAGAGCATGGTATGAAAGACTCCATAACTATTTGATTCAGATTAATTTCAAAAGAGCCAATGATAACAACAATATGTATATTAAAGAAGGACCAGATGACAAAATTGTATTGGCAGAAATATTTGTAGATGATACTATATTTACAGGGAATGAGGATCAATGCAAAGAATTTTCAGAGAAAATGAACAAAGAATTTGAAATCTCTATGTTTGGTTTAATAAAATTCTTTGTTGGTCTTCAAATTCAGCAAAGCAAGAATGGTATATACATTACTCAATCTAAATACATTAAGGAAATACTTAAGAAGTTTGGTATGGAAGATTCAAAACCAGTTGGTACACCCATGTGTACTGGACTGAATCTTACCAAAAATGATGATTCAAAAGAAGTTGATCAGACCCTATACCGATCTATGATTGGAAAATTGCAGTATGTAGTACATACAAGACCTGATATTGCCTTAGCAGTCGGTATAGTAGCTAGATTCTTAGCAAAACCTAAGGAAAATCATATGATGGCAATCAAAAGAATCTTAAGATACTTAAGAGGAACTGAAGAATATGGTTTGTGGTATAAATTTGGAGGCAATCTAGACTTAAAAGTGTTTACTGATGCTGATTGGGTAGGGAACATTGATGACAGAAAAAGCACAAGTGGTGGAGCATTTTTTCTTGGAAAAAGACTGGTATCCTGGACTAGTAAAAAGCAAAATTGCACATCTCAATCCACAGTTGAAGTAGAATATGTTGCTGCTGCAGTAAACTATTCAAATATTATTTGGTTTAAACAGTTATTAGAAGGTATGAAGGTTGAAATCAAAGAACCAGTTGTTATATTTTGTGACAATACCAGTGCAATAAACATTTTGAAGAATCCAGTGATGCATTCCAAAACCAAGCACATTGCTATTAAATATCACTTTGTCAGAGAATTGGTGCAGGACAAGGAAATCAGATTAGAATATATTCATACAAAAGAACAGATTGCAGACATTTTTACCAAACCATTACCTAAGGATGCATTTGTGTATCTAAGAGGTAAGTTAGGGGTCATTCCCCTATCTGAGGCTCACTAAATATAGTTTTAGTGATGCATCAACCAGAACATGATTGAAAATCAACCAGTTGATGCAGCATATTCAAGGAATCATTGCATATGAATCAGTACTTGAGGTACATTAATTTACACCGGTAATATGTGAATTGTCTTTGGCATGTGTTGTCAAAGAGGGAGTGTTTGCTATGTCTTTGCTATTACTTCAAGAAATTTTCAATAGTCAGAAGGAAGAATTTTTAGGATAAAGGAAGTTTGCTGACAAAGGGAGATTTGAATTTGAACCGAGCTAATTCTTTCAAATTTCTTATGCTATGACATATTGTGTTGCCATCAATGCCAAAGAGGGAGATTGTTGGAAACAATTGTCTGAAGGAAATTGCTACTTAAAATATGTATTGTCTTTGATGTCACACAATGTCATAGTCCGCAGCAATCAGTTCCTACCAAGCTCAGTCGGTCTGCCAGACAGGAAGATTAGTGCTTACCGAGTCCACTTGGTTATCAAAGAAAATTTAGTGTTTACCGAGTTCAGTCGGTTATCAAAGAAAATTTAGCATTTACCGAGTTCAGTCGGTCGTCAAAGAAAATTCAGTGTTTACCGAGTTCAGTTGGTCGTCAAAGGAAATTCAGTGTTTACCGAGTTCAGTCGGTCGTCAAAGGAAATTCAGTGTTTACCGAGTTCAGTCGGTCGTCAAAGGAAATTCAGTGTTTACCGAGTTCAGTCGGTTATCGAAGGTAAAGGATTTTCAGTGTTTACTGAGTTCCCTCGGTCTTCGAAAGATTGTAGAAAGTTATGGTCACCGAGCACTGTCGGCCCTTGAAGGATTTTTGCAAATAGAGTTTTCTTAATTCAGCCGACTGTTATACTAAATAATGTCAATTTGACAAATCTAAAATCATATAAATAAAAGGTCAAATGTAAAAAATAAACAAGAAATACAACAAAAGATTTACAGAAGAAAGACAGGAAAGGTGTGTGCGAATTTGTGAAGGATGTTCAGATATCCTTAAGGTGCAGCAAAGATTTATTCGATTAGGAAGGATCACACTTATGCAGAATAGAGATCTATATTCAACAAGGCAGTTGCATTATTATACAGGTCATTTTCATTGTTACCTTCTTATCATTGTAACAGTGAATTCTAAATCTCTTAACCGAGTTGGTTTAACAACCATATTGTAAATCCTCTAACAAGGTGACAATTCCATTGAATTATTTTCAAGACCTCTTACCAGGCCACTCCTAGCAGGGTGATTAAATCCTCTAACAAGGTCACACCTAACAGTGTGTTTTGTAACCTTTTACCGGGTTGGCTTCTAACTGGGCATCACTTCAGAAAAGTGAAAATCAGTATCTAGATACATTGGTGGTTTTTCCCATATTGGGTTTCCACGTTAAATATTGTGTCTCTTGTGTTCTTAATTGCTATCTTAATCATACACTAGTGCTGATGACTATCTAAAAGATAATTTTGCTAATACTTTCTGCATCTTCAAAGTTACTGCAATCTATTTACCGAGTGCTAAAACAGATAACATTTTTTAAGATATCCTAAGGGATCTGGAAAGAAATAATTGTGAAGTGTTTTATGGTTGACTAATTCACCCCCCCCCCCCCCCCCTCTCAGTCACTTCATCCATTTTCCATCATTCACCATGACCATTGATGGTGTTGAGATATTCATCTACTTGGAGCAAATAATCGACAATTCATTCATCGTCTAACATCCTCATGTTTTCGATAGTCATTTTGATGGACACTAATGACTCTTCTTCCCACTCTACAATTTTGAACTTTTATGGGTTTGGGACTGAGAATGGTGACTCTCCACTGCTCCACGTTGTTATTGAGGGGTCTGTGTGTGCAAATAAAAAGCCTTCCACTACTGACGGCTAGTCTTTAGGGCTTTTGACTGTGGATGCCCATGTGCCTTTGTAGGGTGCAGCCAAACACTTAATTCCTACCACTGTTGATTGCAACCTCCCTCCTGGATTATCGGATGCTTCCCTCAAGCCCACTAACTCAATGTTGATCTTTGGGTCATCGGTTATTGCTAAGAATGTTTCTAGTGCCCATTTCTCATTTCCTGAGGGTGTTGTGTTGAATATCCTAGGGGTTGGGACGTTTGCTCCTAATTTTGGTGGTGTTGGCCCTGTGACCATTACAAAGGTTGTTCTCCCCCCAAAATCTATAATTATTGGTGGAAGGAGCTATGCTCAGGCTACCAAGTCTATTGCTACCATCCCTTCTAGAGATAAATCTTGTTCTATCACATGTGCCAAGGCCTCCCCCATAGTGTTTTGCGGTCCTGAGGATGGAGAATGTGGATTTCTACTAGTGTCAAGGTTTGGTCTGTAGGTTTGTGGGTCTCTATCTCTCTCTTCCAGATTTACACTACTGGGTAACTAGTTCTTGGGGACCCCTAACTTCTGGTGACATTGTGTTATACCCTTGTGCAAAGGGTTTTTTATTACTATGTTCTCCTCTTCTGAAGATCATGACTTAATATTGACCAAGTTATGGGTTTGGGGAAATCATTCCCTTTATGAAAAACCATGGACAATTTCATTCAACCCTCTTATTGAACCACTCAATGTGCATTTAGTATGGGTTCTCCTTCCTAATCTCCCACTTCACTTTTGGGAGATGTCTTACTTCGAGGCCATTGGAAATTCTCTTGGTTGGTTCCTAACAGTGGATGGAGCTATTGCTACATTGGGCCATTCTACTTTTGTTCGTATTCTCATTCTTATGTGTTTGAATGTTACAATGCCACCCCTTTCAAATTTAATCATTGTGTAAATCATAACAATAATAATCTCATCTAATTATTTTCATTTGACACTATATCATTATCAACATTGTAATATTAATTCACTTAAATCTAATATATGCTTCTGGCTACATAAAAAAGCATTTAATATCAAACATGCTTACTTCATTTCACATCCAAGCATGGGTCCAGAATGATAATACATTCTTGTCATGACAAGGCTAGAGTGGCACTAACATGATCCTCCCTAAGACTTGACTTACTCCTAGAAGTCACAAGGGCTAAGATGAAAGCACATCACACATTAAGCTTGAAACATCTTTTAACCAATATCAATGATATGCTTGTTCCTTTGATCCATGCAATGATATAGATCAATCATCATAAAACTAGTTAGACATAATATATAAATAATCCACATCAACTCATATTCTTAACAAGTACTATAATTTCAACTTGATCCAACAATAGCACAAATGGAAACTTTCCCTCTTATTAGTAATTAGAAGCTATGCATTCCAATATGAGCAACAATACATATCAATGTGCTAAAGTTCAATTTCCCCTTCACAAAGTTATCATTAACTTACATTTTCAGCCTCAAACATAGTAGCATACTTGAACTTTTCCATTCAAAATTATACATTTCTTAAGATAAACAACACAATATATTATTTTTCACTACTTCACATATAGAAAGTACACAAACTCACATAATATCACTAAAAAATACTACCATTTCATCAATTTCAAGAAAGGTAAACAAGTCAAACCACTTAATTTTCTTGAGAACATCAACATTTTCAAATAATTTCATCACTTTCAAGAGATTCTTCCATGATACAATCTTGAATTCCCAAATACTATAGCACAACTAGAAATCAAAACTCATAAAACATGATGATCCATTTCTATCACCAACATGAAACAATGGACATAGGAAGATATGCATTTTACACAAACATGATCATACACATCATTGCGATTACACAACATAAGGCTCGTGAGTGGCCATGTCTCTTTGGACACGCTCTAGTGCTCCAGGGTACAACTTACTGATCTCATTTGCATCCAAAATCCATGGTCGATATCTATACCTCACTCAGTGGCTTGATGGTGTTGGGTCACACATACATACGATGTGACCCTCCATACAATACCACATGTCATATCCATTGTTTGTGTAATGTGTTTAGCCTCCAAGAGATAGTCACCACTCATTGTCAAGTAGTGGATCTTAGTTGCATAAAAACTTCACATACCCCCATCCTCAAGGGTTTCCTATGTATGCTTCCTCATATACACTCAACGAAGTTTGTCTCATACATCCTTAGAGAGGAACCACATTACAATACAAGACTAGTATTTGAAACAATAAGGATAAACTAGATTAGCCACAAAATTTCATAAATAAGATAATATAAATCAACTTCAAAATGAAGGGATTAGTATTGACTAGACTCTGGATGAGCTAGACATCTCCAAAGCCATGGACTTCTCTTTCAGATTTTAAAAAGAAGGATGTGTTCAAGGAAGAAGAGTCTATTTTTTTGTGAGAAAAGAAAGATATGTAAGGGAGAGATTGCAAGAAGGTTCATTAGATTATAAAGGAGAGAGACTGCAATAAGGCTTGATGGAAAAGTATCTATCAACCAAGCTTGTGGTGAGATTCAAAATTGTTGGCATCAACTTAAAAATATAATGTATTGGCACCGCCAAAATGAGTACCTTTTGGGCACCGCCTTATGACTTTATTAAATTGGGTTACATTGGGTCAACGCGGGTCAACTACTAGGGTGAAATAGTCTTAATGGGCACTTAATCTTTGAACGCAACTTACGGGGAGGTAGATTAGCCCTACTATTTGAAGGGGCCAAGAGGTAGATTAGTAGTGGGGCTCAATATTTCCTTTGGAGGGTTGGGTGGGTTAGAGGCAAAAGACTCTCCTTCTATCGATGCGATAATGTGGAAGGCTCGATGAAGAATGTGAAAGTCTATATCATGCAAAGGGCCAGCCGAGGGATTAAACCAATCAAGCGGGTTGTGTGCTTCAAAAGGATCTCAAAGTTGTTCAGCTAGTTGCCCAAAAGAGGTGTAGGCATAACCGATAAAGCTAACAAGTAAACAAGATATGGAGACAACAACTAAGGTTGTAGTTTCCATTGGTAGGTAATCTATGTATGTATATATACATAATAGTATACAAAGTTAAAGATCTCAACCAATACTATTTTTTTATGGCTACACAGACCATTGATGATACTTCTAGAACTAGACCATTACAAACTACTATAGGAAATTATTTTAAACCACTTAATACAGAGTCTGGTAAAGTTTCTCCCGGATGGGGAACTACTCCTTTTATGGGCATTGCAATGGCTCTATTTGTAGTATTCTTATCTATTATTTTGGAAGAATTATATTCTCTCATCTAGTCATGTAATTGAGAATTTCTATAGTGTGAAGTGACAGGCAAGGTGATAAACAAATAAAGATTGATTACTTGGCCCATTTTGGCAACATTAGAGATGTAAAAGTGTTCATTTGAAGAAAATTTATAGGAATCTCATACACCAACTAGGCAAAGTTATTTCTTATGGCCACATCCATGGAGTGATTCTCTAAGGTTTGTAACCATAGAACTTGTTGGTGGACTTGAGAAAAGTTACCCTCAAATTTAGAAATCTTAGATTTGGTCGAGGATCCATTATTGTGCCACTAAAGAGTTATATCCACAAGTTAGTTACTCTTTGATTAAGGGCTCCAGAGATGTTGTTTGGTTCAACTCACTAACTCATTCCTATTGATATTTGGTCTATGGGTTGTATTTATGTTGAAATGGTGTGGAGATGGCCACTTTCCCCTCATGATTCCATCTTACAATAATAGTCTCATATATTTAGGCTTCTATGATCCTCAAATGGGGACTTATAGCTTGGAGTAATTATACTAAGCATCAGGAATGAAAGATCAAGACTCCATCCCCAATATTTTTATTTGTAATTGGTCTTGTTTGTCAGGTGTGCTTGACCTTAAGGGCCTACTTTGAACTTGGTTTCATCTCTTTTAGTTTATTAATAAATTATGAGGTTTTCCTCTTTGCCAATAAAAAAATCATCAAATTTAACCAAGGTAAGAAAAATCCATGTAATTTGTCATAATAAATCAAATGTAACCACAAGAGCTAAATGCAATAAATCTCACAAATTTTGGCTAAACCATCATAGAAAAGATAAAGAAATTGTTGGACCATATAAAAAAAAGAGATAAAAGTCATCATAAATTGCACATTACATTACTATGTGACTATATCTAGCCACCCAATGTGGAAGAAGGGAATGATTTCTTGACGCTCATGATGAGCCTCTCATGTGGTGTGGGATGAGCATGCCAACCACATGACGTAGAGTGTACATCTCAACTACATCATGCATCATAGACACACATTGGTCATATGTTGCATGACAGTGTTCCTTGTGAAGAAAGAAAGCACAAAACACACCTCACATAGAGATACCTCATGGAGAAAGTATACACAAGATTTTTCTATAGCGAGAGGTATACATGGCTAGGACCCATTCATATGTTTACCATTGTATAAACAATGGAGCACTCATGGGTGACCCTCTTTAGGCATGCAAGTACCTCTATATTGTTATGCATCAATTAGGAATACCTAACATATATAATGCACCTTCATGTATCTCTATACATGGCATCGTTCCCTCAAACTCAACTCACTATCACTAGCATCATCACCAACACTGTGTCAGAATAGCAATGGGGTGTGGTATTGTATCTATAGAATCGGGCCAACGCATGGAGGATGCAATTTCCATCACAACATGGGTTGGCTCAATCCCTATATGTTGAGCTACTACACATATGTATACATGTAACATCAATAACTATAAATATGTCCATAGAATCTCTTATCAAGTGCTTATACCATACTCAAGGAATTTGTGTATTAGGCTAATCACATATGAACTATGTACTTGGGTCTATCATAATGGGATCATTGATTACTTTTTCCCTTGAGAATTTGAATCTAATATCGCTTTGCACCACCATTAGGTGTATGTGGTACATTCTACTTGAGGAATTGGAAATGCCTCTACCCCTGCACATATTGACTTACCAACAATCTTTGGGTTGGCATTCACTAGGGTAAAAACATGCAAACACAAAGATGGTATGGTTCTCCCATGCCCATATGTAGAACATAACCTCCATGGATGGGTACATGACATCACCACCTCATGAACACACAATACAAGCACTGATTGTGCACAACACTCAACATAAGCACTAGTACTAGATGTTCACATTCATTGGGAGTACCTTTCCAATCACAATGACATCAACATAAAAAGAAATTTCATTACCTCTCATAAACCATGCAACATAAGAATCAAATTTCAAATACAAGCACTCCTTAACATCCATGATAGTTCTCTTACCAAGGTAACATTACCCATCATCCATATTTTCCCATTCCATATTTTCACAATTCATTTTATTTCAACATAACACAAAATTGATTTTGATGCCATTTCACTTCCACTTCCACATGGTGATATTTCATCTTATGAAGTATACTCCTCAATGCTTATCTCTTTCAAAGCACAAGGAAATAACGTTTATTGAAAAGATGATTCCAGTAACATATAAAAAGTTCTATTAACAATAGCACATCATGTCAACACTCATTAAATGAGAACACATTTCCAAGTTCTAATTGAGGCAAGATAATAAATTTTACCTCACATATCTACTTGACCACTCAAGACATTCATATTTCCTCTAACATCATAAGCAAATTTTATCAAATTAAGAGCATTTAAATTTTCTCTCAAGGACATGAACAAATTACCCTAACAACTTCATATATACGCTTAACAAACAATGCATCAAATTTTACCATACACCTAATGTTTACTTCACTAAGTAGAATCTTTGTTAATCACATATCAAACAATAGGAGAGGGAGAAGAGATAGTTTGGTTCTCAATTCAAGCAATCGTTACTAAACAAGGCCCATTATTTAAACTTCACTATATACACAAAGCAAGTTTCATACACTCCTTTTAGCAAGCATTTCACGTTACTAACCATGATAAGGAAACATTTATCTTTTCAACCTAGTGAGCACAAAAACATGATTACTTCCTAGTACATCATCTTGTACATAAATTTATTAAGCACTAAGAATTAAAAATAATTCAGGGTTGCACGATATCAAATCAAAAATCACTTGCAACAAGACATAGCAAAAGAAATAAATAAAAATGATGTCAAGTCAGCCATCATTAACCCAAGAAGAGAATGGACAAAACAAGCACATCTAGACTACCTCCAAGGTCTTCATGACATTCCCACAAGAACACTAGGGCCCACACACACCCATCTACAACTAAGAACACAAGGGGAAAACCATACCCAACCTTAGGAGATTCTCAACTAAGGTCTACACTCTAATCCTACAGATGAAAGGAAAAGCCTAGGAGTTAAGCTCTTGCATAAAGTAAAAACACAAGTTGGTAACCTCAACTGTCTATTGCGATGCTTAGGCACATAAGCAAGAAGTCTCAAGACTAACTCACCACAACAAGCACACTACAATAGGACTAAGGGAAACAACATTCACTAGAGATCTCAGTACTACAACATGGACTTTGATACCAGATGTAACAACACACCAATTAGGAACCCTAAAAAAAAGGTTAGACATGCATATAATTTTTTTTGATACAAGAACATCAAATGTGCTTTCCCAATGAGAACTTTAAACTCAACGAGGAGTTAAAAATCAGTCTCTTTACAATCAAGCACTAGAAGAAGCCTTACACACTCCGAAGGGTTCTAAGACATCCAACTCAACAACTAGAATGGAACCCAATGTCTGACAAGTTTCCACCAAATCTTTAACTAGGTCCAACAAGATACTATGAGACCAAGTCAGTCCAAGACACAAGTACCCATATAGGAGACTTGATCAATCCTTTAAAACTATCTAGCTAGATATTCATTTTAAGCACCAAAAGAAATATTCTTATGGTTAAACATAAAAGCTCGTTTACTTGTAAACTAGGATGCTAACACAACTAAAGACTCATAAAAGAAAACACAACTGTTTGGTATCCAAAACTCAACTCAAAAGTCTAGTAAGGTGGAGATGTCGATAAGTAGATAGAGATGTCAAATTTTGTAGGCAGCGATCTATAGGCACAAATGCCGATTTGCAAAAATTACCTATAGATTTTCCTAGTCTAGTAAACAAAATATATCTTAAATTTATCCCCCTAGACAAATCCATCATCTATGCATCTAATTGAAAGAAGGGGAAATAAGCCCCAACTTCTACTCAAGATACTCAAATGTGTCCTTTAAAAGTGATTTTGTAAAGATATCTACAACCTGATCCATTCTAGGAACATACTCTAATTTTACTTGGTCTGCATCTTTCTTCTTTAAAAAGAGATACTGGATAGATATCTTTAGTTCATGAATGCATCACTGGATTCTATCAAATATTGATAGCACTTGTATTGTCACACAATAGGATGAGCTCATCATATGTTACCCAAATGTCCTTCAAGGTCTACTTCATCCATAATACTTGTGTCTAGCAAGATGTTGTGATGATATACTTTGCCTCTATTGCGGATAAGGATATTGAGTCATATATCTAACTGATCCATGAAACTAATCTATTTCATAATAAGAAGCTAACATCACTTGTGATTATTTTTTCATATATACAACCTACCCAATCAACATCATTGTATGCACTCAAGGAGAAGTCATTATCCTTTGGATACCATACACCATAGTCCAAAGTGTTTTTCAAATATCTAAAACCCTTTTGGTTGTCTTCGTAAAATTTTCTTTAGGATTAGCTTGAAATATTGCAACCAAACATACCACATGCATGATATCAAGTTTGAATGCATTTAGATATAACAATCCTCCAATCATGGATTTGTATTGAGTCTGATCAACTTGAGGTGACTCATCATCCTTGCTCAAATGACTAGTTTCTGTATAAGTGCTAATTGGTTTGTAGTTCTCCATACCAAACTTCTTCAACATCATGGGGCTTCACTTAGTGAACCTAAATCATAGCAAGCATGTTCGTGGTATACTAAATAATCCCCCTATTTTAAAAAAATATTACCCTAAACTCCTTTTTTTGTCATCCCCTCCAAACAAAACCCAAATAAAAAACCCCCCTATTTTCATGAGATATTGTGTGTATCAATTTTTTTCTTTAACATTTTTCATACCCCTTTATATTTCTATCTTATGTTATGATAAAGAGTTGTATGGGTTTTAAGAAAAAATCAAGATTTAGCAGAAGGTACTAATATTAATTAATGGGTTATAAATTAACTAGAGCTGCTATTTAACTTGGCGGAGGCTAAGGTCACAGTTCAGGGTGTATGTAAATCTCTTTTTGATATATTAATAAAATTATACTTATTATCAGCTTGTTAAGAGGCTTTGCTATGTGAATCCATCGGATGACCCAAAAAAAGAGGTGACTTGGGAAAAACCTTTAGAGGGATGGTGCAAGATCAATTTTGATGGGCTGGCTAAAGGGAATCCTGGGCCGTCAAGAGGAAGTTTCATTTCTCGTGATTAGTGAGGTAACACATTGGCTTTGGGAGCAAAAGAATTAGAGGAAGGGACCAATAATGTAGTAGAGGTGAAAGTTGCTTTGTTGGCAGTGAAATTTGGCAGATCCTTGGGTGTATAAAGATTGCACATAGAAGAGATTTCAATAGTAATCATACAAGTGATAATGAATGGGAAAGTTGAAGCATGACATTTACAAAATTTTATTAATGCTATTTTGACCAAATTTGCCAACTTTGAAGAATTTAAAGTTAGTCATGTATGTAGAGCGGGCAATAGAGAAGTGGATCATCTTTTCAAGTGGTTGCTATCTTTTCGAACATAGAATGAAGTTAAGGTATAATATTTTTGAAATATCCTCATAGGAGAATGAAATGATAATCAAAGGTGGCAAGAACAAGTAATGAATGCTCAATTTCAGGAATTTTGGGTGGTTGATAATGTTTTTCTTTCTAAAGTTTTTAAGGATATGATGTAATTAGTTTTATTATGATTAATAAAATATAAATTATTAATGACCAAAATAAATATAATATAAAATTATTACAAATTCCTATTCTGATACACTGTTTGATTTGATTAAAAATAATTATATCTATATTTTTAAATGACATTTTAATTTTGAAGTCAAAACATTATCATTATATTTTTCATTTCAAATTCTCAAATTGTAAATGATAAGTTGATTAATATAATAGTAGTTCTGTGTTCATATTATGGAATGCTTATTATTTTTAAATTATCACGAACAATTTTTTTTGCATTTATGTGGCATTTATAAATGAGATTAAAATTTATAAGTCAAAATATTTTTGTTATATTTTTCATTTTAAATGTTTAAAGTGTAAATGATGAGTTAATTAATATAATAGTAGTTATAAGATAAGATATGCTAGTTATTATCAATAAAATATATAATTATTACCGACCAAAGAAATTATACTTATTACCAACCAAAAAAAAACTTTAGATCCTAGTTAGGACCCTTTAGAACCTCATGTTTAAACATTGTTAAAGCCACGTGCAAAATCAAAACCTTTAAGTGATCCCTTATTCCCTCGTGGTTCAATGTTAGACAATGGTGATGCTCACAGGAACATGGGATAAAATTAAAGAATTAGAAGATGTCACCCTACATTCCATTGCAGTGGGTGACTATAAATTGAAATACTCTTAAGGGATTGTGGGGTAAGAAAGAGTGAAGTGTGAAATGTCTCCCGCATTCCCTCATGATGACATGCAAAAGGATGAAGAGTGTTGAGGGATTGTGGGACATGAAGATGTTATGAAGAAGAGATATCTCATGTTCTCTTAGATCAGCCAGTGATTTCAAGAAATTGACCAATATGTTGTAAGGTGCTAAGTGTGTGTGTGAATTTTGTACCTGATCTGTAGACACAACACTTCAGTAAAACATTAGAGGTTAGTTAAAATTGAAATCCTGCAATAAATGAAAAACTAAACTAACTAGGCGATTTACTGCCTTCTAGTAGATGCGAGTGTGTATTCTCAGATTATACTGAGATCAGTGACCTAGACGACACCTAAATGAAAGATTTGAATACAAAATCTAGATATGAATTAGATGCAAATTAATCTATTTTTTTGGATTTTAGATGCAATTATGATGAAAACTTGATATGAATCTATGCTAATATGAAAATTGATATGCTAAAATGATCTAACAATAATGTTCTAAATGATATAGATACTATGCAAAAACAATGAAAATCTCACAATAACTCGAATTCTCAAGATCGATTCTTCAGTCTCCAATTCGGCAGCGTGAGTGTGCAAACTTTTCAGATATATTCTGAAGAGCTGAGGCCTTAATTTATAGAAATCTAGGGCTTTGGAGGTGCATGAAAGAAAGCCATAAATCACTCAAATAACTCAGGTTGATTTTTGAGTTATCTTTAAATAAAGGATAATTAACTCACAAAAACATGCAAAAATAGAGATCAACTCAAAATAGAGTTTAGATTTAATTGATAATTGATAGTTGTCTACTTTTATGATTGTGCATGTTTTATTTATGAATTAATTTAATAATAAAGTGATTTATTTCCAACTTAACTGATTTTGAAAAATAAAACAATTGATTTATGGGTTAATCAATTATTTTTCAAACTTTTATTCAAAAACAATATTATTTAAAAATTGACAACTTGCTTTAATTAATTAAATAAGAATTCAATCAATTATTCATAGGATTTTGGATTTATTGTCAAAATTAAATAATACAATTTAGGAATAAATAGAATTAAATTTAATTAAATAATTAAGTGGCAGTATTAAATCTAATTAATTAAATATTTAGAATATTCAATTAATCAAACTTTAGGATAAATAGGATTTATCGCCAAATAATCATAAAATTAAAGATAATTATGATAAATAGGAATATTGCTAAGAATATTCCCTAATGCAGATTTTAGGATAATCAATTAGGATTCGATGATGTTCAGATGTGCCTTAGGTTAGGACTTCGATGTTGATTTCATTTGAATTGTCGATGTAGGAGGTTAATGAACCTATAGCCCATTTTTGGGGTATTACACTAAGATGATATGAGATAGTGTTACCTTGCATTCCCTCATGGGTAAAGGCAAATGATGAAGTCAGGGTAGGAAATTTTGGGATAAAGTGTCTTGATAAAAATTCATATCATGTGTTCTATCACGAAATTAATTGAAGAAATAAATATATTGAGGGTGTTGGTGTAATTAAATATTTTAAATTGTACTTTACTTAAGCTTACTTAGGATAATGCATAACATAATAGTTTGCATTATAGACACCTAAGATTTTTCATCCTGTTTTAGCACATGGTGTAGGAGAATTCCACTTTATGTGCAAGATCTACCTTTAGTGCTCTAATCACATTATCATCCTCTCATTGTTGCACATGTTTGCACATACTTCATTGTACAATAGAGGATGATCCAAATTTGGTGGACATGTGATTCCACCTAGCGTGGTTGATAGGTTATCACTTGCATATCTCCTAGTTATCAAACATTGCCTATATATTCAGGCACATCTACTTTACATTTATTCAAATTGTATTTCATTGTTGATCATTTTTTAATCAAGTCAATCAATTGATCATATCATTTTGTCTCTCTTTTGTGATATCTATTGACCTTCTAGATCTTGACATTTTCATTCATTGCTTTAGGCAAATTCTTACATGGTATGAAAGCCCAGGAGTGATCATTGCATAGTCATTTGGAGAGTTTTTGTTTCAATTGTTGGAGGCCACAAATTAGATTCGGGGAACAAGTAGCTTGCAAGAGCATCTAGGGAAAGATATAACCTCACCATTGCGTCTGAGTGGTCATTCTAACAAATTTTGACTATAATTTTGCCTACCTTGAGCAAAAGTCAAATTTGAGGCAAATTATTTTTTGCAAATCAAACTTTTAAGGTCTGATATGAAAGTGGTACGAAATTTTTAGAATTTTTTTCGATTGCAATTAATGTCAATTTTCTTTTGAATTTGTACTATTGGGTCTTTTTTTTATTGCAATTAATGTCAATTTTCTTTTGAATTTGTACAATTAGGTCTCTTTTTTGACAAATTTTTATATTCCTTAAAGAATTTGGACATAACCGTACAAGGTCACATTAAAGGGAGGAAGTTGGACACCTAAACCCCATCCATACCCACTAGTCAACCACATATCTCCGACAACACAACATCATTGTTTTGTTTTAAGTGGGCAGCATTGAGGTTATAAACAAAGAAAATCTCACAAATGTGGGATAATTGATCCTAGAAAGTGAGCTCTTCATGCGAGTGTTTGCATTGTCAACCAGCCCACACCTGAGCTTGTTTCTTCACTACAGCCTGATCCAAACAACACAATGTTCCTTTGTTGACCGAGCTCATGGTGACATCCAAAATGGACGTGATTTTATCAGCTCACGGTGACTCCTATCAAAGGCAGACATTCTCAGATTGGACTTCACCGCTCACAAGAGTTTATTCTAGCTCACCTCAGGGACCCTCCTCATCATAGCAACTCAACTGCACTCTCACTATGGATCCCCTCCATGCTTAGCTTGGGATTCCCATCTACCACACCTACATTCCTATCCAACATGGATCTTTCGGGTATCACAGTTAGCATGGTCCTTGCAACATTCAACAGACATCACCGTGAGCTCTATTCAAGTCCTAGCACTTTTTCTATGAGCAATAGTTCCACCTCAAACATTCACCGCGACCCTCTCAATCACCTATAGATCTCTACATGACATTTCCTTCTAAGATACGAGTCCTACATCGCTATATCTCTCAAGTGCAGTGGCTTCCCTTTGTTGAAACACAACCCATGTCCCACGTCCACTTTAGATCGACAATTGCATCAAACCACCTTAGTCATTTCGGCCCATGTGGACAGTGATCTTCCCAGTGCTAAGGTCATTCTTTTGTTTGTTGTCAGCATACCAGTGAAATGTTATTTTGTTGAGGAATTTCACAAAAAATTATTTTGTACCGACGGAATGTAAAAATGGCTCTCTAACAGGCAACAACATTTCTCTTGGCAACTAGATCTCTATTTTTTATGTTCAAAACACACTGTGGCACTGCAATTTTCATCCGCAATTTTAGTTTTTTTTTAGAGTCTCATTTTGATCAGTGTTGATTTGGACCAAGTGTATGCCCAATCACCTGCTTGCATCATCATCTAACAAGTGATGTCATTTTTTCTACAATTAAGATTGATACTTGTATGATCATATTCTTCAGCTCTTCTTTTTGCTACAACAACCTCTAGACCATCAAATTTAACCCACTATATTGATGATGTTAGTAGGATTTGAATTCTCTCCCCCTTCACCATTTGCAGTTTTGATTTTGTAGTCTGATTTTGGGAGGCTATAATTTGGTCATACAAACTCCTTTTTTAGTGTAATGTTTTTTTGGCTTGGGGTAGAATTTTGTGTTCTTCAATGCTTTGCAGGTATTTTTTTATTTTTGTGGATAAATTTTCTATAATTTAGAGTTTTTTTAATGATTGTTCCTATCTAATCCTGATTTCACCAACTTCAAAGGTGGGCTCATAAGAACATATTCTCAGGTGCCAAATTTTTTTAAAGTGCATGATTTTTTGTCTACTTTTCATATTTTTTATCAGTTTGTAGCCATTATGAGTGGACATAGCACTTTAATCATTTGGTCTATTTTGGTCTATTTTTGGCACTTTTAATTGATTAGATCATTGAGTGATCTTATGTCTTATTTGATTGAGTCTACTATAGTCTCATTTTGATAGTTGTAATCATTGAAATTAAAATTCCACTTTGCCTTGTTTTGCAAGTGGCAATTGTACATGCATAATATATATAAAGTGCCAAAATTATCTTCTTTTTTTTTGGTTTGTGAGGGGGGGGGAGAGGGGGGTTGGGGGTTCTTTGATTGATTGCATTTTTGGGCGGTGCAATGATTTGTTGACTACATTTTTTTATGTGAAAAGTGTATCATTGATGTAATTATGGGGTTAGCACCACATCCTACTATCACAACTTTTATTGGAGATAATTATGCATCATGAGAAAAAGGCATCATCACATATTGTAGATGGAAAAAAATCTTGCCTAATATTTATGGACTCATTCCTAATCCCAAGTCCAAATTGAAAAAATTATCTTGGTGTGAAAGGAATTGGAATATCATAGGATTGATTGCTTACAAAATGAGTACATCTTCCTTTCCTAAAGTCAAATCCAAGATTGAGGATATTAGGTGCCCACACACATATTGGACCATTATTTGGGAACACTTTGGAGATCCACATGTTCCTCCATGTTCCTCCATTCCACTTGATGATGTAGATAACATTCCCTATCATGAGCCCACCTTAAAGAAGATTGAACATCTTGCACACTCTTTGAGAGATATGATGACTTATTGGCTCAATTCTTTATCCAATTAAGTATAGAAGAACATTAAGCATAAACACAATATAAGAACACTTAACACAACACCACAATTTTGGTTACGGGGAAATCCAAATAGGTAAAAACTCCGGTGAGAATTAGCACCCACTATAAATTGCACTAAAGTATTATGATCCCTGTTAGAAGATCTTACAACCCTGTTAGGAGTTGATCTTTACAATGCATTAAGTACAATGACCTAGTCAAGGGTCAGACCCTATTAGGATTCTTTCACAATTAATCTTGTTAGGATTCTTTTACAATTAACCCTGTTAGAGGTGAGGACACATTGTCTGGGAGCACACTGCTCAAAGGGGTGAAGGCTGCAACCTTCTATTAATTAACAGATACACACTATATCTAGATCTTGGTGAACTATGAGTTAGACCTATTGTCTTGATTAGTTCCAATGGATAGCATACACTCTACTTTGTCACATAGACCTTCAACTGATAGCTCAACACTTCGCACTTTCTGCTCTGCTCTTATCTTTCAACTGTTTGTCATACCTAGCAATCACAAAATGACTGCCTATAAATATCTTCCTCTAAATGATATAACCAAGATGGATTGTTAGAACCATCTTGAAATCATAATAGAGAAATAATACAACTCTCCAATAACATCTCAATCAGCTATACTAAGCATGCAACACAAATTAGGACCGCGCAACTCCATATGAGTAGACACGTTGCTTCACACTGTCGGCTCTACCAAATTAACTAATACTTTCTTCTCATGTTAAATTACGCCATGCACTCTTAACCAAACATTCTTAACTCTTCTCCAAACACTAATCCAAGCATGCATATCAAAATGATAGGCACAACTATTACAACAATAAAAATAATGTCAGTTCCATCTAATAAACTTAGGAAACTGTAGCTGACTACTAGAAACTTCATAACTCAATCTGTACTGCATATCTGACTCTATGTCCATGAGCATAACATCATACACATGTCTACAACATAAATATAAATGTGCAAGGCTTCATTACAACCATACTGTAAATCACATACAAAACTCTTCCTGGGACCTGTTAGGAACACTCATTGATACAGACTATTGTATTACTGTCTTCACTCATAATCAACCTTTGTGTCTATGATATCATGCTCATAACATATCTAGGAAACATATACTCAAGGCTCTCTCCATTAGGCTTCCATGCATGCTTCTTACCATATGTTGTCATTAATGACAAACATACAGTCAACACTTGCTTGCTGGAAAATCCCCAACAATCTCCCCCTTTGGCATTGATGGAAACATATGGAATGAAAAACACCACCAATCCAAATGTACAATTATTTTCTAATATTCTTCATTTCCTCAACAAAACTCCCCCAAGGATGAATCCTCTATCTCTTAGTGTTTTGTTTCTTCTTGCTAAATACTCACTCCCCCTTTCTACAATTCTTTTATAACATTCTCCATTTCCTTAACAAAACTCCCCCAAGGATGAATCCTCTATCTCTTACTATTTTTTTTTTCATGACTATATACTTACTCCCCCTTTGACATCAATGGAAAAGGGTGCCAAACAATTAAGAACTGGTACTACTCCTGAAGTAGAGTAGTCAACCATTCATCAGTCACTGAGGACTAATGCACTCCTACAAAGTCTAATCAGATTCAAGGAAGGGAATTACTCCCAGCTTCTCCTTGAGATAATCATATGTATCTATCTGATAATGTAAATCTTTTAGGCTGCTCTATGTAAACTTCTTTCAGCTCTCCATTTAGGAATATTGACTTGACATCCATCTGGTATACCTTAAAGTCTTTGAATTTAGCATAGGCTAGAAAAAAATTTATGGCTTCCAATTTTCTTACAGGGGAAAATGTATCAAAATAATCAATTCCTTCTCTTTGCGCATATCCTTTACATACTAGTCTTGATTTGTTTCTTACCACTGTTCCATCTTCATTCATCTTATTTCTGAATATCCACTTGGTTCCAATTACATTTTTATCACTCGGCCTAGGGACCAATTCCCATGTATCATTTTTAATTATCTGATCTAGCTCTTCTTTTATTACTTCATGCCAATTTGAATCATTACATACATCTTCAACACTTAAGGGTTCAATCTGTGAAAATAAACATACCTCTTCATTTGTTGTGGAACTCTTTGCTTTTGATCTTGTCATGACTTCACTATTCTAATCTCTAATGATGTCTTCCTTTGAATGATATCTAGATGTGAATTTAGGAACATTAGGTGTGACTCTCTCATCTGACTTATGTGATTCTTCTTCACTAGTTTTAGGGTCATTGAATAATACATCAATGATGTCAAACATTTCATCAACAACTGTTTCTCTAGTGGTAGGTCTAGGTTCTTCAATCATAGGTGCATAATCATGATATCTTTCTTGAATCATAAACTTCTCATCAATCTTAACATGAGCACTCTCAATGATCTTTTTCAATCTTAAATTAAAACATCTATAAGATTTTCTTTTAGTAGAGTAACCAAGGAAAATACCTTCATCACTTCTTGCATCAAACTTGCCTATAGCTTCAT
Source organism: Chamaecyparis obtusa (assembly GCA_027943335.1). Lineage (NCBI taxonomy): Eukaryota > Viridiplantae > Streptophyta > Pinopsida > Cupressales > Cupressaceae > Chamaecyparis > Chamaecyparis obtusa. The sequence goes on along the minus strand of BSBK01000752.1, from coordinate 488,577 downwards.
CTCTTTTGATGTAGCACTTGCTTCCAAAGATTCTGAAGTATTTGACTGTAGGTACATTCCTAAACCATAGCTCATAAGGTGTATTGTCTGCGCCTGGCCTCAATTGAATTTTATTGATAGTATAGACTGCAGTATTGACCACATCTCTCCAATAGGTGTGTGCGACCTTTCCTTCAATCATGATGGTGTGCATTGTATCATGTATGATCCTATTCCTTCTTTCTGCAATTCCATTCTTCTGAGGGGTTCTAGGAGCACTTAGCTGTCTCTTTATCCCATGTTCTTCACAATACTCATAAAATTTGTCAAAGGTGAATTCTCCTCCTCTATCTGATCTCGAACATTTAATCTTCAATCTAGTCTCATTTTCAACCTTAGCTTTGAATATTTTGAACTTCTCAAATGCTTTTGATTTGTCTTTTAAGAATGCAACCTACATCATTCTAGAATAATCATCTACAAACACAATAAAATATCTTTCACCATAGTATGATCTTGTTTGAGTTGGTCCACATAGGTCTGTATGCACTAGATCCAATTTGTTCTCTACTGAATTGTGCTTGCTTCTTAATGAATTCCTCACATGCTTTCCCATCACACATTCCCAGTATATTGTGTCAATTGGTTTTGTAATGCTAGGAAGATCTCTTACTACCTTTACATTTCTTATCTTTACTATGTTGTCAAAATTGATGTGACACGGTCTTTTGTGCCATAACCAACTGTCATTTACTTTAGCAACAAAACAATTTGCTTTAGGATTAAGATGAAAAACATTACCTTTAGTCTTTGAACCTGATGTAATAATTTCTCCTTCATTGGTATTAATGATGCACTTGTTGTCTTTGAATTCCAACTGATATCCTTTGTCAAGAAATTGTCCAATACTTAGTAGGTTATGCTGCAAACCATCGACATAAAGAACATCATCAGTCTTGTTCTTTCCATCCAAGGTGATAGCTCCTCTACCTATGATAGGTTTAGGAGTGTTGTCTCCAAATCTAACCATGCCACCTTTGTATCTATCCAGATGTAAAAATCTATCCTTGTCTCCTGTCATGTGATGTTATCACCTACTATCAATGATCCAATCTGTCCTGATGTCATCTTGTGAAATCAGTGCTAACTCTTGTGCTTTTTTTTCATCTTCAAGGTCCATTTCATCAAACATTTTCTCCATGTCTTCAAGAGAAATGAATCCAATTTCATCTTCAACTGACTCTTCATCTGATACTCCATCTCCAACATAGTAACATTCTTTTGTATACTTGGGCTTGTAGTTAGTTTTGAACTTCTTGACTCTAGTAGGACACTTAGATGCAAAGTGACCAATCTTGTTACATGAAAATCATTTGAATGGTAACTAACCTTCATATTTCCCTTTTCCTTTCCTTTCTTTATTAGCAATCAAAGAAATAGAATATTCTATTTTTTTCTCTTCATCATCATCATCAAAAGTACCATAAGTGTTCAAGGATTTCTTACCATGAACTGAAGCTTTGAAGGTTGTCTCACTTTTAGGCTTTGTCTTCAAACTTGATATCTCAAAAGCTGAAATCTTGTTGATTAAGGTCTCACTTTTAAAGTCTTTTGAAAATTGCATGGTCTCATCTAGGATGTTTATTTTTCTCTCATATTCTGATGTCAAAGTAGTCATCAAATTATCCATTATGTCTTCTTCAGAAATCTCTCCACCATTGTTTCTGATTCCTGTAACGACTTCATTAATCCTTTGATTGTAGGCTCTAATGTTCTCTTCAGATAACATCTCCAATGTATTGTACTTTTTCTTCCATGTCTTTCTGTGCACATTCTTGGCTTGGAAATCTCCTTCAAACATGTCTTCTAGATACTTCCATATCTTGTAGGCTTTATCTACTTTCTTGATCTCTGAAAACTCACTGTCAAACAATGCGTTGATAAGGGCTTCTTTGGAAATAGCATTTTGAGTGAATATCTCCTTCTACTTAAGATTTGCATCTTCCTTTGCAAGATATTCTAGAGAGGGAATCTGAACTTCTTTGGTAACTACTTCAAAAATCTCAAAGGCAATTCACTGCAAGTGTGTCATCATTTTGTTCTTCCAATCTAGATAGTTCTCTCAATCAAACTTAGGACTTTCTTTTCTAAAGATTTCCATCTGATCAACCTCAATCTATAAAAATTTCTCTCCGAGGCACTTGGCTTTGATACCAATTGTTAGGAATAGTCCCGAGAGATAACTGCGAAGGGGGGGGGGGAGGTGAATTAGTTATCTACAAGATTCAATTCTTTATCCAATTAAGTATAAAAGAACATTAAGCATAAACACAATATAAGAACACTTAACACAACACCATAATTTTGGTTACGGGGAAACCCAAATAGGTAAAAAGCCCAGTGGGAATTAGCACCCACTATAAACTACACTAGAGTATTATGATCCCTATTAGAAGATCTTACAACCATGTTAGGAGTTGATCTTTACAATGCATTAAGTACAGTGACCTGGTCAAGGTTCGGACCTTGTTAGGAGTCTTTTACAATTAACCCTATTAGGGGTGAGGACGCACTGTTCGGGAGCACAATGTTCAAAGGGGTGAAGGTTAAAACCTTTTGTTTAATAGATACACACTATATATGGATCTTGGTGAACTGTGAATTAGACCTGTTGTCTTGATCAGTTCCAATGGATAGCATACACTCTCTACTTTGTCACATAGACCTTCTATTGATGGCTCCACACTTCGCACCTTCTTCTCTGCTCTTATCTTTCAACTGTCTGTCATACCTAGCAATCACAAAATGACTGCCTATAAATATCTTCCTCTAAATGATATAACCAAGTTGGCCTATTAGAACCATCTTGAAATCATATTATAGAAACAATACAGCTCTCCAATAACATCTCAGTCAGTTATACTAAGCACGCAACACAAATTAGGACCACACAACTCTATATGAGTAGACATGTTGCTTCATGCTATCGGCTCTACCAAATTAACTGAAACTTTCTTCTCATGCTGAATTATGTCATGCACTCTTAACCAAACATTCTTAACTCTTCTCCAAATACTAATCCAAGCATGCATATCAAAATGATAGGTGCAACTACTACAACAATAAAAATAATGTCGGCTCCATCTGATAAACTCAGGAAACTGTAACTGACTACTATAAACTTCATAACTTAATTTGTACTACATATCTGACTCTACATCCATGAACATAGCATCATACACATGTCTACAACATAAATATAAATGTGCAAGGCTTCATTACAACCATACTGTAAATCACATACAAAACTCTTCTCGGGACCTGTCAAGAACACTCACTGATATAGACTATTGTATTATTGTCTTCACTCATAATCAACCTCTGCATCTATGATATCATGCTCATAACATATCTAGGAAACATATACTCAAGGCTCTCTCCATCAGGCTTCCATGCATGTTTCTTACCATATGTTTTCATTAATGACAAACATACAGTTAGCACTAGCTTGCTGGCAAATCCTCAACATTATATACATGATGTATGTCGTACTGGGGGCTCTTGAGTACTCCTTCTATCCATGCATCTTGTGTGGTTTCATCTCTCTTTTTTGGGGAGAGATTTTCCCATGAGGTTTTCTCTCTTTCTCTAATTTATGAGAGATTGCATTGCTTTTTCTTTTGCATATTGTATATGGGTACCTAACATGGCCTAGTATCTGAGACCCATCTTTCATTATCATCTAGCAATTTGAGTTTAAGTGCATTCCCCTAAGTTTCACTTAAGTGGGGGTTTTGGTGTAATTAAGTATTCTTAATTACACTTCACTTAAGCTTATTTAGGATAATGCATTACATAATAGTTTTCATTGTAGACACCTAAGAGTGTACATCCTATTTTAGCACATGGTGTAAGAGAATTCCACTTTAGGTGGTGATAGTTGTTATCTCGTTCCACTTTATGTGTGAGATCCACCTTTAGTGCTCTTATCACATAATCATCCTCTCATGTTTGCACATGTTTGCACATACTTCATTGTACAATGAAGGATGATCCACCTTTGGTGGGCATGTGATTCCACCTAGTGTGGTTGATAGGTTATCACTTGCATATCTCCTAGTTATCCTGCATTGCCTATATATTCAGGCACACCTACTTTGTATTTAATCATTGTATTTCATTGTTGATCATTATTGAATCAAGTCAATCAATTGACCATATCATTTTCTCTTTCATTTTTTCTATCTATTGAGCTTCTAGATCTTGGCATTCTCATTCATTGCTTTAGGAAATTTTTTACAAAGGGCTTGCGGGATGATAAGTCACGAGGATAATTTTAGTACCCCACATTCCCTCATGATATTAGATGAAGAGTAAATCTTTCCTGTGGGAAATTAGGACACAAAGATGTTAAAGTGTGATATTTTCTTGCATTCCCCTAGGAGTTGAAAAATGACTAGTTGTGTCATAGAAGCCTAAGATGCCAAAAAGGAATGACTGGTGGTTACCACGCGTTTCCTCAGGAATAGAAAAGTATATAGCTATTGAATTACGAGAACTTGGTATTTTCAAAAGGAATGATAGTTTCCACCTTGAGTTCCCTCACAGGTCAAGTTGAAAACTAAATTTAAGTGCAGGACTCAGGGGTTTGATTAACACATCAACTTGGAGTTGAAGAAATCCTGATTAATCTGGACTATTGATTTAAAGGTGATCAATGAATGCAATTTGAAGTCAAGAGTATGATCCCTCATTTGCACAATTAAGTCGCACATGAATTAAGGGTGAGTTAAATCTTCCACCTTGAATTAAATGAGAATTGTTTCAATTTTGACATCGTTCTGCATTTTGAAGAGTGAAGGTGAGCTCTACAAGCTAAGGAGGATATCGCCAAGAATAATTGCATTAAAAAACAAGTTAGTTTATCTTAACAATACACTTTAAGAAATTGAATTTTCTCTATATAATTCTTTTCAAGACAGGGGTATAGTTGAGGGGATTCTATAGTTTTCTGAAAGCCCTAGAAATATCTGTTACTAGTATTTTTTCTTCAAGAACATGCCTAAAGAGGCAAAAATCTTGAAACCAAATATTAAGGGGAAACTCTAAAAAATGGAGACTCAAGGGGAACCCTCAAAACAAAGAAGGGTTGGTAAAAATAAACCAGAGGAGTTAGAGAAAAGGAAGGAGGAAATACAAAGAAAAATTGAAGTGAAAGAGGAGGAGAATGTGCAACCAATGACTAGAAAGAAGTCTCAAGTTCATGTGGTAGAGACATCTTCACAACCACTACAAGTAGGAGAGGGACAAAAGGGTGATGAGGATCTAGAGATTACAGAATCCCCCAGAGTTCCAAAGAAAGAGATTAGGTCTTTGCATCAAGATATTTTGGATATTTTACCCGAATCTAGCACAAAACTTGAGAGTATGTCTTCAAGGATAGTTGTGCAAATTGTAGAGATGAAGACATACCCAAATCTGGATAGAAATTGTTTAACTATTTATTTGATAATAGAGATAAGAAGGTCCCTGATTTAAACCTATGGCTCCTAGACCTTGGTAGGTTGATTGTCCCAAATGTTTCCATTGAGGTTGATTTAATTAGAGACCTTGCAAGCAATCTTGATCCAGTAATCAAGGGAATTAGGAAGGAGTGTGGCACTATTTTTTGTCATATTAGTTGGCATGTTATTATGAAATTATTTGATTTAAATATACATGCTCTAAATCCTATGGATTTAGAGAAGATCAAGGATGACTATGTGAGTCAGAGGACATTGAGGTTCAATGAGCTTCCTTGATATATGAAGAAGATCGTGAGTAATTCGAGGATTGAGATAACATCAATTGAAAAGGAACCTTTTGAGCTCTCCAAATTTGAAAGGTATATGGTATGGAATTATTATGGTGAGTGTCAAGTACTAGGAAAGGATGTAGATCTTAACACCATGCTTGTTGACCTCATGTCCATGGCCACTCATATTTAGAATCCTGATGTAAATGTAGAGTATGATTTTGCATCATATATTTTTATGAAATCACATCAGGGTTTGTGCTCTATTAAGTAGAAAAATACTTGCATTGATTTTAGGTTCTATTCACTTTTGTGCCATATGATATTGTTTTAAAATGAACATGTTTGGAGTGGTAATCTAAAACTGGAAAAAAAAGATAAACAAAATAATAGGTTACTAGTTTAGTGTTGGTGTTATGTTTGCGATAGGAAATTTAGGTACTCAGATTATGTTTCTTTTCATCAACACTTTGTTGTTATAGTTATGTCTTGGTGTGTTGTGAACTTTACTAGATTAACCCCTTCCATCATATACTTGTTGAGGCCTAATAGTATTAGGCCTGATGATGACATCAAGCATTATATTTCTTATTGGTTTCTCTTTGGAAATTACACTATTATCAAAGTATATAGATGTCATATTGTGCCTCACTACTTTCCTTTAATTGTTTATCCAAGGCTTGCATTTTTTTAGTTTGTGGAAAATGTTGTGGATGGAAAAGGAACACATGGTCGATGCCAGAGAGGGAACTCATTTATCACAAGCTACAGTTTTTGAGGATTTTACTATTGGGGAGGATAGACCTGAAAAGGTTTAGGGACATTTAAAGGAATTCTATCATTTGGAATGTGCGAAATATATACATTTTGACCCTAAAGGATATATGGATCAGGTTAAGAGTGAAAGCCTTATAACTAGGTCATTATTTCCATGTAATTTTCTATGAAGAGGATGTGATAAGAAATTATCTTGAGACTTCAAAGATTATTGAAAGAAAGAAAAAGTTGGCCCTTTTTTAAAGGATTGAGAGAGAAAACAAGGATGCAAATCCTAGATTCATGGATTCTTTCCAAATATATTTAATCAGGTCCAAATAATGGAAATGTTGATAGAGAACTTTGAAAATTTATATGGACACACTTCAATTACAAAAAAAATGTGTAGATCATGTACCCTCAAGAGTAGAAGAGATAAAGGAGAATATGAATGTAATAATACAAAAGTTAGATGACCAGACATCTGAGGTAGTTCATTCAAGCCCACCTAAAGAACCCCAACTCAAAAGGCAAAATAATGTTAAGCTAACTCCTTTGGTTGGTTATGAGGACACTGAGAAAATGATGGAAAGTGGAGAGGCCATTGATGTCCTATGTAATCTTGGGTATGAAGAAGTGGATCAACCACAAACATCTCCTCCTAGAATGAATCCTACAGAGGAAATACAAGAGGAAAGATAGGAATTGAGTGTACCTAATCCATTGATATTGAATGATGATGAGAGGGTAATTGTTGAGAGACGGTTTCTTGTAGATGATAAGTTCATCAAATCCAAAGAATTCAAAGGATGTTGGCTAAAGATGAAAAATGGAATCGACCAAACACAATGTACCTTTAGGTGATATAGACTTGAACAATATTAATATTACCCCAAATGAGGCAAGAAGAATGGTAATGGAAAGTGATATATTTTTGGTACCAAGCTGGGACCTTGAGGAGATATTTTTACCTAATCAGATTAGAAAACATGATGATTCTCAAGTAGTCTTAGAGTTTGACAATGAGTTGGGAGATAGAGGAACATGGTACCATCCAAGATTGAAGAAATTAGCATAGTGGGCAATTTCCCCAAGAATAGATAAGCCAAAACTACTATAGGGAGTTGAAGAAAATTAGGGAATTGATGTGATGAGGACATTGAAAGATACTACTATTGTAGAAGCTTCCAAGGCTAATTTGCATATTTCCATGATTATTGTTCCTGCCACGAAGACACTACAAAATAAATATGAAAAAGTTGTTGTAGATTTAGTAACTTTGACTGAAGCTTACAATTAGAAGTATATGTAGTGTGAAAGGGCAACGTTTTAGTTTGGTGTTGAGAATCCACCCCTTGATTCTTCAAAGTCCTTAGTGATAGATGGTGAAACTTATTCATAAGAGGAGGTGACAAAAATGAAGGTCGGGATAGATGAATTTAAAGATGCACTCTACAAGGCTAGAGATATGGGGAAGGGGAAAGCTATTGATGTCATCAAGAGTACGTTGAGGTATATGTTGAATAAGTTCATGACAAAGATGGATGTCTTTTACACTAGCTACCAATCCTTAGTTCAAGATACTAAGGTATGTCAAGAGGTGTTTCCTATCCTAAAGCCTTTGTATAGTATTTGGTATCCTAGGGTTAGCTGTGTCAGAACTATGGTTTTAGTAACTCAAGATCTTTAGGACCCTCCACCACAAATAAAATCAACAAACATAATGAAAAAATTAATTTTTGATGAGGCCCCCTATATTGAAGGGAAGGAACAAAGCATAAGGGGGAGGATTGAGTTTTTTTCACAATTTTGACCACTAGTCTATTCCTTGCATTTTGGATGAACATGGGAAAATGAAATCATTGGAGATTTTGAAGATGGGGTTTAATGGGCAGATAGATGTGATACTATAGAAGGTTGAAAATGGACACCATTTACACATGCATATTTATCATAGTGTTTTGGACCAATTATATGTTGTTGATGTGGGGTTCAATAAGTTCATTAATGATGCCAAGAGCACTTTGGATCTTAAATGTAAGGAGACTCCAACCCATGTGAAATAGGTAGAAGGTTTTGAATAGACTTCAAATGACCAAATTACTGATGGATGGAGAAGTAGTACAATGAAAAGGATTAGTATTATTTGATATTTGGCGAGACAACAATTTTGAAATTTTGAATTATTCCAGCTAGACAAGACTACATACAATTGAAGAAGTAGGGATAGGAATTAGTTGAGACCACTTTTGGGGCTTGCAATTTTGAAATTTTGAAAATTGGCCAACTAGTTTCACTTGTGATGATAAGACCATCAACAGGCTTAAATTTTCTAAATAGTTATCTTTCATTAGACACCTTGCCTAACCTAGTTATGCCACAGGTGTTTTAAGTAGTTATGAATGAAACTATGATGCACTTTGAAGATGATAGGATGTGATTAGTGCCTTTGTTAGATATTCCAACTGCTTCTTTTTATTTTTTTTATCAGGTTCTTCATGCAACTTGAGGATGACACAACACTAAGGATTCCAGGTTTGTGTTGATTTGTTGTTGTGATCTGCTTTATTTTCTTTGTTTAAAATGGTGTAAGTTTTCATATACAATACACATACAATATTAGTTCACGATCAAGGTGTTTTATGTTGTCATTATATTGTCTCCAAGATATACTCAAATAGCTCATTTAAATTCAATATACAAAGCATGTTTTAATTTTTAAGCATGCTATTTATGGGTTTGTATTGATTTCTTTAATAGATTTCTTCTCATATACATCCATTTGTGTATTAATTTTATAATTTAATATATGCGTAAGGAAGCTTTTGCCATTTATCTAGTTTTTTATTGTTATGCAAAGTTGAAATAGGATACAAATTAATGGTGCAACAAAGAGCTACACCTTGACTACATAAAACCTATTCTAACTTCAACAGTTAGGACCAAATAATCAACTTGTAATAGGATAACCTTATTGATCTCATTTAAGTTCATAGAGGGCATTGCCCTTATTTTAAATACATGCAAATATAACAATTATAAAGGTTGCAGAGTATGTACCATTGACATTGGTGTAGCATCATCAATAGTTGTGGGCAAGTTGTCCATAATATACATTGCCAAGCTATCTGATATATGACATTCTAGCACCTTTAGATTTGATTTGGAAGCCTTGTTGACATCATGAATGACACATGACTTTTCCTCAACCCACGTACCTGCACATTTGGATAGCCATGTGAGACCCAAATTTGTATTGAAAATTCATTTAGAACATACTTTATCTTTTCTCTAATTTCATTTCACTAGAAAATACTAATGGCCAGTGAAAGAAACTTACACCAAGAAGTAGGTAGCAACAAATTTGTCAAGTTACCCCTAGCATTCACCATCCAGACTATTCATTGCACATGATGTCAAAAAGTACAAAACAAATATTAGATTTAATTAAAAATAATATTTTTGAACAATGTAACATATGGGAATACATAAGGAAGATGAAAGTAGAATGCTTTGAAAATACACCTTATTCAAGTTTTTAACAAAATTTGCAAAAAAATTGTGATCTTTTCTAATTTGTATGTATCATTACTAGTACTGTAAGATAAGTTGGTTGTTGCTATGATAGATTCAAGTTTCACAAAATCATGATTTGTCAAATCATACTTGTACATGTGTTTCCCTTTTGTACTATTGTACCAACATAATTGAAGCTCGATGCCTTCTAGCCTATCCAAAAGTTCATTTCCATTATGGTAATCAAACATCCTATTACTATTCTTCCTACACATTCTTTAAAGCCTTCCAATGTACCAAGTTCCACAAGAAACAACTTGTGTTGTACTTAGATAAGCACCTTTTCTTGTAGTACGTTTAATGAGAGGCATTCAATTTCTCTCAAACAACACCCCACAATCTAATCCAATACCAAAGCTAATTGAAACACCCTTCTATAGGGCCCTCTCATCTCACCTAAAGTAGACCCCATTCCTCACTTTAGTGAATATATCTTTGGATAACATCAGATTTCCATTCAACTGAATAACCAAACAAACTTTGAACATATCTTTACCATCAAGTTCTACCACTGGTTTTATATTTTTATCTACATTTTTATCAATGGAATCTAAAATTTCATCCAACTCATGCCTCCACTCACTTTCCATTATTTGCAATTCACCATAATTGTATGCCACTGAATACATAGATTGGAATGAGTTGGTGGAGAGGCATCAACTACTTCATCCAAAAATTCAATTGTTGGATAATTTTGGTCCTCTTTTCATGGTTTAACCCACCAATAAGAGTGTGTGGGATTCTCTGGTCGCATGCAAAGAGTTGATAAAATGTCGTGTCCATCCTTCAATCCTACCTTGAGGGATTCTTTAATTTTATCATTTTGTAGATATTGAATCATAATATGATAATATGTTAACGTTGTGTACCCTTTCTTGGTGCAATCTATTCTAGATACTTTCTTGCTTCTTATGAGATTTATTAAAATGAAGCCCTTAGGGATTTGATTCTTCTTCTGCAACTCTATTAAGGGTTCCAACAAAATCAAGTAAGTTAGTGAAATCATAGGCCCTTTCTACTCCAACCATCCCACCAAATTTTCTAAAGAAGTTTTCACATACATCTGATCTAGTCAGTTGCAAAACACATGACAAGTGAGAGTATTGATATCAAAACAATTTCATCAACAAAACTACAAAGTGACACAAAATTTTTACATCTTGATATGCTTCTCTACTAATGATATTTATGTTGACATTATTATTAGATTCTTTTCATAGCCAACATAATTATAATGTGAAGAAATGATGAACATGTGAAGCATTTCACACTCTTTCCCAAAGAGTCAAACTCTAATATATAAAAATGTGAATGTAGTCAGTAACAATTGTTAGATATGTCTATGTTCCTGGTGTCCTTTGTACCCTTCCACTGTATGTACTTCTCTTCTCTTTCAAACACCTTTAAACATGCCTTGAAGCAGTGCACTGTGTCGAACCCCAATTGTGTTGTTCTATCCTTTATATATCTTCACTTTTAAGCTTGTGATAATCCCCTTCAAAAGTGTTATAAACTATCCTAACATGATTAAAACTTATTAGATCTTATCCTAAAATCAAATCTCTGTGACTACTAAATAAAGGATTCGCTACCTTTTTTCTGTTGTGGATGTAATCTTGGTCATGGAATCCTGTTACAAGGCAATAATTGTACAACCCACTTAGTCTCCACCCTTCACAATCAATTTGATATTGAATACCTTCTAGTGAACAATAGTCCATCAACGTAAGTTATCTTCTTCTACTATCCCCATGTAAGGAATGACCAACAATAGGTCCCAAATTATTTTCCACGCCTCTTCCACAAAAAATCATTTTTTTTCCCATTATCGAGGAACAAAATTTGAATTGAACCTGTTGCATGTTAGATGAGAAATCACAACCAAACGAGGAATATTTATATGTAAAGATTTTGCAATAATAACATATGCATAGTGGCCAATAACATTCTTCTTAAAAGAATATGTTATGATATCATAGCTTGCAACTCCCTCACTGATTGTCACCAAGAAATGTGATTGGCATTGATGTTCTTTATTACCAGAAAAATCCACCAATGTATATTTTTTTAGTACCCACCTAACATATTGTTTCACAACAGTTTCATCTTCAACAAGGCACATAGGAACTGGGCCAACTATACCATGTTTGGTTTTATAAGAAGCATACACTTTTCTACTACCTCAAAAATGTAGTCGTGCTCCCCTGGGGTGTATACTAATGACTTCCTAACTTGCCTCAAAGTTGTATAAATTGAAGGAACATCCAAATTCAAGCTAATAAAACTATTTAATCTAGGACCTCCCCATAACTTGATCATCTCATAGAGGGATTTAGTGGATGTACCATACCTTCTCCCTATCTTTGGATACATCAGGTTGTAAAAAATATCCTTGAAAAAATCCCAAACCACATCTTTACCTTGTAATTTTCCTTGTTTATGTGCCTCACACACATCCTTGCAAAACCTAAAGACATACTTCATTTCTATTTATTCAAACAACTTCTCCTTTAGGGATCTCATTCTAATAGAGAGTATAACAACCTTTATCTTTTCCCACCAAAGAGCTCACATTATTGATCTTTGGTTGGCATTTGAAACCCAAGCAACTATTCTAAGTTCATTTTGAGTCAAGTAGTCTAGTATTCTCCCTCTCCCTGTATCCCTCCCATATCTTTTATTTACACACCTTGATTCATGATATAAACACATCCTAAAGTTATTGCATTCTAGAATCATCTTGTAAAAGTTACATATCAATGATTGAAATGGGATCCTTGTCTCAGAAGCCCTCTTGCAATGAATATGCCTATATATTTTATTAATACGATATTCATTACCCTCATAACATAGCATCCTCTGGGTATGCTTCTCTATGGCCCACAATTCTCCACCCCTTTGATAATCCATTAGAACCCTTTTGTCTAATCTCTCCCCATTTCTATTAATATGGAAAAACTAGTACCCCCAACATTGTAGCATCAATGGCAATGAATGACCTTTAATAAGATGATAAAACAAATAATTAAGCTTATCAGATTTTCTCTTCACATGTTCTTTCTCATCTTGATGATGGTTCACAAAGTGTAACTTGAATCGTCAATGCAAAAAGGTTTTACACAATTTAATCTAGAAAACAAGGTGAAAACAAGCAAGAAAACAAATAATGTACAAATTTCAACAAATCATATTCAAAATAAATTTAAAATTATGTAGTTAACAAACCTAAATTAGAAGGATACACACTTGTAGAACCCCCTTGTAATATAGATGGTGATGATGGGACCAAGAACCAAGTCGAATTTTGTTGGGAATTATCATTGGTAGGCTTCTTGGGTCTCCCAATTGTGTCATCCTTAAAATAATTGTATCATGTGAGACCTCATCTTTTGTAGTGATGTGCTTCTTTGATTTCACAGTTCATTTAAAAACTAACAATATTACCACTTGCTAGCACCAAACATAACCATTTATTAGATCGTGTACGTTCCACTCTTAATTTTTTTCTTGTCTTCTGATGCAGGAGCATCCAGGGTGTAAAAGCAATCTTGCATCACCCAAAAATATTTCTGGTTTCTTTTCAATAAGGGCTATCTTGTGTAGAGCTGCTATTTATGGAAACTTGCTATTTTTAGTAAGTTGGTCATATGATCTTGGAATGTTTTGATTTCACAGTTGGAGGTTCATCTTAGTCATATCAGCCTGCTTGTAAAGTATCATTGCTAGATCAAGTCTGGTTTTGAAGATATTGAAACTTTTCGGTTTTGGAAATAGGGTACAGAAACTTTGAACTCAATTTTGAAGGCTTTAGAGGCCCTGGATGAGGTCAAATTTTTGGCTGAATGAAGCTTGCTTAATTTAGGTGTTGTAGAGCTCCTCGTGCCCTTTCCGAAATGGGGCTATAATAGTCAATCGGGTCAACGGGTGATGACTTTTGGTCTCTAGAAGTTGGGTCACTTGAAATGGCAGAAAATGATTTTCCTTCAAAAATTTTGTTTGGGTTTCAAAATTTATTTTGAGCCGACTTTGATGTAATAAAATGAAAAATAAAATAATTCTAAGTTTGGTCGGCCTTATTGGCTAAAAATTCTGGAACCTTCCCAGGTGGTGGAAAATTGCCTATATATGGAAGGTTGTAGTGTTGTCTTAGGCAGTTCGGGATAGTTCTAGGTATTGATTCGAGGCTTTGTCCTACAAAATATTGTAAGGGAATGCCCATGTGGCTTTGCATATTGTAATTCTGAAAGTTTGTAATTCCACATTTGTGGAGATAATAAGAAGCCATTTTTCTGTTCTTGCATATTGTTGTTATTTCTCTATTTCTGTTATGTGTTTGTGGTATAAAGGGGAGCAGCCTTCATCATCTTCGTAGCCTTCAAGTGTTGCTTCCACCACCTTGAACAAATTAGGTTCTTGTGTCTTGTTGAAATCATCTAGAAGTTTAATTGCTTGATCAATCTCAAATCAATCTCTAAACAATTTTGTTTGTTTCCATTAAAATGTGACGTTAATGGGACATTGTTTTCATATGATTATTTTGGAAGTTACACACTATTTGTGCTACCATGGATACTTCCCTTGTTCCTTAATCAATGCCACAAATTTCACAAAGGATCTTTATTTAAGGTTCTCCCTTTTTTGAATATGTTTTGAGAGAAAGTTTCTCCTTGACAAATTCTTCCATTAAACTATTTACTTTTTTATTCCAAGAAGCCAATATATTAGGATCAACAACTATGCTTTGTTTCATTGATTCAGACCCATCTCCAACTCTTGTTTGTTTATGCATACCTTCCTCCACACACTCTCTATTGTTTTGAGGGGTTGGTATACTTTCTACTATATTTGACTCCAACATTTCAACATCCATTGTGTCATGTTTCCTCTTAATGCCTACAAATATTGTTTTATCTTTCCTTTTTTCTTCCTCCTTTATATTTAAAGGATGGCCAAGCCCACTAATAAAATCGAATGGATATTCAATGAGTCCATCATCCACAATTTCATGATGGATGTCAACGAGTGTACAACCTTTTTGACAAATGATTGTGCCAACAATAAATCTTTATTAGCTGGTAATAATTACATATTCCATATCCACCATTGGATCCATCTACATTTGAATCCACATGTACCAATTAGTTAGTTAAGTAATAGATAAAATCATAATAAAAAATTCAAAAGTCTAGTAATTATAATATTGCCATGAAATGATGTATACGTTCATGCTAGTGCATCCATAAGTAAATGAAAAAAACAAAGTGAGTCAAATTTACATATTTAGGTCATTTGCAAGTCAAAGCAACCTGGGATTAGAAAAAGCTGACAAAGAAGTGGTCAGTGATAATCCTAAAGTATGGCTTGAACTGGTGAAGATAATCTAGGAAGACATAGAAGCACTCCCATATAGAAAATGTGTGGGAATTGGTTAAAGAAAGATAGAAAGAGGACTTTTTGGGAAGGGAAAATGGTACTTATTCTCTAAAAAATATGGAAAGTTCCCATATGGGACAATGTGTTCCCTTCTACATATCTATATTGTGCTCTAGAAACACATAGCATAGTTATTTGGTTTGGATAGATTCTAATATGATTTGTGTCTGCTTTTGGCCTAAAATCAAATTTATAATATATATATTCCTTGATTAAAGAAGATATAAGAGATGATTTATTCCTATAAAAAGAGTAGGGAATGAAACATTTTACAATAAATAGCAACAATTTATTGTGAGTTTATTAAAGGAGAAGTATGGCAGGAAGTGTTCACTTTGGTATATATTACAGTTGGGAGAACAACATTGATATTCAGTTGCAAATGTTGTTCAAGCTACAAGAAGAATCACTACTCCCTGTGATCAAGAAGGTCATTGAGCTAATTTCATCCAGTCACTGCCACAATGGAGTCTTATTGGAAAATTTTCTTTACCAGGTGGTTGAAGCATTTGGAGCATGTTACTAGGTTAGAAGGATGGTTGATGCATTTTTGTGTGATGAATATAAACATGTTGTTACAGAGGCCATGATGCAAATGAATATAGACCATAAAAAGGGCTTATTGTTGGATTTTTTTATGCTGAAGTTGTTGCCAAGAATAAGAAAGTTTCTCAAGATTTGACTCTATTTTGTGAAGGATTGGCTAATTTGCACCTTACTCCATTTACCAACTTTATGGAAAACAATGGGATCTTTTCTCCGCCTCTTAGCTTGAGAGGATCAATGTATTAGATTATAATTACCTTAACATAGCCAAATGTATGTACTAGATAATTAGCTTGTAAGCGAGATACCCCCTTGGTAGTTATCTATTTATAAATAAAAGTTTTTTATACCCAAATTCTCATCAATAGTGGAAAAATCTTCCTTCTAAAACCCCTTTGAATGCATTGAAAATAATAAAATAGTCCATGATCCCTTTTACTAGTCACATTTCTTTGAAGTTTTAAGTGATTTTTTTTACTACGTATTCTCGCAATGTGCATCTAATTGCAAAAAAATTTATCATGGGAATGTGGTATAGCATCTTATGTGACAGAATGGGTGATCCCTCTTTCCCTTGTGACTCAATGTTAGATGGAAATGATGCTCAAGGGAATGCATGATGCAGATCAAAGAATTAGATGTTATCACCCCGCATCCCCACGTGGTGGGTGATTACAAGATAAAAAGCTCTGAGGTAATGCAGGGTATGTGATAAGTAAATCTAGAAGTATCCTATAGTCCCTCGCAATTGAAAATAATGCTAATCCCAAGTTCTAGGACATGTAGCATAGAAGAAACAAAATGTAAAATGTCTCATGCATCCCCTCATGTAATGAAGTGTTTCAAGAGATGAAGATGTGTGAATCTGCGATGTAGACAAGCATAAGGACAATGTCACCCCACATTCCCTTGTTGTGTGTAACTATAACGTGACTAATACTAGTGATTGTAGGGTAAGAAAGAATGAAGTATGAAATGTCTCCTACATTCCCTCTTGATGTCAAGAAAATAAATGAAGAGTGTCGAGGGATTGCGGGGGGTGAAGATATTGTGAAGAAGATATATCCCTCATTTCATCGAGTGAGTAAGTTATTTCAAGAAATAGACCAAGGGTATTTTCTATTATTGAGTTACAATTCAAAGGAGAGAAGGTAATTATTTTGCAGTTAAAGCTATACAATGGACAAGTGGATGGAATTTTCTTCTGATGTTGTTGGATTTCAAAAATTAGATTTTTTGTAAAAAGGGACAAAGTCAAGCAATTCAAGAACAAAAAAAGGATTGGATTAGTTGAAGGAGAGGATAGTTTCAGTTTGGGAAGAGGAGAACAACTATACAAATGGGAAATCAAAACCTAGTGGTGAAAAATCCATATGCAGAAGATAATATTAAAATGAATCTTCTACAAATAGATATTTACATATACATGATAGCTTAAATGATATGAAGGGCTAGGGCTTTGAGCTTTAATATGAAAATAACTATTACAATAATCTAATAACTTGAAA
This sequence comes from Chamaecyparis obtusa, assembly GCA_027943335.1. NCBI lineage: Eukaryota > Viridiplantae > Streptophyta > Pinopsida > Cupressales > Cupressaceae > Chamaecyparis > Chamaecyparis obtusa. Next base: position 470,985 of record BSBK01000752.1, on the reverse strand, counting down.
CTGAAAGTGGAAGAGGAACAAAAATAATGTTATGCACCTGTGATTGAAATCAGTGCATGTTTCCTTGATAATGACTTGAAGTTGTAGGTTTCCTTCCACTTCACTTCTCACTCGTTGCTCACTTGTTTCTTCACTACTCACTTGATGTTTTTAAATTTTGGAATATCAAAATGGTCGTTTCCCAGGGAACTTGATTTCAAAATTCAAAATGTCAAAATAAAATGGGTTTTCCCAGTACTTTTACGTGCTTCTAGGAATTGTCAAATAAAAATACCTCTTGATATTTGTCTTCATTTGTCAAATTTATAAATCCCCAATGCCCCTATTATATTCGTAATATATTAGATAATATTTTTGGGATATTAAACCCCCCAATATGAATCCACATGGTAGTGTATTGCCTACCAAGTGAAGCCCCCGTGTTTAATATCTCCTTAACGTATTTAGCTTGAGAGATAAACTAACCATCATTCAATTGGGAAATTTGAAGTCCACGAAAAAATGACAAGTCATCCAACATAGAAATATAAAATTTATTCAACATCTCCAACAAATTTCTTACACATTGCGTCATCTCCACCAAATATGATATCATCAACATATACAACAACAATTGGAATTCTTTCATCCTCAATCTTGATATAAATATTGTTATTTGTTGCACCTTTCTTGAATCCTTTCTGGTGTAAATACTTATCTAGTCTTGCATACCAAGACCTGGGAGCTTATTTGAGCCCATACAATGCCTTCTTGAGTGTGCACACCATGCTTGTGTCTTCTGAAAGCTAAAATCTATCAGGTTTATCAATGTAGACTTTATCTAATTCACCAATCAAAAAGGTAGGATTGGCATTCATCTAGTATACCTTGAAATTATTATGGATAACAAATGAAAGAAACCATCTGATTGTTTCCATTCTAGCCATCGAAGAAAAGATCTCTTCAAATTTAATTCCTTCTACTTGATAATATCCATTTCAAACTTGCCTTTCTCAAATCTTCCTCATCTCTTTTGATATAACATTTTCTATCTCATAAAATTTTGAAATGACACACTCACCTATCTCTTTCTCATCCATCTTCTCGTCTAATCGTCGCTGGTTTGGGTGGTGTCTCACTAATGTTGGGGGTGATGCAATATCATTGCAAGGTGAGGATGTTATAGTTACACCTCATGGTGGTTCTAGGGCTTTCGCAGTACCGCTTCATGGTGCATCAGGGGATTTTGATCCCTGTGGTGCTTTTGTGTTGTCAAGTGTTCCCCCTGGGTTGGGGGCTCCTTCTACCCTTGCATTCTCTAGTGGGTTTTAGAGGGGTCCTATTATTCCTCAACTTAGGTTAGTGGTTTTTTTTTCTCTTCCTAGCATTGGTGGTTGGAGGGTTTCTACCTCTGGTAAGCCCCCCCCTAAAATGTGTTGATGTCGGTGAACAAAGTTATACTCATATAGATAAATCTACTACTATTGTTCCTCCAAAGGTGAAATCTCATCATGTTACCTTTGACAAGGCCTCTCTCATGGTGGTGTGTGGCCTATATGTGGTGGATAATGTGTATTTCTTCCAACAATGTGGGTTGATCTGTAGATTGGCTGGTCTTTGGCCCTCTCTTCCAAATCTTCATTTTTGGGTAACTAATTCTTGGTGATCTTTTTTATCTGGTAACATTGAGATTTTCCCTTATGCAAAGGGGTTTTTCATTACTACATTTCCTTCTTTTAAAAATCATGATTTGGTGTTGGGAAAGCTAAGGGTTTAGGGAAATCACTCTCTCTTCCAAACCTTGGACAATCTTCTTAAACACTCTTACTGAACCACTCAATGTGGGGTCATTTTTTCTATCTTCCTCTTCATATTTGGGAGATGTATTTCTTTGAGGCCATTCGAAACTCTATTAGTTTTTTCTTGAAGGTGGATGAAGCTAAAACAACAGTGGGACACTCTACTTTTGCTCTTATTTTTGTTAAAATGGATATCTCCACACCACTTACATGGGATGTGTTGTTTATGGTTGGGGAAAGGCCTTGGACTCAAATGCTAGATTATGATGGCCTTCCCTTTTGATATTGGTGATGCTTCTCTACTAGGCATATGGCTATAGACTATTCACTTTTGCGTTGTAAAAGTGTTTCTACATTGTGGAAGGATGTAAATGAGGTTCATTTAACTATCTGAGATTTTGATTCTCTCTCTTATTACTCTTCACAGACTAATGTTGAGGAGGAAGATCTTGATGCAAATCAAGGTGTTTCTCCTACTGCAGATCTGGGACAAGCTTCTATTGTTGTTCTAGGTCTTACTCTTACTATAAATCTGGGTGATCCCCTTGCCACTAATGGTGCATCCCCCTCTAGCCATGTGGACCATTCCTTACCTCCTACCTCTACTCATGATCAATTCCAAGCTTCTGGTGCCAATGTACAACATTCTCAACACTCTGGTTGTTGTGTTGAATGTTGCCCAAATGAAGTTTCTTTTATTGGGGATCCTAAGGATAGCCTCACCTGGGCAGTTGTCTATCGATGCAAGAAGAATTATTCTTCAAACTCACACTCTTCTCCTCCCATGATGTGAATGTGGCCTTCACACTCTTGTGGAAGCCTTCTATCTTTTGTGCTTAGTGTTTTGATTTTTGTCTTTAACATTTATTTTTTCTAGCACCCCTTTCTTTGTGTTGTTATTTTCTTTTTCATGCCCATGAGTTGTGGTTGTGTGAGGTTAAACCCCCTTGTTAGGATGCTTTAATTTTCAAAAATATTTGCTACCAACATTTCTAAAATAGTTGATAGTAGCAGTTCTTCCATACTAAAGCTCATAAGGAGTCCTAGTGTTGTTCACTCTTGGTTAAACTTGTTTAGAATGTAGACTACAATATGAAAAACCTCTGTCCAATATGTATTAGGTAGGTTATCTTCTTTCAATATCATTCTATCTGTTTCTTGGACAATTCTATTCTTTCTTTGCACAACTCCATTTTGTTTATGAATTCTAGGAGTGGATAGATGTCTTTTATTCCAGGCTCTTCACAAAATCTTTCAATCTTAGTTGAAGTGAACTCACATTCTCTCTCAAAACTTAGACACTTTATTTTCAATTTCATTTCTTTCTCAACCATTGACTTAAAGACCTTAAACCTATCAAATATTTTTTAATTTTCTATAAGAAATGTAACCCATTTCATCCTAGTAAAATTGTCAATAAGTAGCATGAAATAGCTATCATTTTTTGGACTTATGGTTTATTTCGATCCACATAGATCATTATCAATAAACTCTAAAGATCTTGTAGTAGAGTACTCTTGTTCTTGAATGTTTTCGTTGTCTTCTTTCCAAATTGACATTCCTTGACCAATGTATTTGTAGGATCAAGAGAATTGGCGAATGCCACAGTCGCTAGATCGCTAAATAGAAACATAATAGCCTCTACCAGGAAATAAGACATTTACATAATGGGGACTTAAGTGGCCCAAAAAGGTAATGAGAATATAGATTGTGGCTAGGGTTTTGGACTTGGACAAATTTCATAAACCCTTGGACATGGATAAACCCTATTTCTCAGACCTTCAAGTAGCCATATCTTTATGGTTTTTGCAATTCAGCACATGCTATCTTGACTGGAGCCTGATGACACCCTGAACTAACCAAGGCTAAGGGCGCAAGCCATGAAACATCATAAATCTTCTTCCCAGATCAAAATTGTGTTGCAACAGGACAAGGCAACTCCCTTAGGGTTTTTGCACATTAGGCCATGCTATTTGAACTGGAGCTTGTATACATCTTGGACTGTCCATGGCTAAGCTCACAGGCCATAAGACCTTATACATCTTATTTGCTAATCAAAGCAAGCTTGCAACTAGGGCATGACAATTTTCTAGGGTTTTTCACAAGATAAGACAATTTTCTTTGGATTATTTGCAATGACAGGAAAATGGCCTAACAGTGGCCCTATCTAGGGATGATGGGTAACTTGTGCATATGCAAGAATTCAAAATATCTGGGGAAAGAAGACCACCTACTAGAAAAGGACAACTACAGAGAGCACTTGGACAAAAACCTACTAACAAAGGCAAGACTAGACAAAAAAGAAACACACCACACCACTGAGAAGAACACAACTATACAAGATTTACATTATTTACAAAAAGCCTCAAAGCGCCAAAAATTCAATAAGTTTTTACCCCTATCAAACAAATGATTTTCATCTCCATGCAGTGGAGGCAAACTGAAATTACATCTCTTATCCAACCTGTCAAAAACAATAGGATCCATTTTCAGCATATCATATAAAAAGTAATCAACATACTCACCACCATTTGGCAAGACAAAGCCACCAAACTGCCATGAATACTGATCACTTTGTGACTTCAAAACATCACACTCTTCATATTCATTGCCATGTTGAAAAAGGAAACACTCCAACTCAACTTCATGGCTAGAAACATCAGCATACTGATCATTAGTTTGCAAAAAAGAATAAACTATTTCTATCTCATCACTTCGCAAACTAACATAGAACCTCTCAAAACAAAAATCTGATTGCATCAAATTGGAAATATCTTGCTGATCACAAATTACATCAGCATCTTTTAGGAAGGAACAAGCACTGTCAGTGAGTGACTCATTAGTCATTTGTAAATCTAAGAAAACACATTCAGATTAACCACATTCTCCAGCATCAAAATGTAAATAAGAACCACTGATACCAGGCTCTTGAAAATATGACTCCACATTAGTACATTCATCATTATATTCATCAAATATAACATTATCAAACTCATTATAATGATATGTACTATCCACTTGCATATCATTTACCTCAAATATAAGAAAAGGAAAATCAGTAGATGTTTCATACATCATGCCATCACTTGTATCATTTTTGTCAAAACTTATATCTACCGGGCATGGAATCTTAGATATAAATTTGGGAGTATACCTCTAAAACTCAATATCCAAGAGCTCTGAAATTATCTCACTACTTAGTAAGCACTGGACTTCACATTCCATCTGTTTGGTTTTACTGCCAGTGTTGCAAATATCTTCCCCCTCTGAAATAGGGGCTAAAATCACTTGTCTCACAATACTTTGTGCAAAGTAATCACTGCAGGAACTATCATTTGCATTATAATCATATTCCTTATGTTCACATAAAACATCATCAAGCTGAAACAAGGATCTATTATCATCATGTTGAGAAAAAGAAAAATCTACAAACTCAAGGGAATCATTATCAACTGTAGATTCATCATCTATTCCTTGATAATCATAAATTTTATCATCGGCATAATAACCAACGCTTTCAGCATCACAAGACTCAGCATCCTCAGCACAACTAGATTCAGTATCTACAAATGAATCTATCCATTCTTTAACATTTTCTAGTGCTTCATTTCTAAAGGATGCAGACCAACTGATTGATTCAGGTACACCTAGCTCTAAAAACATTTTAGCATATTGAGATTCTTGAAGCTCAATACCCATAAGAAGTTCATCACAAGCTACAAGAAATTTTTTATAGTATGAATGGGCTAATTCTTCTCCCCTTTCCCCTATTGCACATCTTAAAATCTTCATGCAAGTCTGTTGGATTTTTTGACTCATCAAATACATGTCTCTTTCTCTATTGACATTTCAAGGATCTGACTAATAACTTTCAGATCTAGAAACATCATCTTGACTCATCAAAGCTGGAAACTCCATTTTTAAAACACTGACAGAAAAATACACTGTGTTCTCATGAAAAAGTTCCTATCCATGTCTTTGTAATCACTAACTTTATTAAACCACAACATATTTATGATATCCATTACAACAATTGAAACTTGAATCCAGAAATATGACTAAACTTCAAGATTATTTTTCCCTTTCTTCTAGTGACTTGTTCACCTATTTATGGACTGTTTTTGCTTGATAAAATAGGATTACCTAGAGATGTTGTGGTTGTTGCAAAATACTGATATGAAGTCTCCTCCAAATCACCTTTCAAACTTTGGTAGAGTTGCCACCTCTTTATAGAGGACAAATATGAATTAGTTGAGAACCTTTCTCAACTCTGAACCTTCTTCAAAACCCACAGTCACAACACAACCTCACTGGATAGCTGCTTGTCAGGATCACAGTATACATCATATTTTATTTGAAGAACACCCTAATCAAACAGAGACTCAGAGTCACCACTCACATTTGGTGAGAAGTTTTAACAATTTTTTAAAATAATATGACTCTTTGATCACTTAACCAAACTCTAGGATGATTCAGCAAAGCAAGGAAATAACATCTTAAACTTGTTGTCCTTTATTTGGTTCCCCAATGGAGTCGCCATTTTTTTGGTTCCTTTTCTTTCTACTTGCAGATTTACAATTTGATTGACAAACTAATGTCACTGACTCTATCACCACTCCAAATCTGACAAGAAAAAGGGCCAATTAACAAGGATCAAGAGAATGATCTTCCTACACTTTGAGCTTTAATGCTCAGGCGGGTATACCTTTGATTCACTTCTTAAAGGAATCAACAAATATTAAGCATTAATGTCTTTGACACATTGATTTAAAGATTATCATTTATATGTTGGTTGATGATGAAGAACTACTTCCTGAGAACAAATCAGTGTCTTATCCTAGGGCAAAGAGTCAAATACAATATACCTCAACAAAAAACTTAACTCAAACACACTCAAATCCATAATAAGTGCTTTGCCTATTATTCCTCTCACTTTCACACTTGGACATCAGATTCTCACTAAACCATGAATTCTCTAAAAACTATCTTTAAGGATTTAATCCCGACTTTGGAAGGAACTTAAAGATAATTTCACAATTTACTTTGTAAACCATACATTAACCTACTTTGCAACATTAACAGATAAGAATTCAAGATCAAAACAAGAAGACATTCACAAATCTGAGAATGGAATTCAAGTGTATTCTCATTAAATTTTTCAATATCAATACATTGAAAAAATAACAAGATGCTAGAACCAAACCCTAAATCCAAGCTCTCTCTATTCAGTTACCAATTTCACCATCCTCTGAAAAATACTTAGACTACTATATGTAGTCACTAGTCATCTTGAAATCCCTAAAAATTAGGATGCAACAAGCTACAAATGACTAGGATAGAACTAGGGTTTTCAACCACTTTCATCAATCCAGAGAATAGGCAAATTAATGAAGACAAGACATGCCAAGAAATTTGGAGCAATCAGGTCCATATTTGATCTTCATTTATGGCCAAAATCTTGACTGGTACATTTAGAGACTAGAAGCTGCATCATTTAACCCTCTGTTTGTTTTACCTGCATCATAATTAGCGTGACTGATTCACCCATTTTTCCACAGCATGGACATCCTCCACAGAAAAGCATCATTTTTGGGCCATATTGTGATAGTAGACAAGATCAAATCAAGTAGATCATCCACCCAAGCATTAAATAACTAGTCCTTTATTTGCAGAAAACCCTTAAATATTTCAAAATCTGGTAGCAACAGTCAATCAAAAATGTTTAAAACAGGACCGTTGATCGCATCCCTTCCTGGCATATCAGACGGTTCTCAAAATTTGGCAATAGTCAACTTATCCTTTTAAGATATCCGACCATATCCTCTATCTTGGCAACCAATTAGGAATGAGCACCTCAAATTGACTTGGAACTAAGGACCCACCTTACTAGTCTTTCCATCGGATGACCATCACAAAAGTGTGATGAATATATTTCATTCACTTTTCCCTAGGAGCATCACGACCACCGTTCGATCAACCTTGACCTGCAAAGCCTTTATCTTTTAACCATGGCAAGCCCCTTAACCCTAATTCATTCAACAAACACACGACTGAAGGCTTTCTCCAAGTCATTGAATAAAAACCTTAACCCTAGTCTGGTCTAGAGATCACTCGAATGAAGCATTCGTGTAATTTCACAATCTTTCCTTGACCTCTGGTTTGATCTAGAAAACACGCGACCACTGTCTGATCTATTTTCATCAATGGTCCAGATTCAATCTCCAAGCCTTCTTAACCTTAACTCATGCTTGATCATGAGATCATGTGACCGAATTATTCACTAGATCTCAGAACATTTCTCTTGACCCCGATTATATCTAGAGAACACGAGATAGCCTTTATTCGCCAAGTCGCCAGATCTTTCACTTAACCCTAGTTATATCTTGAGATTACACAATGACCGTTGATCCTGTCCTCATCCTGTGGCTATTGCTAAATCGTTGAGCCTTTAAACTTAATTCATGCTTGATCTAGTGATTCAGTGAACAAAGAAATATCCAAGTCTCTAAATACTTGGCTTGACCCTAGTTATATTCGGAGAACACGCGAATGCAGTGTTCGTTGGATTGTTGGATGCCTTGCTTAACTCCAATTCCATCTCGAGAACATGCGCCAGCCATTGATCAAGATCAACATCGACGGTCCTCACTTAATCTCTGAATGTTAGCATACTTGACTGGATCACTTGGAGAATCAGTGACTGAAGGAAAGCATAACCATTCACCAAGTTGTTGGATGTTAGGAACTTAGCCACCAAGATCAAGGGAACTGGCGAATGCCACAGCTGCTAGATCGCTGAATAGAAACATAATAGCTTGGGCCAGGAAATAAGACATTTGCATAATGGGGACTTAAGTGGCCCAAAAAGGTAATGAGAAAATAGATTGTGGCTAGGGTTTTGGACTTGGACAAATTTCATAAACCCTTGGACATGGATAAACCCTATTTCTCAGACCTTCAAGCAGCCATATCTTTCTGGTTTTTGCAATTCAGCACATGTGATCTTGACTGGAGCCTAATGACACCCTAAATAACCAAGGCTAAGGGCGCAAGCCATGAAACATCATAAATCTTCTTCGCATATCAAAACTGTGTTGCAACAGGACAAGGCAACTCCCTTAGGGTTTTTGCACATTAGGTCATGCGATCTGAACTGGAGGTTGTATACATCTTGGACTATCCATGGTTAAGCTCCTAGGCCATAAGACCTTACACATCTTCGCTGATCAAAACAAGCTTGCAGCTAGGGCATGACAATTTTCCAGGGTTTTTCACAAGATAAGACCATTTTCTTTGGATTATTTGCAATGACAAGAAAATGGCCTAACAGGTGTCTCTCTCTTTACATGTCTAAAACTAATATTCACAATACTATCAAGGTTGATGTGTCCCATTCTCCTATTCCATAGCCAACTATCATTTTTTTTGTGTCAAAAGACACATTATCCTACTAGCTTCCTTTAGATGTTATACATTGGAATTAATCCTAGATCCTTCTGTCACCATTTTTTTAGAGTTTGGTTTTCTTAATTTTACAACCATCATTAGGAAATGCAAGAATGTATCATTTGATTCAAAATTTGATGACACTCAAAAGATTATGCTTGAGACCCAAGACATAGATAACATCCTTTGTCTTATGTTTCCCATCAATGCCTATTGTTCCTATTCCACAAATTCTTGCACAAGTATCATCTCTGAACTTGATTGATCATACATCCTTTTTTGCAAGATTGATGTATTTTCTCTTATTACCAGTCATGATTTGAACATCTAAGGTCAATTACCCAAGAATTTATCTTGTCTTTTGCATAAAATTAAGTCAACGTAGATCTTTTAGTGTTATAGCCTACTTCCAAGGTGTAAGACTTCTTCACACGTCTTCTATGATCAAAATCATTGTTTCCAACATTTAGTACCATATACAATAGATATTCTTCTCTACTTTCATAAAGTGTGATAGGTTCATCATTATTTGATGAATACTTATCTTCTTCAAGACATAAAAACTTCTTTTGAAATTATTTCCTCTATGATTCTTATGACCACCATTTGATTCCTTTGAAGGACGTTTGGAAGCATAATGACCAATCTTTCCACTATCAAAATATTTTATGGGCAACTTACTTTTGTACTTGTCAGTGCCCTTTTTCAATCTTATAACAAAGTTTGTTTGTTCTTCCTTAGATTCGTTCTTCTAATAAGATAGATCATTCTCCTCATTTTTGCTAACTTTGAAGTTGTTTCTCTCTTATGACCTTTATCAAATTCTATCATCTCAAAAGCAACAAGTGCATGGTACAATTGATCCATTAAAAATTTATCTAGATCTCTAGTTTCCTCAATAAAAGACACTTTAGAACTATAAGATTTTGGCACTGATCTAAATACATTTTTAACAACTACTTCTTTAAGCTCTTCACCAAGACCTCTGATGGTGTTGAGAACTTCATCTACCTAGAGAAAATAACCAATAATATATTCATCATCCGACATCCTCATGTTTTCAAATTTGCCTCTATAGATCTACAACTTGGCTTGTCTTACTATGTTGTTCATAAATGTTGTTTAATTTTTCCCAAACTTCTTTAGTAGTGTTGCAGTGCATAACCTTCACAAGTTCATAATATGCTAATCCACTAAAAATAGTATTCTTTTCCTTTTTATTATTCTCATATGTCTTAATCTTTGTTGGATTACTTGGTAGACCAGTAGGAGTATATGCATCTTTGACTGCTTGCCAAAGTCCATACTAAAGAGAAATTAGATGAGATTCCATCCTTAATTGCTAGAAGTTTTAGTTGGTTGCATCAAACCTAGGAGCCTCATATGAGTTAGAGTTGTCATGTACCATCCTTGATCTTCCTCAAATTGTTGGACTTTCTTCTAAGCAACCTTGCTCTGATACCAATTGTTGAGCACTCAAGACAACTGAAAGGGGTCCATAGTTTGTATGGTAGAACCATTAAAAAGCATTCCACACAATTTTATAAGAGAACACCATATTTATGTTGTAAACCCAATGAGGGAAAACCACAGTGAGAAACATCACAATATAAAATAATTACTCAAGCCGTTTTAGGGTTGTAATCCAAAGAAGCAACTATTTCTTGAAATAATGGTTTTATGCCTACACAAAGGGAAGTTCACAACTCCCTAATTATGATAATATTTATAGAAGGAGGCTACAATCTGTGTACATCATGAAGACCAAATGAATATCCGTCGCAATACAATTAGACCATCAACAACCTTCATGACACTGCTTCTGGAAAACTTTGGGAGCTTATGAATACAGATACCTTCAGGTCACTGGTTTCAGTAATCATTAGGCATTCTTCTTGCCCATTTCACACCCCAACATACTTCCTCACCTTTTTCATCTTCCAAATGATTTAATCTTTCATTTATATCCTATGAAACCTCAAACAATCTTCTCCAAGTCATCCATGGTGAAACCTATGAACATGGAATGTGAAATGGCCAAACAGGTTGGCCCCAAACACTTCCATGGTGAAAAGAAAGTGTAAGTAGATCAAGGTAGGAGATAAATGGGACCCAAAAGAGTTTGATACACTTCTCCAAGATGGCACAAGCCACAAAGTGTTGCCACAATCAATTTATGTCAACCTGACAACCACGTACCCTTTCAATCATTCAATTCAATCAATGAAAAATATCAAAATAGTTTAGAGACATCATACAAACCACAAAGGAACATCATGTGGTTTTTATCAATATTCCAACACCATCCATGCACACTAACACATTCATTAGGGCAAGCACAAACATACTAAACTTGAAAAACCTAGCACCATGTGCAACTAGTCAATTATCATACTTACGGTATAGCTAAGCATTTGAAACTTGAAGGGAAGTAAGAGACAATATGAGAAAAATCCCAAGACCGTAAGAGAAAATACTAAAATGTAGAGAAATGTGGAGCATTCTACTTTCTCCCTAAGTACAACAGTCAATCAAGTTGACGTCAATGACAACATATTGCAACATACTTCACTATATTCAAGGCACACCGAGATTAGTGATTCATTATTTAGAAAGTGTCAATTCTAATTAGGCAAGTGACCTTGATGATCATAAGTCCACTTCCAACTCCAACTTTCATCTTGATTTTGACCATAATTATTTCATATATATCATATATGGCTAAGAATAAATTATGAAGGGGCCTCAAAACCCTTTACACCATAATACATCCATTCTAAAGCTAGAAAAATACCAAAAAATGGCCAAAAATATAGGCTACTACATAAGGATAGCCTAATCGTCACATTCCAATAACAATCCACTCCTAACACCAAAGGGTCCACAAATGGGTTGAAAAATTAAGAACATCAAAATTCATAGTGACCCCTAGGTCCAAGCCTACCTCCGACATCTCATCCTTTGAATCAATAAATCACCAATTGTTATATGCTCAGGATGGCATTTTTTCCACCAAGTCACCTTAACTTTCTAGAAACAAGATCTAAGGTAATGTGAAGCCATGTGTAAAGTAGCAAAGCACCTCCTGCAACAAAAGGGGATAACCTCATATATCAATATTTGAGTCAAGGGTATATCCACAACAAACAAGACAATATCCTCATGCACATACTTTGAGATGTTAATGTCCATGAGAATGACAAAAAAAGTAGCATGGCCATACTTTACCAACATGGCATCTTCATGTAAAAAATGACCAAGAGCGTAATTGATATTCAAAACAATAAATTGTCCACAATTGGAGAGGGCAATTGGGAATCCAACCCAAATGGGCGAAATAGTTGGTATTTCACTTTAAATGTCCATTGGAAGCTAGGTGTCAAATGGAAAAGCATCTCTTGTAGAAAAAGGGAAGATCCTCGTATTTAAGTGGTTGAGTCCATGGTTTGTCCTCAACAAGTAGGGCAATATCCCTAGGAAGATCCTTAGAGGTGTCAATGTCCACTAGATTGCAAGAAAAATTAGTATGGAGATAGTTTACCAACATAGCATCTTCCTCTAAAAAATAATCAAGAGCATTGTTGATAGATCCAAACAAGACATTTTAAATTGGAGATGGAGATTGGGAAGTTTGAGACATTTTTGGTCCTAATTGTTAGTTAAATAGCTTGATATTTCTCTTTCATCAATTGAGGTTGAGAATTAGGAGGCTACTAATGTCGCCACAAAGCCATTTGATTTCAGCACATCTCTACAAGGTTTGACATTACTTTTCATAGGTCATTAATTGTCTAATGTGACAACAAAAGTGATTCAAATCACATAAGAATCTTGTCAATTGTCAATAAAACAGACATATCATAGACCACACATACTACATTCAAGAGGACATTGATAACAAATATTGCCTTACTTCAAAGGAGGATGTAAAAATCTTCATTGCACCCTTCACAAAAAGCAACTCTCATCATTAACAAGCATTGTAGAGGATTTAGAAAGCTACTCCTTTATGGTGGTTATCTAGCCCTTCTCACTTACATCTATAGGTAGGTGGTTTTTCTCCTTCCTATGTGGGTAGTAAGTTTTATCGTCTACTATGTTGGTTTCATGTGTTGATGTTAATAACTCTTCTCCATGTAATGGGTCAAGTTGGATTATTTAGATTTAAAAGAATCCTTTATTTATTATTTGATAATGTCTTAAATGATTATAAAGAGGACTAGCTTATGGAGCTAGATACTTCTAAATCTTCCCATGGTTACCTAGAGTTTAAATGGAGATTTCAACATTATTGAGAACAAAGAAGACATATCACGGTTCCAAGTTAATATGAAAATGTGCTAAATATTCTTAAGATCTAAAACAAAAAGAATGGTCAATATTGTGGGATCCTCGCTATAATAACAAAAGGAATAGGGTAAACTAATACAAAATTACAAGTGTGATATGTACTTAGAAATAACAATGAAAATAACCATTTTGAGGATAGTAAAGAAACAAAAAATGTATTCCTCTTGAGCGTGCTCTCTTCATCATGCACGCCCTTCCTCTAGTGTTGTAGAGGGATTGGAGAAGGCTAGGGCATCTCATCATCACGATGGGCTGACACTGGGCCTGCTTCATTCCTCCATGGAGTTGCCTTCCTCCTACCCTGCATTTGTTGTTTTGGCGGCATCTACCTTTGTTGTTGCAACTAGGATGAGTATTGCAACTGTCACCTCCTCTTTGGGGGCTGATGGTCCTGCTTCTAAGGCTTCTGTGGGGTTGGCAAGGTCTTTTGTTGATGTTGTTTCCAAGATGGCTGCGGCTGAGAAGGGAGGTAGGGTTTCCACTGATGATGGGGCTTTTACCCTAGTTCTTTTTTGTGGGTCTTTATCTATCAAGTTGTCCTCTACTACTGATAGAGATTTGATGAACGATAATGAAATTTTTAAATCCCACAAACTGATTTTCTAGTTTTGGGGTTTTTGGCCTAGCCTTCCCCAATTGCATGATTGGGTTTCTCGAAGATGGGAACCAAAATTATCAGGTATTGTTAACATCTATCCAATGGAAAAAGGCTTTTTATTGCAAAATTTGATAATGTTGTGGATAGAGCTATGATCCTATGTGATTATTTCTTTTGTTGGGAGGATGAAAATTTTCTTATCATGGTAAAGTCGTGGCACCCTGATTTCTATCCTTCCACTGAAGTCTTTAGTACTATCCCTATATGGGCCAGGCTCCCCAATCTACCCCTTCATCTGTGGCATGATTCTATCCTTGAGAAAGTGGGTGGGGCTTTGGGGGAATTCTTGTTGATTGATAATGAGTCTGACAATATATATCATTCTACTTTTGCTTGTATCTTGGTACTAATTGATACCTTAAAGGGCCTCCAAATTGAAATTAAAATTGAATCATCCTTGGGACCTTGGATCTAGCAGCTTGACTTCGAAGGCATTCCTTTTAGATGTCGTAAATGTTTTTAGACTGGTCATGTATCATCCCAATGTGGCTTCATTACCAAGAAGAAGAAATCTTCTCCTTCTTGGTGGAAGGGTGCTTCTACCCAACATTACATTGTCTTAAAAAGCTCCTCTCACCCTCATATGGACACTGCTCTTGATACTGGCAATCCTCTACATGCTGGTGAGAAGGTTGGTTTTTGTCCTGATATTAATGTTCCTGATTGGTCTGCTAGAGCTACTAGCTCTGTCCCTATCTCGGTTGTTGGACCTGAACCTTCTCTTTCTACGCTGGGTGATACCAGATATTCTGTTGATTCGGTGGGTGTTGGCTTTGCTAGAAATGATGGTATTTTATTAGGTGTTGGATCTAACCTTACAGTTCCATTTCTTGATCGCCATTTGGTTGGATCTAATGGCGGCCCTATGCTAGATGTTTCTCTGGGAGACTCAACCCCACTTTTGGGGGCTGGATCTCCAGCTCTCGAATCATTGTACTGGTAGGATAAGGCTGATAGTGTTGAAGAAGGTTGGATTACAATTAAAGGCAAAAATTCTAAGAAATCCTCCCCATTTTTTGACATGACCCTACGATCTCATTTGAAGGGGACAAAAGGATAGCTCGTTTATCTTTTGCTGCGGATTTCCAATGTTTTATCTTATGCAGCGGTTTGGGTGTTTCTTTGGCTGAGTTCTTTTGGGTGGTTTCTTGGGGATGGCGGCCTTTTGTTTTGACTGATTTGTTGTGTATGGTGTACTCCTAATGCTTTATCTTAAGATTTTTCTTTGTACACGGTTTTTACCATTAATCAAAACAATGAAAATGACCCCCACACATCTAGTTTGTAAATGCTTTGTTGCCTATTGTGCTCATTATCGTGAGGCTTTGTGGCTCTAGTTTGAGATATTTTCCATCCCCTTTGCCCATTCTTACTTGTGTTAGGGACTCTTCAGTAGTTGAGCTTCCTATCAATCATGGGTTGATTGTTGGGAAGTTGATGAGAGATGATGGTCATGGTGCTCCTATAAAAGGGAGATCTACTCCTATGGATTTCTCTAGAAATAGTGGTATTCGCTCACCCTTTTCTTCTAGGGTTGTAATGTGAGATGTTTTCTCATGATGTCAATTCTTGGGTTGTTGATCCTCATAGGGGGAGATCTCATCTCTTCTTTGTGCCAAACCCTCTCTAGTGGTGGTTTGTGGCCAATATGTGGTAGAAATGGAGTTATACCAACATAAGGTTTTGGTGAGTAATTTCTCTACTCTTTGTCCTTCCCTTCCAGATCTTCAAAATTTGGTGTTGGATTCTTAGAGGCCCCTCGAGGCTAGTATGTTTGAACTCTTTCCTTTTTCTATGGACTTTTTATTGCTTCCTTTCCTTCTTTCGAGGAAAAAATTCATGTTGGCTAAATTGAAAGAACTCTCGTGTAGTCAAACCCTAGACAACTTAGTTAAACCCCCTTATACTACTCAATGTGTTTTTGTTATGGGTAAGGCTTTTGAATCTTCCCCTCCAGTTTCAAAAGGATTCTTCTTATAAGGACATTAACTACTCTATTGATCACTTCTTAAATGTTGACGATCCCATTTCCCATATAGGACACTTTATTTTTTCTCGCATCTTAGTGGATATTGACATCTCCAAGCCTCTTCACATAAATGTGATTTTAACAGTTGGAGATAGGTCATGGACATAACTGCTTGATTATGAGGGTGTCCCTTTTAAATGTTGTCATTGCTTCTCTCTTGCCTCAAAGGGCACAATTACTTGGTGGAAGAATGCTAATGGTGACTGCTTGACTATTCAGGTTTCTAATTATTCGATGGTTGATTCCTCTCAGGATAATGTCGAGCCCCTAGATTATGGTGTGGCCTTATCATGCTATACAAGCCCTATTGTTAGGCCTCCTACTTCATGCATGAAACTTAACTCACATGTTGCTTCAACTCAACTCCAAATTTCTAATGAGGATGATGTCTTCCTTCGCCTCATCATCCTATTTTCTTCTTCTAGTGTTGATGGGCCCTTGAAGGTCTCTTGTCTTACCTCTCCTTGCAATGGAAATTTGGATGCTAATATTGCCTGGATTGTTTTTAGTAAAAGAAGCAAAGGTATTTTTTCATTCCTCTTCCTGAACTTGTACTCGAGCTATTGTTGAAGTTCAACTTACTCCTAACTTGGGATTGTAAGAGGAAAATTGATGGTCCCTTCTCTCTCTTTCATTAGTAATCTTGGTTGCAATTGTTCCTCTTTCTCTTGTTTGTGATATTTCTTAGTTGTTTAAGGTTTGGTTGGGCTTGTTTCATCCACCTTTTTCTAGCTTGGTTATAGGGCTAGGACCCTTGTTTCTTGATTATTTTTTCATTGCACAAGAGTATGGACCCTTCTAAAATCTACGCTTACCATAGTAAAAAAAGGAGACAGCAAAATAATTTAGTTTGCATGATATAATAATCAAAATGATGTATAAGATTGTATTCTAGAATATATACAACTTCTACTTTCATAAGAACCTTTTTTTGTTCCTCCTTTATGGATAAAATTGTCACCCACCTAATCTTTCTTATTGCCATCTATAAAAAAATAATATTTGTGTTTCCATGAGGCTATCATCCTGCTTGTAATAAGGAAAATGGGTTGTTTAAGATAAACAAAAATAATCTCCAAGATGATAATTTTTGAATGGTATATGGCTTTTCAATCTTGTCAAAGAGTTGACCTTTAACTCCTCTAAAATCAATTTTTGGAATGAACATATTAACACTGAACTAAAATTCATCAAATGTTTAGGAAAAGATTTGAAAAGGAGAAAGTAACCCAAAAGAATTGGAAGAGGACCTCATCATTATTGAAGTGAGGCTCCAATGTCATCCTTGTAACAAGGCTCTACTAGAAGGACTAGTTAACGTTATGAGTGTTGAGGTATTGTCAAAATTAAGTAGCACGAGGTACTCAAATTAGATCCAAAATGTATTCACTTAAAAATTGGGGATAAAGGTAGAAAATATTTCTTTAAAACGATCAATGATAAGAATGTTAAAGACGTGAATGAATCCATTGAAGTTGATAAATCCTTATGTGGGTCTACCTCCTTGTTTTATGTAGATCTATGAATCCATTGAAGTTAACATATCCTTATGAGCACAACCATTAAAATGTTGATGAAAGTGGTTATACCTCCTTGAATGACTAATAAATGGATGGAAGATTGAAGTGGGTGTGGTAAAATGAGACAAAATGGTTTATAAGGCCTTCATTGATCCTAAAAGTGAAACAATCCTAATTAATTGTGGCTTAAAACTAGAAGATTCTGAGCATAGAAGTCCAGCAACACATGTAGATGAAATCCTTGAATTCCTAAATAAAAACTTTTATCTCCAATTGGTTTTTTACAGATACTAACATATTTTTACCCAAATTTGATTGTTAGTTATTGGTTTTTTAGCAATGTGACATGTTTAGTATATTTTTAGTTATGATACTCCTAAGATTGGAACCCCTTTTGAATCTCTAGGTGTGTGTGTGTGTATATATATAAGAGGAGGTGGGAGCAAGAGAATTTGTTTTGAAATTTTCATAGTATTGAGGAAGAAAGACTTTCTTTTAAACTTATCATTAAGGAATGAATCAAAGAATTACATAATGAATGAATCTGAATTGACCCTTGGGATCCTTCCTAATTACGTTTATTATTGGCTATCTAGATATGTTATCAAAGACACCAAAGTTGACTAGAACTTCCTTTTGACTATGATTCGTCCAAGTATGTGATTTCACCTAAAACCTACAAAACTAAGCATCTTCTTAAATACCTTTGTTGTTTTTGTGTCATGCATGATTGCTTGTGAGCCCAAATGGCTCCTACAACACTCCCAAAACAATGTCATACTCTTAACTTGATTCAATGTGACATTCATATCTTGTTTGAAACATTATGTTCCTCTTGGCATCCTTGCACCTTCTCTCAAGATAGAAACAATTCTAATAAGACAATTCTTTATCTTGATGATAGTCAAATGTTGACATAGTTGACTCTTTTATTGCCCACAATAAAGATGTGAAGAAGGCTGGTTCTTTTGTGTGGCTCACCGATGATGTTGCCAACATGTTGGTTGATTGATGATGATGTGTTGCCAAAAGGCTTCACTTATGTTTATGATAAATGAATCCACAAGATATTTGATGTTTGATGGTTGATGATGAGTTACAAACAAATGTAGATGATGATTGAGATGCCAAAAAAGATTTACAAATATGCAGATGCCACCAAGCTTTGTTTTAGTTAATATATCACTTCTACTTGTAATTGCTCAAACATTTTTAAATATAATAGCTACAATTTTTTGGAATTTGATTGTCACTATTTTTTGCATCAACATTTCGAATCACACTCTGTGATTCATCATCACAATGAGAAGAGCTAGAGGAAACAAAAATGAATTGTTGCAAACCAATGCTCAAATATATAAATGATTCCAAGGAGAGAAACAAGGGTCAAAGGTCAAAAAGTCAAAAGGTCAACCAATAAAGAAAATGAAAAAATGAGAAAGCTAACACGAGAATACAAGGAACAACTAAACAAACCAAAATAAAAACTTGACAATAAAAAATAAGTGATTAATTAAAAAGCTAAACCGTCAATAAAACCCAAACGACAAAAAAATAATAATGCTTACTAATAGCCTTAAATAAAGCAAACACTATACCTAATATATACGAAGAAAAAATAAAACATAGAAAAAGACAAGCTAGATTAAGAAAACAAAAAAGAAAGAAAATTTGTAAAACTAAATTAAATGAGAATACTTGTATATAAATAAACAAACAAACAAGCTAGATATAAATAAAAGAAAGAAAATACATCAATTATATATAATTGATTTATATAAAAATGAAAAAATAAGATAAATAAAAGAAAGAAAAAATCAAGCAACAAAACTAAATAGATGAATCTAAAAGAGAATATATCTATAAATAAACCAAGCCCAAATATAATATAAACTACAAAATCTATAACTAAGTTATAAATCTATGTGTACAAGTGTGTGTGTGTGTGTGTGTGTGTGTGTATAACCCCCTAAGTAAAACAAGGAAAAATTAAAAACAAAAACAAAAAACTTAAAAAACACAAATCTACAGTCCCGCACACAAACCAAAAAATAATAAAAAATAATGTAAATAAATAACTCCACACTATAAAAATTAAAACAAATAAAATCACGAGAAAAGCCACCAAACCAACACCACAATACAAAGCGGTGGAGCAAACGAAGCATCAAGATAGAGAGGAGGAGATGCAAGAAATCCCTCCAAGACCAGGAGGGAATGACGAAGAAAAACTATATGATCTTAGATCACAAAGGTTGCCAAGAAGCACTTATGCTCCAATCATCATCACAGTTGAAGTTCAAAGGATGGTTAAAAATTTCAATAGGTTCTCTAAGCTTCCTTTTGAAGAAATTGTCTTCTCTAGAAAGGCACTTGGGTGCTCTCAAGGCAAATGTGATGCTTAGTAGAGAGGGAGTGCTCTGCCAGGGCCGATTTGAGAGTCCGTTCATGATTAATGTCTACACTATGTTCTCTAATTTTGGTGCAGAAAAAATGACTTGTCTCTCCTATATAAGGAGTGTCGCATGAGCAAACAATCTTGTAAACCCCCAAGTCCAACAAGATATCCCTCTGGTCTTTGATAGGGGGGATGTGATTTCTCAAAATGGAGCAAGGTTTGAAAGAACATTGAAGGGCTTTCTTGAGAAGAATCTTAGCAATTTTGTGAGAGATACCTTCAATGTAAGGGATGGGCACATTGGGTGTGATATGAATCTGGTTGGGTTTGGGTTGGGAGATAAAATGAGAATATGCTTGGTTGAAGGCTCTAGAGATTTGCTTGTTGGTGTAACCGTTTAGAATGAAGACTTGGTGAAGATGGGCCAACTCTTGACTAAGGTTATCATCATCACGAATGTGATAAGCTCGAATGGCAAGGGTTTTGAGGATACCCAATTTTTGGCTCGAGTGGTGATGAGAGCAAGCGTGAAGGTAATGATCTGTGCAGGTCGCTTTGCGATAAACCTGATGGGTCACTAGGTTGTAGGCCTTGGATGTTCTTTCAAACGTTGCTCCATTTTGAGAAATCGCATACCCCCTATCAAAGACCAAAGGGATATCTTGCTGGACTAGGGGGTTTACAAGATTGTTTTCTCATGCGACACTCCTTATATAGGAGAGACAGGTCGTTCTTTTTGCACCAGAATCAGAGAACATAGTGCATACATGAGTCATGAACAAACTCTCAAATGGGCCCTGATAGAGCACTCCCTCTCTACTAAGCATCACATTTTCCTTGAGAGTACCCAAGTGCCTTCTAGAGAAGATAATTTCTTCAAAAGGAAGCTTTTTCAACCATCCCTTGAACCTCAATTGTGATGATGCTTGGAGCATAAGTGCTTCTTGGCAACCTTTGTTATCCAAGATCATATAGATTTTTTCCATTGCTCCCCTTGGTCTCAAAGGGGTTTCTTGCATCTCCTCCCCCCTATCTTGATGCTTTGATGGCTCCACCACTTTGTATTGTGGTGTTGGTTTGGTAGCTTTTCTCGCGGTTTTATTTGTTTTAATTTTTATAGTGTGGGGTTTTTTTTGTTTTTTTTTTTTGGTTTGTATAAGACTATAAATTTGTATTTTTTAAATTTTTTGTTTTTGTTTTATACTTTTCCATGTTTTAGTTAGGGGTTATATATATACACACTTATAATTTAGCTTTAAATTTTGAGTCTATAATATATTTGGGCTTTTAGTCTTGGTTTATTTATAGATATATTCTCTTATAAATTCATCTATTTAGTTTTGTTGCTTGATTTTTTCTTTCATTTATTTATCTTATTTTTTCATTTTTATATAAATCAATTATATATAATTAGTGTATTTTTTTATTTTTTTTTATATCTAGCTTATTTGCTTGTTTATTTATATATATGTATTCTTATTTAATTTAGTTTTACAAATTTTCTTTCTTTTTTATTTTTTAATCTAGCTTGTCCTTTTCTATGTTTTATTTTTTTCATATATATATATAGTTTTATTTGAGGCTATTACTAAGCATTTTTTTATTATCTTTTGGGTTTTATTGGTGGTTTAGTTTTTTAATTAATCACTTATTTTTTATTGTCAAGTTTTTATTTTGATTTGTTTAGTTGTTCCTTGTATTCTCTTGTGTTAGCTTTCTCATTTTTCTAATTTTTTTATTGGTTGACCTTTTGGCTTTTTGACCTTTCCTGTTTCTCTCTCCTCTTGGCATCATTTATATATTTGAGCACTGACCTCCAATAGTTCATTTTTTGTTTCCTCTAGTTCTTTTCATTCTGATGATGAATCAGAGTGTGATTCAAAAGGTTGATGCAAAAAATAGTGACACAATCGAATTCCTAAAAATTGCAGTTATTATTGATGGATTGTAGAAATCTGTTCATATTAAATTTTAATTTTTATAATGTCACCTAATATAATGCATGGAAATATATATTGCAAAAGAATACTCCGGCACAAACACTAGGTCTATCCAATGATGAAAATCAAAATCTTTTGTACACCCAAGGACTCTTCACATTGTCGATGCTAAAATGACTGGAAAAAGGAAAAAGATAAACTTTTACAGCAAAATTAAAAAAATGTCTATATAAACACCAAAAACACTCACTCAAATTCATAAATTTGTTTTTCTTAAATAAACAAAAAAAAATTGGATTTTATTGTCTCTTTAAAAAGCATCAGCTTTTAAACCTTGGCCAAGACACACCAGTAATAATGTAGAATTTGTACAAGATTCACATCAAGTGAAAGCATAAATTTTGAATTGCTAATTAATAAAAAAGACCTGCGAAATTCAAAACTGTCAAAACAAATAATGGATGATTCCTAACTGATCTAGATGAATCTTTATCAATCAAGCATTCCTACAATAAGTCTCGTAATTACCTAATTTGGCTAGAAATATTTCTCATGGCATACAACAAACTCCTTCCATCTTTAATACAATTTAATAACCAATGTTTGCATTGAATCTTTTCAAATAAAACATACATACAGGATACAATCTCTCACCTGGTTCCTTGATTATCTAACAAAATTTCAAATAAATGACGCATCTACCCATAACAAAATCAAGTTAGATAAATAAGGCATGTTTGACACACTATTAAAGGGGAGATCTATGTACCTGACAGGCATAAGGTAGACACAATAAATGGAATAAAATTCATTTGGGGAGAGAGCGTTTCATTTCTAGTGTTTATTCAGTGCTTTAAATGCAAGAGAGATGATATCTTATTAGAATTACTTTAAAGCCTACATTAACACTAATGGAATTGAAAAAGATTGAACTTGTGTTTATAATAGGTCAATGGGACTTGCGTACAAGTTTATTTACAATAGGCGAGTGTTTTGACATAAATATCCCAACGCTAAACACATTCCAAATTAATATGGAAAGGATGGCCAAATATAAGATTTGACAAATAAAATAAATGATATAGAAATTACAATATTCCAAAAATGAGGTGTCTAAATGATCTAACAGTGTGCTAACTATTGACAGTGTCTCGGGGTTGTTATCTAGTATTGGAAATAAGAAGCTCAAAAAGCATTCCACCTAAGAAACTTTGCTTTTACGACAAAAAAAGGTAGAAAGGTTTTGGAGCACTAACATGGTACATGCATACGCATATATAAGATGAGATTTAAATACACAAAGGGATATTTTGATGATCAAGCTAGGGTCCGAATAAGAAAAAGGTTCCAACTGTCCTAGGTATAATATCCTTACTGACATATAGCCTTTCTTAACTCAACCACTAGTTCAGACATTCTCAAATCTAATCCATGGAGGATTGATTCTTAATAATTTCAGACTTCTCTACATTTTTAGATTGACCATCATATCAGATTTCTTGTTTGAATCAGAAATTCTAAAATTAATAAATAATTTGATCTTGCCTTTCTAAGTACATTTGTCAACTGGATTATTGACCATATTTATATGATCAATGCTTATCAAAATTTATATGATCAATACAATCTCCACCAAGACGACATTTATATCATAATCAACAACATAGAAGACTTGGTCCATCAAATTCAGATCAGAACTATATCAGAGTCATTGCTTGACAATTTGACAATTGAATCTCTGCGATTGGAAATAAACTTGGTTCCAATTATTATAAAGACATTTGGCAGTTGCATTGATTGACTTCTCCATTCTCTTCCAAGCCAATTGCATGATCATAAAGATAGAGGACAGTGATCACGTGATAAAGATCTGAAAACACACCTTGCAAATCACATTCACTACATATTTAATATACAAGAAATCCATTTGACCCTTCTATCAAAACCCCAAGTTCATAAGTGTAATCATTAGGTCCCGAAGATAGAATAAATCTTACAAGGGGGCATTACAATGAGACCAAAAAATTTACTGATGTTGAATGTGGGAAGACATCGAGCTATTTGCCTCTACTTTCCCCATTGTTTTTGGGTAGCAAACCTCTTTAAAGTTATTGAGATTGCCAGGGCCTCTTTAACAGTTTAGACATTGACGTAATGAAATTGATAAGCTTCCATGATTGACTTCATAGGGGGCATTTCCTATAAGTCTTCACAATTTACAGATTCATTAAATAAGCACAAAGAGTCCACTGTAAATATCACTAGCAGAGGACACATAAATAAATCAAATAAAAGTCTGCATGAAGAATTAAAACGAGTCTGCATTAAGTGTAAATCACAGTACATCTGCATGACAGATTTGAGGCCATCCTTCCCCAACTTACCATCATCCCAGATTTCCTATGGTGCTAGTTAGCTGGCCCAACAGGCTGACTTTGCTCATTTGGACATTCCATGCAAATGGATGTGTAAACAGCCTCTGATTTCCTCTTTGATCATCAATGGTAATTGTCTTAAAATATGAGATGCTTTGCTAATCAAGATTTCAGATATAAGAAAGATTGGAGTATTTTGGATCCATTCTGCTGATTGTTTTAAGGGAAACCACCCTTCTTTCTACAGTGAGAGTTTTTGTGATCATTTTCAATCCTACGTAGGGGTAATTAAGGTGATATCCATCCTGGCCTCTGGAGCATAATGGCTGCCCTTAAATCTTTGCAGCCAGTTACTCCATACTACACATCCAAAAACTCACACCTTGAAGGATACTAAGGAGATTGAATAACATGCAAATAAGTTTGCAGCCTTGTTATAATGAGTTCCAAGGTAGCCTAAACATCGTGATTCAAAAATCAACCAAGTTAACCTATAAAGCTGTCCAATAGTTTTGCTTATCCAATTTAAACTTTATTTTTCCTATGCAATGCCATCATGTCGTTAAAAGGTTGACTATATGTATCAAAAGGTTTTGAGAGCTCACTCAAAACCAACCTAGCCTACTACATGAACATGGTTTTGTCCATTGGAAAAATAAGCAATTTTATCCAACAAACAGCTTTGACTCCCCTTATCTAGAACTTGGTCTGTGCTTGTCAGAAAATGAATATTAAATGAATTCATGTTTCGACCTTAGGTTTTATCATTTTGAACGAAGTCACATCTTTTCATTTCTCTAGACCAAATATCAGGACTAGAAAATTTTCAATTGTTGTGACTGCATTATACCTACTTCAATTTAGGAGACAATTTTGATGTCTTTCCCAAACATGTTGCCATTTGTGTGGATCCTTAGAAGTTTAGTGATTTCTAATTGCATGCATATCATAATACATACCAAGAAAAACACATTGCTTGAGTGATGCATGATAAGATTGACGAACAGAACACAGTATGATAGTAGTGGGAACCCATGAATTAGGAAGGTTAACCACTCATGCAAATATATGCTACCCCTAAGATTAGTTTAGCCTATACAAATTACACTACATATAATGATATGACGTGGGTTGGCATGTCTCTGTAGTGCAACTTATCAAACAGAAGGTACAATGAGACATGAAGGAATCTAATATTGTGCCTATTGCTAAATAGTTCCAGGCTATGTCACACGATTCACATTTGAGTCTGCCCAAGAACAAATTAGAAACTAGTTTGTCAACTGATAAAATTTGGGAAAAACTCAAGGTCATCATTAAGTTCAAATAATGTAAATATATTTTTTTAAATACTTTAGACGTGTACTTTTCATTAATAGCCAATAAGCTTCTTAAGTGGACTTGCCAGTCCACGATTGACCGGAAAACCTGTCTCACCCCCCTATATCATTGTCTCACACTGCTAAACCATTTCCCAGTCATTCCAAACTGCTTGCAGCAGTTGTCGGACACCAAATTATTAGCAAAACAGTGACTCTAGACATCTAACCATAGCCCGTGCAAAGCAAAAAATGCAGAATATTGTGGAAATTTAATTTCCCATAAACTGGCATAGCATAATAACTATAAATAGGAGATAAAATCTTGGAATAGAATTAGGTCTCTAACATGAGACATGAACGAATGCATGATCTGTGAGGGAATGGAGTGTTTCTCTGTGTGCGAATAAAATCATTCCTAAGAACAGCAAAGTCCAATTCCTGGATGACATCGTCCAATTTCACAACACGTAAAGGTATAAGCAGGGTTGCTGTACTGGCTACAATCACTGTCACTTTGGAACTGAATTATACCATCACAGGTATTATCATCTGCTTCTGCTATCCTTGAAATGCACATCTACACTAGATAAGTGGCAACTGATCCTTACAGAACAGAATATATGTGGGAAGAGTTTTGAGGGATAGGAACGCTGCTGAATGAATCTGTAATTGCTGTGTCGTTTAGTTCATTCTCTTTATGTGTGATAACATTTAAGATACTGAGCATGTGGGCACTTTTAGCTAGCCATGGTTCACAAATTTTGGTATAAAGACAATAGTGGTATTTGGGCTACACCCGATCCATAAAAGAATAAGCATGAAAATTTACCATTTTATACGAGGTAGAATTTAATCCCAACATACACTTATTATCACTCACATTGAACTTGAACGCAGAATTCTCTCACAGAAATATGGAGGACACCAAATTATATAAATGAAAGTCTTCCAATAAACCCTTTTTGTGGGCCGCTTTTAAAGATGCCCACAAAGCCTCCACCTGCTCTTTTACATTAAATTTGTATTTTATGTTTGTGTAATGATGAAAATGTTCCAATTATGTTTTTTTGAATGTTTTAGATTTACAAAGATTATACTGTTTTTAAATGTATTGATTAATGGGTAAGAAGTTTATTACATACAAAAGGCAAATGTAAAATTAAATATTCATAATTCATATTTAATTTAAGTTAATTATTATAAGAACTATTATCTTAGTTTTTATAAGCCTTAATTATATATATTTCTTGTTCAAAATTATTTATTTATATATTATGAGTAGTTGTTTATAAGAATTTATCTCTTATCAATATGAATAGTTCATTTAGTACACATTGTATGCAGGTGATATTCATAGAGTTCCTTAGAGGTAGCCCATTCTAATACTACTTGGCCTCAAGTGCATCTAAAATTCTAAATATATGATTTTTCCTAAGATCACACCCAGTTAGTTTGCTATTGCCTTGTTGGCTTCATTATGATATTAATTATATTATATTTTTTAACAAACAAACAATCCTCGTTATTATCTACTATTTGCCTATCAGCGGAACTCTTGCATATGTTAAGGATGCAAGTGCTAGTTTAAAAAATTAAACTAGATTCAATAAATTATAATCAGGTTCATCAAAAAAAATCTGAAAGACTAAAATGTCGTAAAACATTAAGCATTATTGGTTCTTACTTTTTTGAAAGCATCTTCTAAATGGCTGCTACTTCTCTCAGCAGCCTCAGCCCACAAAACCCTAATGCACAGATCAATTTAGGGCTCTGATCTGGTGGCACTTATGTACTAGCAAATCAAGGTGGAGCATCCTATTTGGAGGTCATTTTTCGCAAACGATGAGTTCCCTGCTCTTGTTCTCCTGAGGCTGCACAGATGGATTTGGCTGTGCACAGCATCACTCCTGTGGCGGCTTCCAGTTCTGATGAAGCATTTTTTAACAAAAAGGATTGCAACCTAATCCTTGGCTAGGCTTAAAAGGTCCCATATGCTCTATTTCTTCTCATGTTTTAGTTTTTGGTAATGAAGTATAAGAAAGCAACAAACACTTTTCTGAAAATGGTTTGATTTGCTTTTCTAATTGCCTATGGCCTAGTATTTCAGAAATGGACAAATGGCTGTCCAACTACTGGCATCCTCTCATGTTTTAGTTTTTGGTAATGAAGTATAAGAAAGACAACAACACTTTTCTGAAAATGGTTTTTCTTTTCTTTTCTAATTGCCTATGGCCTAGTATTTCAGAAATGGACAAATGGCTGTCTAACCACTGGCATCCTCACATGGAGAGCTATCTTCAAATCTATTCCTGTGTGCAGTGTTTTTTTATTTAAGCGTTTCAATATCTCAAGGTTAGAGATTTTTTTCCCTTAATGATCAGATCTGGAGTTGGGGAAAGCATAGGCTTCTCATAAAGCCCAGGTTTCCAGATTTCAACTCTTTGACAGAATCTTTTGAAGTAATGCTGATTTTGGTTAGGCTTCCAAACCTCCCCTTGCAATTTTGGATTCATCCTACCTTGAAAAGATAGGAAACTCCTTGGGAAAAATTGTCAACAGATATGACAACTTTGGTTTTTGACTTTTTACCATACTAATTTTGCCTGTCATTTGGTTGAGTTGGATATATCTAAATACCTTCCAGCTGATATTGTGCTAAACTGGTTGATTACTTGCGCAAGCGACTTTTGAACTATGAGGCTCTTGCTTTTCATTATTGTAGATGCTTTGAAATCGGTCATATTGCCCCCGATTGCTCCAGCCTCAATCATAAATCTGTCTGTAATGCTTTTTGATTGGGAAAATCTCTTCCCCACCACTTAACTGTTCTAGGTACTTTGAAGAAGTCATCGAGATCTTCTATGCCACAATCAGGGGCTACAATAATTCATTCTTTCTCAACACTAATAACTTTTGACATCAACTCTGAATAGTTGTGGCTCTACATTCATACCTTGACCTCTATCCAAAGATCTACAAATATTCCATAATTGATGATATACTTCTTGTGTGGATTTCTTGATCTACAAAGAGTTTTTGCTAATGCGAAATATTGTTATCACAACATATGAAAAACATCTCTAGTTTGGGAAATCTCAAAGCCTCCACATTCTCAACAGGCTCCCTAGCTACCTTGAGTTGTGTAGGTTTACTTGCTTTCATCATGGTGGTGGTGTCAGCATCATAAAATAGGTTCTCTCCTACAAGTCCCTCATTCCCCACTTATGTGATTTCCTTATTTCACCCCAATTCCCACATCCAAACCATCCTAGATTGGCATTCACCCTTCACACTAATTCCCACCATATCCCCCACCACTAAACACACCAGAATCAATTTTGACAATGATTCAACCTGGACTCTTCTACCTGAATCTCTCTTATTTTGCGCACATTCTACTTTGTCCCTCTTCCCACTGCTGATTCCATGTATGGGTTCTACATCAAGCCCTTGGGATGTTGCCCTTGATTCTTGCCCTGACATCATACATTATCTGATACCACCTTGCCTCCACAGATCCTATCCTACAAACTGATGACTAGTTGACAAATGTAAATCCATTCATCAAGGACTTTAGTATTCCCTAAACAACAACCCTCCCTCCATACCCTCCATCCATAGGAGCATTGTTGTCTTCTCCGGTGCAAGAAGTGAGGTATCTTTCTTTTTTACAACTTGCCCCTCCATAAGGATCTTCATCACTCCCTAAAGCCCCTCAAGCACACTCTTCTCCAAAGAAAGCATACGGATTTCTTATGCTAGCTCTCTTTACAATGTGCCCAACCAACCTACTATCACAATCCCCACACCAACACCATCTTCAATCATTTTCTTTGCATCTACTATCCAAAGGGCTGTTTTGAAGTTATGTACCAAAAAAGGAGAAAATTGCAAAGGCCTCCACACTGAACTCATCAAATATGAGGAGGATCCCCTTGTCTTCCCTCTAGCAAGACTTTTTAACAAGGTGATTTTCTCGAGCCTCCTCAATCTTGTTCCAAGCACATAAGTCATCCTATTCATATATTTGGAGATCTATTTAACCTTGGCAACTAAATGACCATCATGATTGGGCATAAATTTACAGAACTCTATACCACAATCTTAGATATGCGGTTTTCTAAGCACCTAGAGAGAGGTAATCTTAAATCTCGTAGGCAAGTTGGCTTCAAGAGCGAATATGAAACCTTTGCCCACACCTTTGCACTCTTAGCTATTATTGAGGCTCATTATCAATTCCACAATCTTTTGTTGTTTTATACAACTCACAAAGGCCTTTGACTTGGTTCCAAGACACTTTCTTTTCCAAAGCATGTGCAATGTTGGAGTTCACAATTCTCTCATTACCACACCTTGGAGGCTTTATGAAAAAATTCTTGGACAGTTTTGTACTTCTCTTGGTCTTTCCAACTCTGTGAAGAGTACTATTGAGGTGAAACAAGAGTGTTCTCTCTAACTAACACTTTTCAACATTGACACTAATGAGTTGCAGGAGTTTCTTTGATAGAAAGATGGTTGTATTCTACATGAGGTGATTATAGCCATGATTCTTTTTTTTGATGATGTTCTCTTCCTCATTTACAAGAAGCCTTACAACTACTTGATGCCTTTGCTAGATTTACACACCAATTGCCAGTCGTGTCACCACATGTCCTAAGTCGCCAATCACGTGAAAATAAAGTGAAAAATCTCATTCTAGCAATGCCCCTTCACCAAATTGAGGGTGCTACTCTCAAAGCCCCAAGCAGGGAATTACCACTCAATCCCATTGGGGTCTCCACTCCCAAATCCCCATTAGTTAAAGGAATCTCTTATCAAACAACAAACTTGATTAAAATGAGAGGTTGATGAGAAAATGGGATATAACTCGAGTGTGCTAACTTAGATGTTGTTATCGCACAACTTGCCAACAATATCTTTCAATGAGGCAACTTCTACATGTGGCATGGCTAGTGGAAGTGGCATTGTAACTCAATTAGAGGTTGAACCCATGTGTTAGTCTATGAAATGTATTGAATCTGTTTTTTATTTACATATAATGGAAATCACTAATACGCTCAACAAACTTAGTAATATGTGTGTTTTTGAAGATTAATTTTTAAAAATTATGTATTTAAGAATCTTAAATAAAATTGCCTAGTTATTGTGAATTTTTAACTAAGTTTTTTGAAAATTTGGGCTTGTTCAATTATTTCGACTCTGAGTTTTTCAACTATGCTATAGGGATCCGAGAGTCCCCAATTTGATCACCTCTTCCTTCCTGCCCATCCAAAAAACTAGCAGCTCTAAATTTCCTTTGGATACCACTACTTGATACAAACACAAGTCAACCTATGAAATGACATTTCTAACAACTTAGTCCCAACACATCCCCCCTCGGCAATGTTGTTATGCTTCTTTCAAGCAACACCCATTGGCTCCTTCTTGATGACATCAATCTAATCTCTGACCACCCCAAAACTATACAAAAAAATGCAACTTACAAGCTGCTGCATTACTACAAAAGTTACATCAACCTTAATGTTAGGAGTGATTCTAGAGAAAATATCTTCCTTAAAAATCTTTTAGCTTCACCCTACTACGCTTAGATATTTCCCAATGAGTACTATCCAATCAGCCCACTCACAATTATTGATGGTGACATTTAAAATTTCTCCTTTTTCAAGTTCAGGAAAAGATATGCCACGAGACTTGTCTATTATCTTCTGATTCTCCTTAGCTTATGCTCTTTAGGGATCCTGTTCCTCCTGCTTGGTTATTTGTATTGTTCTTGGCCACATGTTAGTGGTACACGTGTATTTTGTTCCTTCCCCTTTTTGGGCTTCCCTAGGATTCTCTCTTCCTAACATTTTCTATCGTATATTGATATGTACATTTTTTTACACTTAAATTTCAGGTGATTTGAATGATTTTTTGTTGATTTTGAACTGATTCCAAGTTCTTTAATGTTCAGAAAGTTTTCCAAGTTTTGGAGAGTATTTTCTGAGGCTCTATGTCCGAGTTAAATATGGGCCTGCCAAACTTTCCCGAGTCACAAGTTTTTAGTCTAGGATTAATACAAATGGGTGAGGGAGCCTACTCCTGGATTTAACTACCAAAAAAATATAAGATTAAAATCTAATTAAAAAATTTAGTTGTTAATATCTTTTACTATCATAAGAACCTCAGGAACCTAACTTTAAAATATTATTCAAGGTTGTGAAAATGGCAGCAACAGTGAAGCATGAGGGGAAAAACAATAACAGTGGCAGCAGTGGAGGGCATGACAATCAGTTTGACAGCATCCTGCCTAGCAACCTTGTCTACAATTAAACATCAGTAGCAGACATCCAAACTTGAGCAGTAGGCATTCAAATTTGAACAGCAGATATCTAAACTCAGATTAAATTGCAACAAACAGCTCTCAGCTTCATCAATCTTTGGCACGACCTGATACGAGCAGTGAAGTCTTATGTAGATAATGTTGTTCTCATGGCTTTAAATAATAAACCCTACCAGATGAAAAATGATTTTTTTTCAATATAAGTTAAATCCTTTAAATTCTGTACAAACTTTAGGGCATTTTTAAATGATTTTTCTTTCTTTTGCTTTTCTTGAATTTGTCAAATTTTGAATTTGTACAAAAAAATGCAGCAAACTCAGTAGCTAAGGTTACAGGCATGAGCCATATAGAGTTAACTGCCAAGCATACAAAAGGATCATTCACTTCTACAAACATATTTTCTGACCTCAAAGGAGACCAAATCCTCAAAATCATCCAACCTCTTAATATGTCAGCTTCTACTTCAATCTAACTTCAGAAGTGCAACAGCAATGACCTCAAAAAATCTTACAGAACAATTTCAATAGATGAATTTGAGGCCAAATTCTGGCCCCTGGATAATCATACATATCTGTCTCCTATCCAATAATATGGAAATGACAACTCAGAGAACAATCCCACTGTAATACACAAAAATATTGAAACAGCACTGGCTCTCAGAAAACTCAGAGAGATCTGAATTGGAATCGTATGTAATAGCATGCAATTTTTACATTATACGGAACAAATAGATTTCCAGGAGACCATTCCAGATAATTACAGAAAAAAACTCTAATTTGAAGCCCTCGACAACTTCTTTTCTACAGAGGAATCTTGGCCATGCAACCAAGATCTTAAAAGAACTTCTGAAGCTTTATGAGTTACTTACTATGCAAGATTTCCACGGCTTGGTGATAAAATGCGAGCAATTTTCTTGGTTGACATAAATTCAATGCCTGGTTAACTCTGAGATTCTAGTTCTTGTGCTGTTAATGAAGTAGAAATTCAGTTGAACATATCATTCAATTGTAAGAAAGCATAATAAAGATCTAAATGAAGATGCATACTCTACAAAAAAAAAGGCATTATGAAAAGCTTAACAGAAAACAATATTTTACCTTGGAGAATGAATGCGTGAAGTAGACTCTGAGCTCTGTGTGTTTGCTCTGGAGATCCAGATATTTCAACTACTTTCTCAAATCCAGGTCTAACTTCAAGCAAGTTAACAGTTGCCCCTGACATCTGAGGAAATAATGTAAATATCCTCAAAAACTATTTGAATAAAACAATAGAGACACTAACAGGAATCACATTACCCATGACATTTGTGGAATTAAAGGAAATATTCTCAGAGACAAATAAACAACTAGGGCAGTATGTGGCATTGAAAAGGGGTAATGGCTATCCAGCAAACTAAAACATAAAATATATAAAGAAAGTTTGAAAAATAAACTAAGTGTCCCCCTTGGTAAGATATACATTTTAGTTTGCTGGCTATCCAGCAAACTAAAACGTAAAATATATAAAGAAAGTTTGAAAAAAAAACTAAGTGTCCCCCTTGGTAAGCTATACATTTTAGTTTGCTGTTAGACGTTGCCTTGAAAAGGTGACAAAAAAGTTAAAAACTGCCTTGTTTTGTACATCCGAGCTCCTGGAACAGCAGAATATATGGATACATAGAAAATCTCATAATAGCACTCCATTTACACAGCAATTGAATTACATGAGTTTAAAACATGTAAAAGATTGGGAAAAAAATGATTAAAAATATTCATTAAATAATAAATATAACTAGTATACTTATTTTTAGAAAAATCTATGTAAAAGATGCTGAGAGATTTTCTGAAAATGTCTATTTTTAACTAGATTTGCGATCAAAATGAAGTGGGCACTTGGAGAATGATATCTCTCAATCTTCTATGTAAATTTTTCTAATAATAGGTATGCTAGTTTAAATATATAGAAAAATGACTTATATATATATATATATATATATATATATATATATATGTTTTAGATTCTGCATTTATAAGTAAAATATTGTTATATAGAGCATTATTACTTACATGTGTATATGTAAGTAATAATACTCTTATGAATATTATATATAAATAAAAGTAACAATTCTATATACATTACTCTTATCATATATATATATATATATATATATATATGTTTTAGATTCTGCATTTATAAGTAAAATATTGTTATATAGAGCATTATTACTTACATGTGTATATGTAAGTAATACTACTCTTATGAATATTATATATAAATAAAAGTAACAATTCTATATACATTACTCTTATCATTATGTATATCTGCATATGGGAGTATCTCCAAACAACGTAGATAAAGTAATGTATAGATATATCTATAGTTATATAAGTGTATAAGTCAACATATATATTTGGTTAGATTAAAGATGATTCTCTAATTACATAATGAATATAGGTTATTACACATCATTCTCGTTTTTTATTGATTGGTAAGAATAAGCTTTTGTATAAATATTTAAAAAATTAATTGCAGAAACAGCTAATAATTCAAGATTTCATTGTTTTGCAAACCCTGTTCTACATTTTCCATCTACTTTATCAGCCAGCCACCCCTACATCTAGACAAAAAGATAGAGATTATGAACAAAATCTCAGTCATTACACATTAATCTTCCCCCCTACTAATTACAAACTTCTTCCTTTTACAATTTCATTAGAGCCTAGAGGCCTTCAAACAAGTATTCAACATTTCCATTGAAATCGCCTTACCCTACTAGCATAGAGCAAAAATACCTCAAGAATTACATATACAAGCCACCAATATAAACAAAAATTGATTTAAAACTAAAGGAACTCAAATCCAACAAACATTTTTCTATTTTTTCTCCTTTAAAGGCTTCACATGACCATTGATCCAGAAATCCTCTAGCTCAAACTTTGGCCCTTTCTTTTCTTGTTTTCTAGTTGCAATTTCCACTTGGTGCACAACCTCTTGCTCCCTGAGTAAATCTTTGAGTGTGTCCCAACTCATTTGGGCTTCAGTCCTCCTCTCTTCTTTATTACTCATTGCACTCCAAATGATAAAAGGGCGAACAGAGCCCTCACTATTTCCAATCTATCACCAATCTCCATACTCCACATTAAAGCCCTTACCCAAAATGGTTGTGGCCAATAGGGATTTCAGCCCATAAAGCCATTCATCTCGCACACATTCCTTCATCGCCCATTTGGCTTCCTCCTTCGCTCCCATCTCCAAACACCACGCAATGAACATGGACACTATTTGCATTTACCCTATAACGGTCTTACGAGCACATGAATTCCTCACCCAACAAAATATCAACTATTTGCAGAAAGATTGGTTCTTGAATCTCGAAAACACCCCGCAGTCACTTCTCCAATATTCTCCCCAGAAAAGAGAGTTGTTGCTCGACTATGATGAGTGTAAACCCGGCCTCCATTCGTCTTCCTTTGCACTAAGCTTCAACATCTTCACTAGCGAATACCACCTTTCTTCCCACGGGGTTTCCTCTCCTCAATTCACAGCATGTCTTAAAAATGTAATGTCTCCCATATAAATCAATCACCCCACTACGATCCAATCACCTCGGTAACATTCACTGAAATGATGTCAAACTGGTGCTAGTAGCGTACGACATTTCTCCCCCATTAATTCCAAATCTCGCATATCCTCCCAATATCCTCTGTTAGTCCCTCCATAAATGCCACCATTGTCTTGGACAATTTGTTCACCACCTCATTGCCAACTCAGAGCACAAGTGATTTTAGAACCTTTAAAAGTACTTCAATTTTTACATGTTGATTTAATATATTTATTCAAGTTTCATGTCATTGCTTCTCCTTTAATCAGGGCATTAACTATAATCATTGAATCTCCCTCTAGGTGAACTTTTTCAGCTAAAAGCCTCTTCACCATATTAAATGCCGCCTACACCTTCGCTTCATTATTTGTCCCGTCTTGGAGTTTTTTTGGCTCTCATTGCTACTTTATTCCCTAAAGTATCCCTTGCCACAAATCCCACCCCAGATGGCCCTGGTTGCTTTTCGATGCTCTGTCAAAGTTCACTTTAAGCCATCCTTCTTCCAGTTTTGTCCATTCACTAACTCTGTTCTCTTGTGAGATTGGATTAGCCCAGTGAGGCCCATTAAATCGCCAATTCTATTCTCCGACTTACCTGTTGAACTGATTCCCACTTCTCTTGAAATATTCGTTTGTTTCTTTCTTTCTAGAGTTCCCAAATCATAGTTGAAGGGCATATCTCCCATATACTCAAAAAGGTTGAAATTGCAGTAGATGAAATCCATCCTTGAAATAAGTCTTTCACTGAATATGGAAAAGGGACATTCCAGTTTAGCTTTTTTGTAACATAACGCCAACACTCATTAGAGGAATCACAATGTAGAAGGAGATGGTCTAACATTTCCTAACTTTTGTCACATAATGCACACTTGAAAGGGCCCAAGAATCCCAATTTTGTAAGTCTTTCACCTGTGAGCATGCGACCCCTTAATGTCATCCATGCAAATGGTCTTGCCTTTGGTCAACAATTTTTATTCCAGCGAAGAGACATTTTTGCTATAGATTCCACGATTTTATACCCTATCTTTACAAAATATTTACCCAACTGTGAACCATACTTGATAATTTCATCTTGATCCCCTGACAACATAATTTTTCTTTCCCTAAAGATACCTTTTAACAGTTCATAATTCCCTGGACTTAAATTAAGTGTATCAGGCAACTTCCATGTCTAAGAATCTTGCCCATTTCCGATGCTTCTTTTGATGAAATCAATCACCTTCGAACCCCATTGAGCTCTAGCGATTTGTTTCAGCTCTCTAAACCTATCATGTCCAAAGAATTTTTATTCCATCCCAATAATCATTCCAAAAATCTGCAAATTGACCATTCCTAACATCCATGAAATGTGGTTAGTTATTAATGATCTACAAGAAAGAATAATGTTCCATCTAGCAAAGCCTTTAGCAGGGTTCTCAATCATTAAAATTCTCTCTCTTGACTGTCCAAATACTTGGCTT
The DNA here is from genome assembly GCA_027943335.1 of Chamaecyparis obtusa. Classification (NCBI taxonomy): domain Eukaryota; kingdom Viridiplantae; phylum Streptophyta; class Pinopsida; order Cupressales; family Cupressaceae; genus Chamaecyparis; species Chamaecyparis obtusa. The sequence continues at coordinate 433,808 of BSBK01000752.1, read as the reverse complement.
GCAGAATCCTTGCCCATTTTTGTTCCAAATTTTGGAACTAGCTCCAAATCAGTTTGGCTCCCCTAGCTTCATTCATTAGCTGCCAATTACATATCCCAACACCACCCACATATTTGGGATGACAAATCTTATTCAAAGCCAACAATAGAATTTTATCTTGATTAAGCTGCCATTCCAGAAAGACTTTTGCATTCTTTTCTCTATGGCTTTAGTGACTTTAGATGGGATTTTTAAACATGACATGGAAAAGAGGGTATGGCTGATACCACAGATTTTAGCATCATTATATGCCCTGCAGAAGAAAGCCATCTACTCTTCCACCCTTCCAATCTTTTAATACAACTATCTATTAAATTAATCCAAACATTTGATCTACCTTCACCTGCAAAGAGTTGTATGCCCAAAAACTTCGCTAGTAAAGACCCCATTTTAATCCCCAAGATCCTCAAAATCTCAAGCTGTTTATCAATCTTGGTATTGAAAAAGAATAGCTCTGGCTTGTTGCAATTGATTTTTTGGCCCAAACTTTTACTATATGCATCTAGCGTTGTCTTCATTAATCTTGCTTCTCTTCATTAATCTTGCTTCTCTGAGCAAGGATTCCCCCATTAAAAGAGTGTCATCTACAAACTATAGATGAGAGTTACTTTCAACTCCTTCAGCCACTTTCACCCCTTCCCAAAGACCCTCCCTCCTCTTTTTATGGATGAAATGCTGTAACACATCTACCATGATGATAAACAAAAATAGGAAGATGAGATCTCTTTGTCGTAACCCTCTTGATACTTGAAAAAAACCTATGGGTTCTCATTTACTAGAATTGAGAAGGGAGGGCTGCATATGCAACTTTTAACCCAAGAGATCCAATGTCAACAAAAACCAAAGCACTCCATCACCTTCAGCAGAAATTCCCTGTCAACTTGGTCATAAGATATTCGTATGTCAAGTTTGACAAACATCCTCTCCTTTCTATCACTTCTAATTGAGTGAACGGCCTCGTGTGCTATGATAATTCCTTCTACAATTGATCTATTGGGAGCAAATCTCCTTTGTTCTTCCATAATAACATTACCTAAAACCTTTTTCAATCATTTACCCATGACTTTAGAGATAATTTTATAAATTGTATTACACAAAGAAATTGGTCTAAAGTCTTCAAATGTTTGTACCTCTTCCTTTTTTGAGATCAGAGCTATCAGGGTATTGTTCAAGTCTTTAAGCTTTGCACAATCGTACCTTGACTCTTCAACTACATTCCAAATCTTTTTCACAAATAGGTCCTTTTATGAGGTTTTCACACCATCACCCATTGCAAATCGAGACCCCCTCTTTTTGCTTTAGCAGGAGTAGTAGTCTTAGTTGGTAGCAATTTTCAAGTCTCCAAGTCAAAGAGATGTGTTTGGGCTACTTTGGCCTACTACGTAGTCAAGTTTGTGAGGGGTATGGGCAAGAGCTGGGCTAAGCTAGTCAAGGAGGTGGAGTTGAAATCAAAGGATTTGTGATGAAATGAGTTATAACCTTTTGAAAATCCTTGTTCCAGTTTCAATCTCATCTTAGAAGATCAAGGAAAGTTCTAGGAGGTAACACTGTTGAAGGCAGGTTGAATCCTGAAATTTGGTTAAGTATAGAATTTTGTGGAAACTCCCAAAATCTAAAATCTTTATTATAACTCCTATGAAGCTGAAACCTATCTCAAACATCCTTACAAAAGGAAATAAATGTAACTTATACTTGAATGTTATATTTTATATGAATCCTCTCACCCTCTAAGTTGGAGAAATTGGCTTGAAGAATTAGGACTTAACCTGCAAAATGAGAATCCTAACACTAGGTCAAAATCCAAGCATGTCTTGGGATTCACAATCCCAACAACCCCCAAAATTCTGCCCCTATTAAAAGCGAGTTTCAAATGCAAATTGATGAGAAAAGTGAACGAAGAATGTAAAATGATGATTTTTGGAGGAGAAATTGTGAAGTTAACATAATCCCTAGGAAGGGGCGGAATTCACCCTCCACTTGGGATTCTTAATCCCAACAGGCATGAAATTTCCACTATGGTAAAACTAGCTAAAACTTGAGCGATGGAAAGGAAGGATCACCCTCATCAAAGGCATATTGCAATGGACTTGGGGAGAGTTTGAAACAGCAAAGGAAAAATCCCAAGGAAGGGATGGAATCCGCCCTCACCTTGGGATTCCTAATCCCAATACCCTCCTAAATTCTGCCCCTTTGTAGAGCAACCAAAATGAGAGGCAATTTGGACAAGAGATAAGTTGATGGTGTTTGAGACAAGAACAATTTGCACAAAGATCAGATTTAATGAAGAGGAATGAAAGTTGAGACTTAGAAAAACAAAAGAGGTTGTCCCAAGGAGAGAGCGGAATCCGCCCTCTACTTGGGATTCTCAATCCTAAGAGGCCTAAGATCTCCACCCTCTATCAAGCCAAAGTCAAACTCACCACAAACCGAACGAAGGAGAAGGATGGAATATGAAACAAGGATTGGCATGAAGAAGATGTAAAGTGATAATCCTAGGAGGAAGGTGGAATCCGTCTACCTCTTGGGATTCCAAATCCTAATAAAGGCCAAAATTTCGCCCTTTGATAAGGCAAATCCCAACACATGGGCGATTTCCGCCTTGAATTAATGGTGTTTGAAACACACACTAGGCTCCCAATTCACCCAAGGAAGGATGAAAATGAAGGCAAATACAAATGGAGATGACATTTTGACAAATAAGGGTGAGATAGTGAGATAGATCAGAGCGAAAAATCAGGCCAATTTAGCCTTGAATTGTCTCCATCACAAGCCAAAATTGATAAACACTGGACAACGATCATTCAAGCGAACTGAGAAGGGATGTGAAAAACAAAATGCTGGAAACAAAGGGGCGATTGGAGTTCAATTCGTGACATTGGATCGGTCCCAACTAGGGGGCAGAATTCACCCCCTAGCTGGGATTCATAATCCTAGCAAACCCCCTATTTATGCCCAATCTTAGGCTAAGTCAAATGAAGAGAGAGAGGTGCGATTACATGACAATTGGATGATCAAAAAACTTGCCTATCACTCCTTTATTCAAGTCGGCCAGTAAGGGAGAACAAAAAGATTAAATTGCAATAGTTTTCATTGGCCAATAAGGGTGCAAATCGGCCTAAACGTAGTCATGCCAATTCATGTTTCAAGTCGCCTATATAAGAGTGAAGAAGGCAAAGCATTTTCTCACCAGAACAAGGCAGATTTACCTCTCCTCAAGAACAGCAAACTCCTCCTTTAGCAGCAATCTAAAGAGCAGCAATATTGGAGTTTTAAGGCAGAATTCTCTTCAAAATCAGAAGTAGAGTGCTATTAGGAGAAGAAATCTGGGCATGTAATAGGCATCAAACTCCTTTAAATTCCAAAATTGAGAAGAAATTTCATTTGAAGTCAAAGAAGTGAAGCCATTTTGTCAAAATCAGAACTTAGGATTTGCAAAAAGGAAGAGAAATTTGGTCTCAAACCAAAGAAAATCCATGACCAAATGCCTTTTGCCTCCTTGTTTTGATGTAGAAGAAAGGGTTGATGCAATTTTAGTTCATGAAAACTTTCAGATTTCCTTCATTTCATCATTTCATCATTTCATCAGCTTAATGCATTTCCCTTTTGTTTTTGCAGGGTAATCTATGAAAAAGGAGAAGCTTGGAGAGTGAGGAGATGATCGCAGGGCCAAGTTCAAAACTTGATTCAAGAACAACTTTCAGAATTCAAGGCAAGATCAAGATGGAGTTCAAGAAAGCAAACATACAAGTGTGAGAAAATTTATCAGCAACTTGAATTTCCTCTGGAAATCCAAGTTCATTTTGAAAGATCCAGCTACATGAAAATTTCATCACTTCAAGAAGATCAATGTCAAGGCATCGAAAAAAACATCAAGTTTGCAAGTACAATCAATTTCAAACCATAGCAATGAGAAAATTCTCAAGAACGAAGACGGAGAAAGTTTGAGAAGATGAAGCAATTTGGGAATATGTCGTCACAATCGAAAGCTTGATAATGTTGAGTATCAAGAGATATTTTCTCATCCCCAAAAATTGATCAAGTCTATGAGATAAGGATGTTGAGGTGATGCCCACTTGTCTTCAACCAATCAAAAAATTCAAGTTACACATGTCCAAGCACATTCAATCATATTACACCAAGTGTACAATTTTCTCATTGGTTTTCAAAAGCATTGTAATTTTCTTATTGGCCCATAGAGTGGTGCCTGCATGTAATTGGATGATAGTGTGGCAACCCTAACTAGGGTTTTTAATGGGTTAACCTTGGCCCTTGCTCTTGAATTGATCTTGGCCCTTCATTATAATTGAACAACTGTAAAAGGCCAAGGCCTCATTTGTAAAGGGTTAAATTTTAGAAACATTAGAGAGGAGATTAGCTAAAGGACAAAGTAGGAGGAGACTTGTTGAAATTGTTACCATAATGATATTAGAGTAATTGTTGATTCATTGTTAGTCTTCATGGTGGATTAGTTGTGTTTCTTTGGAGTATTGCATGGTTTCTTCAATTCCTCACTTAGAGTAGATTAGAAGTAGTGTTTAATTGAATGGAAGTGATTTTGGATGTATCTTTGGTGGACTCACTTGGACCAAACCACTAGCTACTTGCTGATTGTAAGTTTGTCTTGCATGGTTGAATGGAATTTATATGAGCTTAACTTTGATTATTGCTTGCACATTGATATGCATCAATGGATGATGTTAATAGAATGGTGGTAGTTTGAACATCTTACATTTAGATTAGGACATTGCACTAGCTTAGTTGATGTCGATGGCTAGACTAAGTCAAGTAGAGTCACAAAGACATCCACAATTTCTTGCATTCTAGGAGTAGATTAGCTTTCTCAACCCTTGTCATTTGTAGTTATTTAATTGGAAGTAATTGGAAAAAGTTAAAGTCAAGTTGATATCCATTGAATGAACACTGTAAGTCCCTTTGTGATAACCAACATATCACATCATAAAATTGAATTGAAGTCCACAATAAGAAGGAACCTTGAGGTTGTCTCATTTGATTACACAATCCGTTTACATTGTTTAGTATATGAGCATCCTTATCCAAGAGAGAGTTGGAGATTTGGTATTTCATCTTCGAATACTAAGTATTCAATCCAATATGTTGTAGTGGAACAAAACTCACTTCAATAGGTCTCAAAGGCACTACAAAAATACAGTAGGAAATCCATCTAGACCTAGAGCCTTGTCTCCTTCAATTGAAAAATAAACCACTTTCACCTCCTCTTGACTAACCATAGCTTGTAACTTATGGTTCTGATTTGTAGTGATAATTCTTGGAATCATTGAGAGGATCATCTCTTGTTCTATAGAGTGATCAGTTTCTCCTAACAATAAATTCTTGAAATATCCTACTGCCTCCCTATCAATTTCTATTTTCTCTCTTATCCATTGCCCATCACTCTTTTGATTGCATAAACTCGATTTATTGACCTCCTTGTCTTGACCGAATTATTAAAGAACTTTGTATTTCAAAACTCCTCTTTAAGCTAACATTCCCTTCATCTTTGTCTCCAATACGTTTCTTCCCTTGCCAACACTTTGGAGTATTGAGAATACAAAGCCTTCTCCTCCTTGAGAGAAAACTCCTCCACACCCTTTTGAATAACCTTACTATGAAGTTCTAATTTCCTCTCCAATTGTGTTTTTTCTTCAAACAAGCTTTTAAAGTGAACCCTGTTCCATTACTTAATTTTTAGTTTCAAGAACTGTAATCTCTTAGCACAAAGGCCTTCATACCTTTTCAGTCAAGAGTCGACTTCAACCACTGTACAACTAGATCTTGTAGATTTTCATCCCTAAACCACATTTTCTCAACTTTGAAGGGATATTGAATGGGAATAGAATCATTTTGTAGAATCAAGGAGATAGGATAATGATTTGATCCTGTGATGTGGAGGATCTTTTCTTCAAAAACCACTAGTAAATTTGCCCATTTTCTAGCTACAAAAAAATGGGTCCATTTTATCTGTAATATTGAGGAAACCTTCTCCTGTTAGACCATGTGAATGTTCCATTACTACAGTGAAACTCCCAAAGTTTGTTCCTTGTCACAAAATTTTGAAAATCTATTTGGATTGTTCCAAAAACCCCAAATCCGCCTTTTTTATCAGCCGCAATAGGGATTGCATCGTAGTCTTGTTAGTATTTGTGGTCTTTTCAATAAGATCAAAATGCTAAGAATAATAATATGATAATACATCTCATAATCATTGAAGAAATATAATTATATTGTCCTAAAAAGACGACTTTATTTGGATACTATATCTGCCATTAAGTGGGATGGCTTGCTCACTAAATATAACATTATTTGCAAGAGGGACGACTTACTTGGTAAGGTAAACATTATAAATTACGAGGGATGACTTGTTTTGAATTTAATAAGGAACCGACCTGCTATCTATTAAATGCTGACTTGCATATGCAAGTTGGCCTCCTTACCTTGTGGAGAGTCACACCTCTTCATTGCATATAAATGAAGGGTTATCTTGTGAATCAAGGCAAGCATTGAAAACATAACATGCAAGCCAAATTCACACCATAGCAGCAATTAGCAGTAGACAAACAATTCCTTCTAATCTGATCCAAAGCAATTAAATTTCATACTAAATATTGCAGCCATTTCTAGAGAAAGTATAGCAGACTTGAGAGCAGACCTGGGGCGAATTATAGCAGACCTGAGGAGCAAATTATAGCAAACTTGAGGAGTGAAATATAGCAGGCTTAGAAGCACAATTCATAGCAGATTTGGAGGACAAACTGGAGCAGACTTAAAGGTTGAATTATATCAGCTTGAAGGCATCATCAAAGAGAAAACTGGGTATTATCTATTCCTTCATTTATCTATATTTTTGATAGGGCCTAAATCTTAGTTTTGAAAGATCATCTATAGATTGAAATTTCCTTTCAAAGGCTGAAATATTAACATGGTATCAGAGCCTTGGTGAGTGAAAAATCAACTTTCAGATTAAGGAAATCAACCAAACACTTTTAAAACTAAGATATTCAATATGACAAGTGGAGTTAGACTAGAAGATAGACTCGAAGGAGCCACAAACTTCTTATCTTGGAAAATTAGAATACTACTTGCCTTCAAAGAATTAGAGCTAGATTCAATCATAGAAAATTCACCTAAAACTAAAATGAATGAAGATGAGTCACATGAATGGAAAAGGGGTAATAACAAAGCTATGAGAATTCTAATTGATAGCGTAAAAGACCATATCATACCCACAATCTCCTGTCTAGAGTCAACCTATCTAATGTTCTCAACATTATTAGGGATGTTTGAAATTAATAATACAAATAGAATTATGACTCTTAAAAATGAAATTTCACGAATCAAAATGAGACAAGGAGAATCTATCACATCATTCTTTATGAGAATTACTGAGTTAACAAATCAATTAGCAACTATTGGGCACACCTACGATGAAAAGGAACTATCTATGATAGCACTTAATGGATTACCTCTTTCATGGGACTCCTTTACTCAAGGAATCAGTGCACGTCCTAAAATGTCTAAATTTGATAAATTAAAATGGTTTGTCTTCAAGAAGAATCGAGACTAATATCTAGAGGATCAAACTTTAAAGAAGACCTTCAAATTTTATACTCCCAATCAAGAAAGAAAGATGACTTCAAAAGAAAAACTCAAGACAAAGGAAAAAGAAACTTTAGGAACAAAAGAAAAAGAGATTATCAAAACAAACAAGAAGGGAATTCTAACAATAACGAATGGAGAGGGAGAGACTATCAAAACAAAAAATGTCAAAAGAAAGATCTATCTTAGATACAATGCTATAGATGTGACAAATTTGGTCATAAGGCAACAAATTGTCCTGAACGAAACAACCTTCAAGCCTCTGTTGCTGAAATAAAAACAGAATTTGAACACTTTGTCCTTTAATCTTCACCTTGAGAGGGAGTTTAGATATGGACCTTCTTGAACGTAAAAGTTATAAACTCTTTCTAATTTTTTGTTAGATCCTTGTTGTAAATAAATCAATATTACTTTACATTGAGAATATGATTCTTCGTTATGTTAAATTAATTATTATGTGAGTATATTGTTATACTAACATATTTGCAGGATATTTGAGCGTTGAGGCTCTTGCACCTTTGAGCGTTGAGGCTCTTGTATATATTTGAGCATTAAGCATTAAGGCTCTTGGATGGAATCACCAATAAAGACTATCTTTCAGAGAACTTGTGGATGTAACTTTTGAGAGCTTGTGGATGGGATCTCTTGTGGAGGAGATTTACACTTTGAGGTTAGTGTTTTATTTTTGAATTTACATCTTGTGAAGATGCTTTCATTATTAATATTTTGATGATGCATCTTATGATTACAAAGATCTATTGTTATGTTGATTTGAGATCTATCGTTTTAATTTTTTATTACATAGATTTGAGATTTATTATTGAGATAATGCTATGCTTAAAGTTGAGATCTATATGAGATTATTGTTTACATCATGCTTCTTACCTTTCATTTCATGTGAACAATGTTTAAATAACTTTAAATCTTGTAGTAGATGATATTACCAAAGTTGGAACATCTTGAGGATGGTTAATCACATCAATTACATCAGGTATGAATACATGATGAATATATATATTATGTTGTGTTATGTTTTCTTTAATGGTTCCATATTCATTGAGAATGAAATCCAGTGTAATAAAAGCTTGTGATTACATTATGAGATTAATTTGATTTTCCCTCGAGACCAAGAGGGAGTGTTAGTATTTGTGGCCTCTTTAGTAAGATCAAAATGCTGAGAATAATAATATGATAATACATCTCATAATCATTGAAGAAATATTATTCTATTGTCCTAAAAGGACGACTTTATTTGGATACTATATCTGTCATTAAGTGGGACGACTTGCTCACTAAATACAACATTATTTGCAAAAGGGACGACTTACTTGGTAAGGTAAACATTATAAATTACAAGGGACGACTTGTTTTGAATTTAATAAGGAACCGACCTGCTATCTATTAAATGCCGACTTGCATATGCAAGTCGGCCTCCTTACCTTGTGGAGAGTCACACCTCTTCATTGCATATAAATAAAGGGTTATCTTGTGAATCAAGGGAAGCATCGAAAATATAACATGCAAGCCAAATTCACACCATAGCAGCAATTAGCAGTAGACAAACAATTCCTTCTAATCTGATCCAAAGCAATTAAATTTCATACTAAATATTGCGGCCATTTCTAGAGAAAGTATAGCAGACTTGAGAGCAGACCTAGGGCGAATTATAGCAGACCTAGAGCGAATTATAGCAGACCTGAAGAGCGAATTATAGCAGGCTTCGAAGCACAATTCATAGCAGATTTAGAGGACAAACTAGAGCAGACTTAAAGGTTGAATTATATCATCTTGAAGGCATCATCAAGGAGAAAATCGGGTATTATCTATTCCTTCATTTATCTATATTTTTTATATGGCCTAAATCTTAGTTTTGAAAGATCATCTATGGATTGAAATTTCCTTTCAAAGTCTGAAATATTAACAATTCTCCTCCCAAGATCACCACTTCAATACTTATCTCTTAGTTTTGCAAAGATGTCTTGCCATACTCTCCACTTTTGTGTAACATTAGTCCGCCCATAAATATTCAAAATGTAGAGACTTGTCTACAATGCAAGCAGCAAAAACTTTAGCAATTGCCAATTTTTATCATGAGATACTAGCTCTGCTTTCATTGTGTTTGGGTTCCATACCATCCCCAACCCTTCTAAAGTACCTTCAACCTCTACAAAGGAACCCTTCCAAAGTTTCCAACTTTTCATCAACCTTTCTATCTCCATTTCGTTCAATTTTGTCTTGGATTAGCATCACATCCAGTCTTGCCTAATGAAAACACCACTTGATTAGACGCCTTTTTTCAAGGGCATTGCAACCCCTGACATTCCACTATAGGATTTTTATGACGTTCACGGAAGGGAGAATCCTTCCCAATCTAAGATTACTTTGACCTTAGCACTTCCATCCAACTCTAATTTCAACCTAGTCAACTTCGAACCTCACTTTTTCTTTTCTCCAATTTCAACCTTAAAAGAGGACGCTTGAGTTTGATTGATGATTCAAATTTCCAAGATGCCTGTGAGTCCCCCAAACCAAAGAAGTTGTTATCTACATCTAAAAGGGAGTTTGAGATCCCTTTGGATGGAGGTATTGAAGAAGAGGACTCGTTTCCCATTCCTTCTACTACAAAGGTGTTCTCTCTAGACGGAGAGGCATATATGTCTTTGAACCGCACATGCATCTGGTCTTCCTCCTTTGAAGCTTCCATTCCCTTTTGCAAATCTGGGGCATCCCCCAAGCTTGGAGGTTAAAAAAAAAATTTAATTCTTTCACAGATTCATTGTCCTGTATCTCCTCCAATTCTTTACTGTTAACCGGAACTAGATCTTTCACCTTCACAAGTCTCAAGCTTCCCATTGGGTCATTTGCTTCTGTTTGAGCTTTGCTTGGGCACTGGAGGCAATTTTGGATCTTTCGTTGTTCTCCATTACCTCTAGCCTGGTCTCAATATTAATCTCACTGATCATATTGTCTTTACTCTAAATATTGTTTTCATTTCGTTGTTCAAAACCCTCACTAGACTTCTCCATTTGGATAGGGTTAGGTCTTGAGTCTTCCAACAAGTTGCTTGAATTTCCATTGTCGACTCCTGAGCTACGTCTACCTCCACTACCTCTAGGATCAAATTGTCCTTCCAAATTTTTAGTGTCACTTCCTTGAATAAAGATTCAATCTTCTTCATTAACCATTCACTTTCCAAATCTTTACCCTTCTTATCCCAAATGCACTCTTTTGAATGACCCACTTCCTTGCGCACCTTATAGTTTTCAACTATATTATCTATTTCAAGCTCTTGCAAACAAACTCTTGCATTTAACCAAATTTCAACAAGGTGAAAAAGAGGGGGATAGGGTTTCCAAAAAATGCAAATTCTGACATACATACTATGATCTTTCTATTCATCTGCCTCATCCACCTTAGTGAATCTACCCAGCATATTACCAATGGTTTTTAGGGTTTTAATCTCCCAATATTCTTGTGGGAAATTGTAGAGTCGAATTAGACAGGTACTTCCTCTATTGTTTCCTTCACTAGGTCAAAATTTGGAACCCAATCTTTAATGTAAAAACCCATCTCACACATCAAAATGGGCCATTATGCAAAATCCACTCTATTTGATGGGCATTTTCACAAATAAATAAATAGAAACCATATGGGAGGGTTTAGACAATAAAGTTCTTACCCCACTGGCCATCACACCATTTTCGTACCCTCGAGAATTTTGGCCATTCTCTTGCCCATTTCACAAAAAAACGCTTTTTTCCCTATACATTTTGACCGCCCCTCTCCATTCCTCGTCTTCTATTCACACAATTACCACTTGGTTTTGGACTGTGTTTATTCTTTATTGTTCCTACATTGACATTGGTTTTTGTATCTTTGGTTCCATACTTCTTCTTGGCCCTTTGAACCACCACCTAGTCCAAAGAAAATCTTGGAGAATGCCCATCAATTTTGAGGTTGTTCATGCCCTTGAATTTTCAGTCGCCTCGGTTGCTTATTACCATTTGAATTATTTGTTTTGTTTTGCTGATCCTTCCAAGCCCTACTAATTGGATGCCATGTGCTATTCCCAAATCTCCTTTGACCCTGAAAAGCCTGGGACTGGGCTACCCAGCCATACCGTTGTTGATGAAACTTTAGTCTTCTCCCTCTCCCGCCCTGCCATTCTCAAAAATTCCTTAATATTGGGCCCCTACAGATTAGCAAAAACTATTTTACCTTGATCAATATCACAAGCAGCAACACCCACTTCCTCACTAGCAATGTCAACACCTTTGAGCATGGATTTTTGCTTTTACAGTGCAGCACCCACTTTAAAGACTTAAGATTTCTCATAGAGCATCTGGAGGCCCACCACACTACTCTATACTGCGCACCTACTAATAGAGACCATCGCCATAAGCTTGTGCACTTTACCAGATAATTTGATCAATTACACATCATTCTCATTATTTATTATAGATTTATATTCTATTTTTCACTATAATTAAAATTAACTATACATCTAACCATACAATTATTTTAAGATGTTATCTTCTATTTTATTCACTAAAGTGATTTTTTTTCTATTTTATTTACTAAGCCACATAATTATTTCATTAAATTATTTGATAAATATATAACATAAAAAATTAAAAAAGTATAAATCAATATGAATATTTGGTTATATTACACAAATCTTTAATTATGTAATGAATATAGCATATTATACTTATTATCTATTATTCTACCTTCTACTATAATATAAAGATGTTATCTAAATTATATTTTTAATCATATAGTATTATTTCCTGAAGTGGATAGCTATTTACTATTTTATTTTCTTAAGTACATAATTATTTCATGTAGATTATTTATTAAATATAGTTAAATGAAAATAAACACACACAAATACAATAATTTTATAGAGTTATTAAAACTTTTCTATGTCAGTCACATATTTTCTTTGTTTTGTATTTTATTTTGTATGTCGGCTCCTTTATAGCTTTTGTTAGCACATTCATGCCATTACACTCTACCCCTCATTGCCATTGCAATTATGCCTCTCATCATAATTACAAAACCTGCAATGTGTAATACAAGGCCTCCAAATTAAGCAGCCGGCATATAATGAATAAATAAAAATGCATGTGATTACTGCCATTTTTTCAAATTTATTGCAGTTTTACCTGGTAAATCCTGGTTTGATTGGTGTACTATGCTATGCTAAACCTTGAATTACATTAATATACAGGACATAAAAGGCATCCTTTTGAGGTAAGAAAAATCTTACCTCACTGATTTGAGCAATATTGTTCTCAGATTTCCGAGTAAGTGCTGCAATTGCATATTCTGGTATGACAACTTCAACTGTAGTTTTAGTAACTACACCACCAGCTGATCTGATATATTCCATCAATCAAACAAAGCATTAAAAGTGTCATGAGTTTAGAAAATGCAATATAAAGCACTTGACACAAGCAAAATAAGGTTACAAACATTTTTTGTACCTTCCTAATCGCACTAATGTACCTTCCTTATTGTCAAGGCCCCTACTGCCACTGTCTGCATCCTGCTTTGATAACATATGTAATGAACTTTTAAATAATAATTTGCATATGCTTTTCTTCCAAAAAAAAAGATAGTATCACAAAGGAAGGTAATAGAAAGAAAGTGAGAATTAGAATATTTTAAAGTGACGAGAAAAAATAAACGGGATTATTACCATGCCAGAAAGTATCAAGTTGAATTTATTATAAACAGGCACCAAAATCTGGGATCAAACTCAACCAAATTGTAGACTTATAATATAAAATAACAAATAGTTAATCCACAATTGCATTAAAAGTTCATCCCTTCATAACACTCAATGATGTTTACTACTCGACTTGCCTGAGTAAAACTGCTTCTCCTATCCTCTGACTGCTTATAATTATTTAGGAGGACTTGAAATATTTTGGTAAGATTGTCAACTTATAATTATCCAACAGCTAATAGATATGAAACTCCCAAAATTTATAACAGAGAATTAACTAAGCACATTCTTTCTAAGAAAATATCAATGAAACAATGAAAAATGTCTACATAAATGATGAATACAATTGCCTCAAATTTGTTTGTTGAAAATTAACTAAGCCCTTGGAATATTTCTAATATGTTGCTACTGCATTCTTTATCTTCTCCAACTATCAACTCAGCACACTAACATACTCATCCATCTTACTTGGTAATCCTGTGCGCTAGCTTACTCGGTCCTCTACTCTTACCCAAGGGACTATAACCACTTTCTTTCCTCCCCGTCGTATCTAGTTCAACATCATATTGTGTTGATATGGTATTCAACTGTTATTCCAAACTATCCAATCTTTCTTTACATCTAATGTCCTAGTCATCCAACTTGGGCAATAGGCAAAGTAGGTCATACAGTGTCCTCTAAAGTAAGGAGTCTCCAAATCTATCATCTTTTGCCTTTGTGCAATGAGTTATGAAACAAGTGGGTTCATTCGTTCTACAAGATAATCCCATAAAAGCCTCTTTCTTAAGCTTTTGTTGTGCAATATCCCCATTTTCAGGTTCTCTAGTTGTGCAGTTGTAGTTGACTTTTTGGGTTTGTGTCAGCTTGTTCAGAGAGGTAATTTGATGTTATCAGTGAACTCAGATGGTTTAGAGGAGTCATATGATGCTTTCAAATGTTATTTCTAGCTTCCGATTTGGGCTCCAACCCCCTTGAAAGGAGCAATTATTTTTAGTAGTCATCCAGCCGGGTCCATTTATCATCTTTCGTCATCCGCATCACTCCTATGCAGTTAGATTTCAATGTTGATGCATTTTGATCTTTGTTAGTTGTTACTAATTGGGTGTATTATTGAGATATATTTAATTAATTTCACTCAGGTTGCTATTTTAATTAAAATATTCTTTTGGACACCTCAATGTTATAGCTCATTGGAAAGAGAACATAAAATTTTAAATGCTTAAACGCTTAAAAGTGACTTTAAGTACCTGAAATTTTTAGAACATAGTAGCAAAAACCATTTGGGAAAAAAATCAGCAAACCATAAGCATAAGAAAGAAAAACGTAAAAAAATTGTACAAAAACAGAAACTATTTTTTTATTTATTTAAGGGCATATCCATAGCACAGAGATATAGAGCAAGTAAAATAGAGTTTAACCCATTAATTCTAGAAAAATAGATTTTTGTTGTTTATATTCCTATTATTGAGGTTAGAGGTATGGTCAAAGGGATAAGCGTTAAGGGTTGCTCACACATGTGTGAGCAACACTAGGGAAGTGTGCTAGGGGACCAAGGTGGAAGAAGAGACATAGCTCTTCATTAAGAGGCTATAAGAGTCATTAATGAAGGTGTAAGGGGTCATTAATGAGCATGTAAGGCTCATTAATGAGGGGGTTGACCAAAAGTCAAAGGATGAGGTTTTAGGCTAAAAGGGTTAGGAAACACCTCTTAAGCAGGTTTAGGGAGAGATTAGGAAAGTGAGGATAGGTTTAGGGTTTTCTAGAAGATATCTAGGGTTTTTGGGAATTAAATAAATATTTAACTTATTTAAAGGGTTTTGAGACAATTCATTATATAATTAATAAATTGGGGGGATAAACATTCAAACTTGATTTAAATGTTTTTGGCTAGGGTTTCTTAATTAAATGTCTTTAATTAAAATAGGAGAAGGGATAATGACAATAAAAATGAATCAATTAATTAAATAATTAATAAATGATGATGTCATCAGGTCTTTTATCAACTAAAATAATTTTAATTGACAAGTGGGTTTTTAGGTGTCTACAGGTTCACTTTGGCCCTTGTGCACCTATTTCTTCCTCTCCGCAACCCCTACCTATTTATGTGCCTCCTCTATGTTAGTATTCTCTTTCTTTCTTACCTTTTCCATTATGTCTCCACCTTCTCCTACTCCTTTTCGTTGTCATATGTTTTGTTCTTTCCAATTTCTCTTATTACATATCTTCATGGTGGCTAACTTCTCCTCCTTATCTTCCTTCCCAGCAATTTCTTTTTGGAGTGTCTATTGTGCAAAGAGAGTTGCTACTTCAATATATCTTTTATCTTTTCCCTTCTCTACTCTGATTGCCTCTCCAAGGCTTCCCCTTACCTTGTAACTTCATCCTCTTGTTTGATTTTGGACAGAAAATTCACTTGTATAGAGCTTTGGACCTTTCTTTGGTCCCCAATTCTTTATGTTGTTGTTGTTGTAGAAACTTAGTTTCCTCCTGAAACAATCTTTCCATGCATCAAGTTTGTGAAGCACTTCCTCCTCCAACTCTATTATAACTTCTTGCACCTTTCTCCTTTCCTAATATTCCTTGATATAATGGTATTGAAATGCCTAGGCTATAGAGTCTATTAAACCTATGTTTAGACTAAGTATAAGATTTCACTTGGAAGCAATCCTTCAATAATTAGCCCTACCATGTTTCTTGAATTATATCTTCTAGCAACATTCTTTACACCTACGTGGCTTACCAGTTCTTGAATTAGCACCTCCATTATTTTGGTTGCTTGACTCTCGCATATTCTCTCTTTTTTTATTTCTAATTGCAATTTAATTTGTAATAAGTATTAATATATTTTAATTTCTCTCATAATTAACGATATCTAAATTTAAAAAACTTATGACTACAAGATAGAAAAGTCCTTGGTTTACAGATCAATGAGCTTACACAACAAATTTGAAGCTCCTTACACACCTACAACACTACTCTTACCATGAAAGACTATCAAGAACACATTTGTAGCAATCAAAAGATGCACCAAAAACCAAAATGGAATGAAAGCCAACCCCTTTACAAATCATGTACAATCAATATGTGACCTCGCTTACCATCCTTGAAAAATGAGAAACCAATCGACAAATTTGGAATATCAAATGACAAAAACCCCTCAAATCCACATTATATCCAAGATCCGGTTAAAGCATTGGTTCTACCAAGAGGTGAACACATGTTCACAATATTTGAGGCATTCACTGTGGTAGATGGCAAATTTGCCACCTAGACTAGCAACAAATTTGGAAAAAGAGGGTTTTTAGGTTATTTGGATGTTTGCAACTTTTCCAAAGACTTTCAAAAATCTATAATACCATCCTCAATCATCCTCAACCATCTTTATTACTCCCTTTTCCAAAACAACCCACCAAGAGGGATGAAAACAATCCCCTAGCACCTCTCAACACTCAATGAACATGAAACACCATGACCCCAATGGTCCAAAAGGTTTTGAACTGATTTTTCTAATCAATGATACTCGGGGATGGACACAAATAAATTCAATATCTACTACAAACAATAGTTTATCCTTACACTTGTCTACAATCATGCCAAAGATGTGATATCATGTCAGTTGTCACAATCATCATTCTTATACTTTCTTCCAAAACCCTATTGGAATTAATTATTTGTGTTCCATGTGTATGTCTCTAAATAATCTTGAGTTTACTAGCCTATGGGTTTGGCTTCTCTTCATACCTTCCCAACATCATTCTTGTAAACAGATTGCAAGCACTATGAGAAGAAAGCCATAGAGAAGGTCATGTTTACCTTTCTTTATCTTTTCCAAGTTGTCTTGCATTTTTTGTTTCAGTGCCTCACAAAGGTTGTACCACATGCCATTTAAAATGTCCAAGCAATTTGGATGCTCTTGGCCATGGCTAAATCCTCATGGGTTTGTGTGGTAGACCTTTCAAGTAATGACCTTAGTAATTTATCTTGGGTGGTTGTTTGATATGTGCCTTATGGATAATGCCCATTAGATGGTGAATGTTCCAGTCATCAAAACCACTTCTTCGTTCATAATACTACCCCATTTGTCCCGCTTCTTTACATGTTGGTCATCATTGAGCTACCTAAAAATTGTGTGGATGGTTGTTACAAAAATTTTATATGGCTGGTCAAGGCAGATCATGTTGTCATGCACTCTAATGAAAATTTCCATGTATTTATGCAAAATAAAGAACAATAACATCACCCATATAAGTAATTTCATGCCTTCTATTATGCTCCAATTTTGCTTATGAAATCACTCAGTTTGTTGGGTATGCAAGTTTGGTTGCATCATCACCAAATCTCTCCTTTGTTGACCCTGTAGTGTCCCCTGTTGGGACTATGCAATACGACTATCCAATTGCAACCGCTTTACTGTCACTTGCAATGTTTCTTTATGTGAATTCTTAAAATTATGGGACTATGCACTTATACTTTTATTTCAACGAATCAATAATATCTCAAGAATCGCATTGATTTGAATCACAAGATAAATATATATTTGGTTACATCAATACCATAGTAAGAAGATGAGAAATTCTATCCATAAGATCTCCAAATAAAAATGATTGAGTTTATTATGGATTTGGTTCCACAAAAGAAGTCTGATATGTTCACCAGTCTTTGAGCGAAGGGCTCTGCAAATACTATGGAATAGGTTGTGAATATATAATGGTTGATGAAAGATAGTTATGTGTATGCAATTGCCGTTTCAGATTTTCTTCTTATTCCATATAAATTTAATAATTTGTATCTGATATCATCCTCCTATATTCCGCTCTTCTAATGAATATCAAACATATATATATGTCATTATATATCCTTTGTGGATGAATGCCTAAATAATCTTGCATATCTTGAAAATGAATTTGATTCTTTACCAAGCGCTCAAGATTAATTGTTTTAATACACTCTGATTTGATGATTGTTGGTTGTTGTTTAATGGGTGAACAATGCTTCTTCTTCACGTTATGAAATGAATGCTGTGAGTTCTTTGTTTTATATATTTCCCTCTTTTTGTAATTCAGTACCGAATATATTTTATATCCCCCCTCCTAAGTTTGAAGAATTGTAAATGACTTTATACTTCGCAATTGGGACTGAAAAGTGACGTTTCAAGGGTGTGTCTTTTGATCACCTCCTTTCCTTAGTGCTAATAGCACTTCATGACAATTACTAATTTCTGTTTATATGAAACGATCAGCCTCCTGAATCTTCTTCATGAACGGATCAGGTTTGGGTATTGGTCATTCATAATTGCTGTTGTTAATGACATTGATTATCCTTAGTCGATGACAATCAAAAATGCAGCTAGTAGACTAATCATTCTCAAAAAGGTATAGTTTTAATATCTGTCTTATCAATATTTATAAATGGCTTCCTCAATTGATCAATTGACTCCACCAAATATTTCAGTGGATACCACACAACCCCCCCACCATTAGACAAATCCTTGCCAGCGTGAATGTTTAACGAGCTTCAAATTTACTTACATTCGCTGGTCTTCTAGCATTGAGACTAATCCTTATTCCTTCATCTCTATACTCCGATGATTATGCATAGTATTGATGGTTCTTTGAAATATAAAATCAATGTTTTATTTTAATCTTTTATTATTGTTATTAATATTGATTAATAGTAATACTTATATTAATAATATGGATTAACATATTTATTTATTTATTAATATTATTATTTTTATTTTATTATTGTATTATTATATCAATAATATAAATTATATATTATATTAATAATATATTTAATAATAGATTAGTTTATATTATAATATTTTTTCATTATTATATATAGTTAACTAAGTAATAAATTATATGATAATTTATTATTATTTATTCATTTATTAATTTATTATTATTATTATTATTTATTAAATCCTATTCTAGAAATAAGACCCTTTTCCCACATTTGCAGATGATACACCTTGTGGGAATGCTTCTTGAATTTTCGCCTCTTGATGTCCACATTTTCCACAAGTTGAGGACAAACTGAAATCTTTCACGCCCTATTTCTTAACCAAGCACTTTGTTTACTGCTCAATCTTTGGCTCCACATAATCACAATACTTTTTACATTTACTTCTTTTGAACCAAAAAAACTGTGTTTAACACTTCTCTCCTTGTATGCTTTCCCTTAGTTTCAAGGACTTCCTTGTTTATCACTTTTACCTCTGCCACCAACCACCATTTCTACTTATTATTTCCTACCTAAATGTTAAACACGCCACTTTATTTTTTCAACTTTCAAAGAAGCTATGTGCTAATGCTAGTTGTTGGAAGTTGCATCCAAGGTTCTACAAGGTCCATGACCACCATTCAAGAAGAGATGATAGTTGAGAACAATTTGGATGTAGATGAAAGGCTTTGGTTGCATAGCCAAAAAAAACCATCAATTCAGAAAAAAAGCTTAATGAGACGAGAAAACATTTTACTCTCAAACTACAAGATTATGTGTACTTGTAGATATTGGTTAACAATGCAATTTAATTTCACCTGATCTTGACAGAAACCTTGGTTTAAAAAACATATGATCTATGAACATTGAGTTGGGAGAAAAGGGTATGGAAATCTAAGTTACTAAGTTAAAATTCTAGTTTTCTATAAGTCCAGATGCCGTTCTGATTTCACAGCCTTTGATATAGTGATTGGAATTGTATATTTGTATGCTAGAAATTTTATTTAATGTTGAGTGCAGGGGAGACAAGGAGAGAGTCAACTAGATCATCATGGAACACAAAAGAAACGGTAAGTTCTCCCTAAGTTATAAAGTTAATTCAAGTGACCAATAAGTTATGTTTCTTTTATTGAGGGATAATTAAGACGATGGCATTGAGTTTTCTTTAGGTTGTAACTCTAACCATAAAATGAAAAAATTGGATTAGGTATCAGAATCTTTTTTAAAAGTGTTTCATAAGCAAAGGGGTTGCCACCAAGAAGAAAGGTAGAGCATGAGAATCATTTGCTACTGGAATCTCCTTTGCCTAGTACTGAAACTTACGAGCACTTGACTTTAGTAAGTAATGAGGTTGAACAACATCTCTAGGAGTTATTAAATAAAAATTTATTTGCAACTTTGCCTAAGTACTTCACCATGTGGTTTGCCCATACTCATGTTAAGAAAGAAAGATGGCCCTAAGTGAATGCACATAGATTATAGGGCTCATTTACATAGATTATAGGGCTCTAAATAAGATTGACATAAAAAACCAATACCCTCTACCATTGTTAGATCACTTGCTGCACCAATTCCTGTATGTGAGGTATTTCACTAAGTTGGATTTATAATCTGGTTACAACAAGTTTGCAATTAAGGAGGAGATATGTAGAAGAGTACTTTCAAGATCAAGTTTGCATCAAGGAAGGGATACAAGCAAGAACACTTTCAAGACCCAGCAAGGCCTCCATGAACAGTTAGTTCTCCCCTTTGGATTGTAGTGCTCCTAACACTTTTATGAGACTAAGGAATGATGTTTTAAGAGATATCACACACACATGCATAATAATGTACTTTGGAAGATATTCTAAATTTTAGTGTGACATAGAAGCAACATCTAATCCATTTGAAGCAAATTTTGCAAAAAACAGCTTCTATGCAACATGAAGAAATATGAGCTTGGCAAGCAATTTGTGGGTAATCTAGGACATGCAGATGGACGGTTGACTTGAGAGTGGATCCCACATAGGTGGAAACTATCGCAAATCGGTCTATGTCAAAAAGTGCCAGAACAAGGAGTTTTGAAAGTGCAGTTCAATCCATGTTTGAATTCATTCCCACTTTCACTTTTATGGCCACTCTACAATTTGTTGCAGCCATGGTTATGACTTAAGAGTGTACAGTGGGGTAAAGTACATGATGGGCATTTGAGTTATTCAAATACACAATCAGCTATGTTCTTGTGTCACCTCTTCCTAATTTTCTGCAGCCCTTTGAGATAGAGACAAAGGCAAGTGACTAATCTCTGTGGTCCTACATTTGGAAAACCAGAGACAGATAAATAGATCTACAATACCTCAAATGGATCCTATTGGATGGTGGACATGGCATGGAAAATACGCACTACAGTTGAGGATGCTCACTATTCACCTCCTTTCACAGGTTGCTAGTTTCTCTGCTACAGAAAGGAATTAATCCACATACCACTTTATTCACACTATCAAGAGGAATAGGTTGACCTCTGGACATGCAGAGATTAGTGGTTGTGCATGGTGCCTTGCGTCTCCAAGATTGTAAAACTTTAGAATATCAACAAACTGCATCTTTGCGGTGGGATGTTGATCCAAAGGACGTTGCCCAAATTGATTAGAAGATAAAGGAGGGATTGCTTGGAGTTCCATTTGTGAGCCAACCTCTCATACTCATAGTGGCCTTGACTACGAGTCAAACTTTGATTTTGATGCGGTGTTGGGAGCTGCCAATTAGAAGCAGCTAGTTTTACAATTTTTGACATTTGTGACTTTGTCATTTAGACATTTTTAGTGCAAACTTGTAGCATTTAGACATTTTGGTGTATGTAGTATTACTATTTTTCAATTTCATATCATATGCACATTGACATGAATTATGGAAGCAATTAAATATTAATTTGATCGGCTCTCATGCGAACTCTATTGTTGTGTTTTAAGGATTCTATGATGTATGTGTCAATATGACGAATG
The DNA here is from genome assembly GCA_027943335.1 of Chamaecyparis obtusa. Lineage (NCBI taxonomy): Eukaryota > Viridiplantae > Streptophyta > Pinopsida > Cupressales > Cupressaceae > Chamaecyparis > Chamaecyparis obtusa. The sequence goes on along the minus strand of BSBK01000752.1, from coordinate 411,716 downwards.
CTTTATCAAGGTTATCATACAACTATTTGAAATTTCCCTTTATTTTTAAAATGTGTGTGTACACCCCTATGCTGTCCCCTGCCATCCCCAAAAATGGCCTCAAAAAATTACGTCCCCAAAACACATCCCCACATACCGGAAACTCGGTAGAAAATAGCTTAAACCCCTTCCACTACTTGTAATATCCCCTGAATAAAGCCTCGAATATGAGGCAAGGAATAAAATATTAATTATTTATATTAATTCAAAACTTATAAACTAATATTAAATAACTAATTATAATAAAATAATGTTAATTATTTAAAAAATAGTTAAAATATTATAAACTATTATTTAAATAATTAAAACTTTGATTAAGTACTGGGAAGTTTATTTACAGGAAAGGAAGTTCATTCACGGGAATTTCTTTCCTTTATAGAAGCATTCTCGGAAATTGAATGGCAGGGTTGAATTTCATAAATTGATTGAACTTTCTCAGAAGTGAGAGTCAAATAATTCCTTTCACCAGTGTGAGATCTGGAAGGATTGAGTGGCACGGAATAGATACTACGACCGTTGTGAGAAGCAACGGTTTCTGTAGATTCCACGATGCAAATCAGAAACTAGTTGATGAATGATGCAGACCCAGGGGCTCACGTGATTATCTGTAGAGGTGCATTCGTCTGTAGTTAAACTCAGAGCACGGAAGTCACGTAACACAAACCACAGACAAGGTGGCGGAAACAAACAGGAACGATATATATTTCAAAAGGGATAGAAGTCGGGCTGGTTAACGACAAAAGCAGAAAAGACAAACACAGAAGATAGAGTGGACTTTTACAGTGTGTAAGAGATTAATTGTTGGGCTGTTCACACGCGAGGAGAAATACCTACATATCAATGCCTGTAGCAGTTACCAAATCAGCAGAGGAAGGATTGCGGAAGTGGTCTAAGCGGGAGCATGTGATTAGTACGGGAAGCATATGCTGCCATTCCAATCCTAGCAGTAGACATTTCTGAGCAGTATACAGTGTTTCCTTGTTGACCAAGAAATATAACCAGGTGCACTTCTATTCTTCCAATTGAATTGTTGGTAATAAAATATACTGTATTCTGAAACAGAGTGAATGAATTTACATCCTGGGGAAGTAAACTGAGATAGATTTATGTGTAACACTGTATGGAATGGATTGGAAATTATATCTTGTATGTTTACATTTGGAATAAATAAACTGGGATTTTACACTACTACAAAAATCCCCTTGGAATAACATTAACTAGGACAGAGAACTTTGGAGAAGAGACACATTTCTTAATCAAGTAGAAAGTTCTTCCCTTGAAACCCATACTTATAAAGGACAGCATATTGAAAAGACCGTGAAACTCTGTCATAGGTCTTAGATATATCTAGATTCTAATTTAAGAGTCAGACCAAACTTCTTTTTACTGTCCATAGAATAAATAATTTTGTGGGTGGTAAGGACAGCATCTAAGATCTGCTTCCTCAGAACAAAACCTTTTGGAGCTAGGAGATAAGGAGATGTAAGAAAGGTTTAATCCTGAAGACAACAAGCTTTGAGAAAATCTTATAAACAGCTTCTTATTTTCAAGTATTTTATATTTTTTGATTTACAAGGCCATTGTACATTTATTAAAAATATATAAAATGAATAAAAAAAAGTAAAATTTAAAAACTAGCATTGTATATGTATATATATATATATATGCTGCACCTGTACCCTGCTCCATATCCTAATAACTACGACCTACAGAAAATTAAACATTCAATCCCAATGATAAATGTCTATATAAAAACCAGCCACAAAAATTCAATCAATAATAAAAAATTGATGAATAACAGTCTCTTTATAAGCGGCCATGAATAAGTGCAAACCATGAAGAATCCAGTCAGCTCTCTATATGTATTCTGTCAATGTTGAACTATATTTAAGCTCAACTTTAAAAAGTGCTTTTGTAGTCCATAAAATATGAAAAGAAAAAACAAACTTCTGAAAAAAGATTAATAAAAGGATTTTACGAAAATTGGTAACCCATCATTAGGATGAAAAAGATATGTTTAAGGTTGCAGATTTTCTATTTGATAATGTAAATCGGCCTGAGGTTTCTGCCACTTGTACGCACTACATCTATACCTTAGGATTTTCTGCAAATCTCCCATATCTGATGGCACTTTTCCTTAAGAAATTGCTAGAGCAAATTACACTTTGCTTTAATGTCCCATAATCTCATTGCATTTCTCCTCAAGATATCACCAAATTTGATTGCATTCACATTCTACTATACAAAAGATATCAAATTCAGGAGTAGCCTTGGTTTGCTGTGCAATGGAATCTCACATGGTTGCAATTCAAAACCATTCTATCACAGATCTTTGCCTATCAAAGGAGCTCGGTAAGTGCACACTCTCCATAAGGCTGGCACTCCTCAATAGATCTACCCAAGGAAAGGACACATTAGCTTCTTAAAGGTGCACTTAGCTAACGTGTCTTGTATCTCAAGCATCCAATTTTTGCCATCCTCTCATTGGGGAAAGTTGACATGCAAAAATAGAATGACTCAGCTTATTGTCAAACAAAGACTATTTAAGAGTGGTATTGGTCTACTGTCAACAGAGTTCGTGTATCTTGCAACTATTTGCACTACTAGTTTTACACTTACAGACTAACCATATACAACAACTGGGTATCCTCATGCAGTTGCCATTTATTAGAATTACTTCTGCATGGTTCTTGGCCTGAAATCTTAGCACATCTCCAATAAAGATAACCAAACACTTAATAATACCTCATTCTTTTATTTCCCAGTGCATTTGTAGAAGATGAAATAACAGATATGTAGATGTGTCATTGACAATTCATTAGAAAAAAAAATAATTCATTAGAAGAAAAATTAAGAATAATCAATTCTATTGGCAAGAGAAATGCTATCAGAATTCTTCCAGTCTGCCTTTCTTCAAAAGGCTTAAAATGATAGTCTTTAGCATAAAGGCAAAGATCTTTATCATTATTCTTTTGTCCCTACAATTGACTGGGATTATTTTCAAGAACTTATCTCTTCTATCTTTTATCTTATAATAATTTCAATTTCTGTTGTACCTGGTAACTATGGTCTGTCCTGGTTTCTGATTTGGATATAATCCTATGTTTCACTGATCTGGAACAATAGGCATTGAGAGATTGAAGAGGTCCTCTCAGAGGTGGCATTGTTAAACATAGCAGCATTTGAATGTTGAACAATTCAAACTGAAATTCTAACATTTCCTTGAACACTGCCAAACAGCATCTATACAAATCGGATTTACCTTTGCTGGAGACCGGCCCCGTGAAGGAGATAAACTTTGATAGTTTGAAGAAAAACGTCCACTGCCTCGAAAACCTGGAGTAGATGAGATGGATCTACCAGGAGAACCCGGTCCAAAGTCACTCTCCAGATGATCCAAAGGTAAGGATGACATTAGCCCTTGCCCTGAAAATGACAATTCACGATGTAGATTCCTCCTTAATCTTGATGTAACTTGCACTAGTGCCTCACGAGACACCTGTATGTCACCTACAATCTGTCCAGATTTACTTCAATGTTAGAACATTTTGACTAGCTTATGCATTGTACAAAATCTTAGAGCATTTGCAAAACAATGCCAATCAGGTCTGATAAAATTAAAAGTGCAGAACATTTAATTTTAATATTCATCAATACAAAATTATGACAGTTTATGGAATTTAACACTGCTGCCTCAAAACATAGAACAAACCTGAACCAGTTCATCGGCACCTAAAGCACACGGAGGAAGATATTCTCTTGGCAAAATCTGTATATTTGCACGGGTTTGTCTCCTTATTTCAGATACAATCGATCCCCCCTTTCCATGTAGACAGCCAATTTCATTGGATGGGACAAGTAGCCTTGTGGTTATAACACCATCCCTGTCAGGACCAAGATCTACAATGCAGCTTTGAATATGCAACAGAGCTTCCTGAGCAGGAAACAAATCATCATCCGGTACCTGTATAATAGTCACATAGATCACGGCATTCAGCAACCATTAAAAAAGGATGCAAGATAGAAAATTATGTTGCATCCTATAAATTTGTATTCAACTACTTGATAAATCTACTTATTTCCCAGTTGGTATACCAAGTAGTGCATGTAAGCATGTATTTAATAAAAAAGAGACCACCAACCTGGGGAATCATCTCTCTCATATACTCACTCTTATGCATGCTAACATAATCAATGGCCATTAATGTACTTAGTATAAGTTTTTCCTTGGGGCTGAAATATGTTGATTCATTTATTTTATAAAGCGAAATTGTTCTTCTCAATGATAATAATGCTGCAAAAAATGTATTCATTAGCCTTGTGGATCTATTCTTAGAGAAAATATCTAGCATACAACATGGGTATAAGGAATTGTTCTACAGAGATGTGTTCCCAAGGGCCTTTTTGCCATTTCCTGAGTGGGGGAGGTTTCAAGGTAAGTGGTGGCAGAAATCACCTTTTTTTTCTGAAAATTTTGGGGACATCCCATTGACACCTCTACCTCATCCATTTTTTCAGAAAATTTGGGTACTCCCAAGGATTCCCCCTCACTATGGGCGGCATCTCTTGGAAATGTCACTTAAAGAGGAACCCCCAGGGGGATGCCCAGGCATTCCAGGGGCATCCTGACATCTCCTGTAGAGTGGCACTTTTTGAACATGAAAAAATAAAAACTCTTTTTTTCTTCAAACCCTAACATCATGAAAAAAACAGCATTTCATAGTGATTCAACTCATACACTAAGCATGATGATTTTTTTAATGATTCCATCCTTCACTTGCTTTTGTTAACCTTCAAACCCTAAAATCACCATAATACAGTATTATTCAGCAATTCAGCTCATACAGTGAGTGTGATGACTTTCTTAATGATCCTGATCATTTGCATGCTCCCTAAAGCAGCAATTACCCTTCTTTTTGGGCAATTGGCTATGAATTACTAGTTCAAGTATTGCTAAAGCTGGACCTTGCACATCTACAAAATACAACAGAAATTATCCTTCTATTTGGCCAGGTGGATTTCTGCAACGACATCTAATATGATGCTTCCTTTCTATGTTCATATAAGGGGTATATACACTACAGCGTTGTTGCTGGGCCTTCAGGCAATAACAATGCTCACAATTCCCTGGCTAAATCAGGAATGCAATATCACGCTGATTTTTTAAAATAGTTTCACATATTTTTCCTGTAAAGTGTAAGCATACTGCATTAGAAGTTTCTAAAGAATTTGGTAAGGATTTACCATCAACAGCTCATTAGCATCATCAAATTGCACAATGGAATGAGTAAATACAAATCACCAACAGGAATATTCACTAGGTAAAAACATCATCTAGAAACAGAAAATAATGTACACACACACCCTATAATCCAGTTCATACTTTGAACATTCAGCTCATTTGTAATAGATTTTGATTTTCAGCTATGATATCATTGATATTTAAATAATTACATTTTGATTTATGATTTGACAGTGGGCATTGTTTAATTAATGCAATACATAACTTATTGTTATCATTGATCAATTATTGTATTGTGTTCTCAATTCTATATTTACTACTTCAATTTTTACATTTTGACTTTTGCATAAATTATGGTGTGTGCACACACATATAACCATCTCCCCACCATCCCAAAAATTTTGGAAAAAGTTTGTCATCCCGGGAAACCAATCCCCCATACCAGAATCGTGGATAAACAACGGTATAAGCTGAAATGTTGATGACAACAATGCCATGCAGGCTTTGGCATTGAGGAATAGTGGTTTATGTTTAAACATCATTAAGGTATGAAAATCTAACTTAAGTGACTTACAGGAATTATTTTAATTGTTGAGAATCTTACTTCACACATGAAAGATATCAACAGTCCTATGACAATTTAAGACGCATTACCCCGTTGTTCTTGGTAATTACACCAATAATGGGGAAGCTTCTAGAGCGCACACCAGAGTTTGTCACCCCTAGTGTGTACGCATGCCACAGTCACATCCTGTAGTGAGGCACCCCGGATTTGGTTTTTGTGCTAAGTCTGATTTTCGCAGGAATTCTGATTTTTATGTTGTTTTGTTTTTGTTTTTTTGCTTTTTATGTGTTTTTGTGGTTTTCAATTTTATTTTTGTTTTTTTCCAAAAAATGATTTGCAATGAAATAACCAAACTCAAAATTTCTGAAAATGACTGATAACATTAACTAAATGCAATTTGAAGAAATAAACCTGAATTTATTAATTCCCAATTTCCAGAAGAAATCACACCAAGCAATAAAATACAAGAGCCTTTTTATGTGTTCAGCAAACTCCACAATACTCCAAACCAAAACACTGGTATTAGACCAAACATTTGACTTCCCAATATTTTGACTGCTGCTGACTGCAATTGGCGTCCAGATCTGATTTTGAAATCAAGTGCTGTACGGCTGGGCTTTGCTCTCAACCGCTTGTTGTATGCTGTTAAATGTACAGGACCTGCAACTGTTTTTTCCTGGCCTAATGCCTGGAAGAGAAGCCTAATCTGCTATATGCTTGGCCCATGTCTGAACTGGGTCTGAAATAAGACTCCTCGTAATGGTACGGCTGCTATAAGTGCCTGGAGTTTGATAATTTCTGACTTACATACACAGATCTGCTACTGAAATAGACAATATCAACCCTCTGCCAAATCTAGACTGGTAATTTACTACTAATTGCCTGATTCCAATAAAATACATGGCTGAACATGTGCAATTTAGACCCTTGGATGATCTCTGACACCTGCAGGTCTGTTACTTCTGAGAGTTTTTGTTCTCAAATGAATTCAATGGCTGAAAAACCCCTTCTTCAAAGCTCTCTCCAAAACTCAGAATGTAAGAATGCTGGACTGTCTACAAGGCTGCAGCATAAGATATACCATATCACCCACCTCAAATGAACATCCAACTATGCACTGATCGACATACCATTTCTATTGGTTTTGAGCTTTTTGGATGTTCTCCTTCAAGGACCTCATGATATCCTGGTTGTCTTGCAAGAGATCCTTGGCACTAGGTACTCTACTGTCAATAAAAAGCAAATTCAAAAAGCTAGGTGCACCATATCCCTATAATGCCATAAAGGGTGACATTTGGATGGACATGTGGTAGGTCATGTTGTAGCAGTACTCACACAGATATAACCACCTAACCCATGCCTTTTGCTGCCCCAATATATGGTTTGAAGGCATCCCTCCACCCATTTATTAACAACTGCTGACTAACCATCTGTCTGGGTGTGGTAGCTAGTGCTCGGTGTTTCCCAGAATTGTTGTAGTCATACAGAATAGTAAAGTACACAATATAGAATAAGAGAGAACTTCAAGTATATTTCATTGCTCATAGGTTACCATGTACAAGAGTATAATCATAGCAAGTTTGTCTCTTCCATCAAGAGACTACATACAAGTAGGGACCGAGAGGATGCGAGGCGAACTGTTACACCTATTAACTACCTACCCTCGGTTGTGCAACTACCTAACTGTCCATACTGTCGGACAACATCATCCCCCCCAAAAAGAAAGTCGTCTCTAGACGACAAGAAACAAAATTGTCTGGGACGGAGAACAACAAAATGGGATGATGACAAAACAAAATTGCCCACCAACATAGAAAGAAATCATGACTAGGTAGGGGGCTGAGAAGGCGTCCATGTTGTTGAAGGTGATGCTGCCATAGAAGCCCAGAGCTGGTACACCTGCTATGTCTGGATCTTGAAGTCACGCTCTACCTGCACCTTCCTTTCCATTGCGGTTCGTACCATGACAACCACCTCCATTATCTCCTTGTCCTTCCAGTCCACTGTCTCCAACGTACTAGCCAAGCGAGTCTCCAGCATAGCTCGCTCAGCCCTCTCCTCCAACTGTCTCATCAGCTCCTCCTTCCATAATCGCCCACTCTCTTGTGTCTACGCTAACTCCTGCTCCAACAATTCAGTCTCCACTCTCTGAAACTTTGTCTCCAGACTCTCAATAAGTGCACTCTTCTCTACTAAAACATGCTCAGTATGCCTAAGGGTGTAATAGTCCTCCCTATAGGGCTACTCCACTTCCCTCAGCAAGGCATCCACCCAACTCTCCCTAGGCCTTTTCTGAAGAGCCCATTCTTCCATCATCACATACGACTCCTTTTCTTGCCACCCCCGGGACTGAAAACACCCATTGAATACCTCGGGGCATGCCACTCTCATAAAGGCTACCACGTGCTCCAACTTATGAGCTAGATCCTCCTGTGTCCTGGACCAAATGGAATCTGCCACCCTTCGTGCACCTGTTGCTATCTCCACAATATACCCTTCCAAGTCATCAAAATCTCTCACAAGCTGGCCACTAGCATCCTCAGGTAGAGGGGGTGTCGGCAACTTTGGTGGTTATGAGGCCTGTGGCTAGGGCAACTCACGAATGGGTGGGTCCTCTATCTCCAATGTGGCCAGTTTCACAAGAGAGGCCTCATCCTCTACATGGATTACCTCTATCTGAGGTAACTTCCTCAATGGTGATCGAATGTCCGGCCCTGCTACTGTTATAGGTAGCTGGTTGTAGCTGTGCAACTAGGCACTCATTGCCTCCTCCAAGGGAGCATTGCTCACCACGGCTACCCCTCTCGGCTGCTCCACTACCAACTCCTTAGCCATCCTCACCACTGCCGCATTCCCAACCACCTCTAATGTGATATGGGGCCCTTGCGTCTCTTCAGTCTGCTCAAGTGGGAACTATCCCTCTCCGTGAGTCATATCCTTTACCTCCATCTCTGGAGCTACCACCTCTCCTACCTCCTCTACAGGCGTCGTAGGCTGAGCCACTACCATCGCAACAATTGTAGATCTCATCTCTACTAGCTGCCTCAACTATCCAAACGTTGGAATATGTGTTGTGGTTACCAACCCTGCAATTGGCGAAGTGAATTGTACTGCTGCTAGTTGTGGTATAGTGAATAACACTTGGGTGGGTGCCATCTGTGCTACCCCATGGGCCACTGAATCGGCCTCGCTCTCCATCTTGCTACTATCCTCTTTCGAATTGCTAGAAGTTGTTGTAGTCAACTCCTGTCCACTGTCAATGTTTCCGGACTCTGACTCCGAAACTACTTGGCACTTCCTCTTCTGGCTTGGTGGAGTGGTTCCGTGTCCAAATGCCTCCATAGAAGAATGGGTGACTCATCGGGTGCTAGCATGCTCATTGGCTTCACTGCTAACAACTCCTTGGGTATCTGTGTAAGTGTGGCTTCCAAAAAGAGTCCAATGGCATAGTGCAGCATGTAGAATGTCCTATACTGCAATGTCATAAACTTGTATATGCGCTCCGCTAGTAGTGATGCCCTGTCGTACACCCACCCGTTTAGTATACCATTCATCAGACTTATCTATGGGATGGCTATATCTGATGCTTGGTTGGAGCTTGTCAACCTACTCTTTACTATGTCCATGATGCATTGCCAATGTCCTTTTGCGACAAATGATTTCTTGAGACCCCGTCCTTTTGATGTCTTGGCGACTGAAGCCAACTCTGCCAGTGTGAGCTCGCGGGAAACCAACCGAACCCAGTACTCCTTTGTCTCTTTTGTCATTTTTTGTTGTTTAGTATCAATCTTCCTACCCTTCGGTCCCGGAATGCCAAACACCCGTGTGAAGTCTGCAACTTTGAAGGAAACTGTGATGGTGTGCCCTAGATAGGGAAAGTTGCCCGTCCGTAAGAAGCGATCAAATGTTTCGATCATGGTTCTCAATGGACCCTTGAAGTCACGAATGCAAAACAAGGGCATCATCACAACCCAATGTACCTATACCTTCCGTAGGCTCCTCTTCACATTGTCTGTGTCGGGAGTTTCTTGCCACCATTTCCGGCAACCCCATCCATTCAAACCCTCAAAGGTAACTGTCTATGCAGTCACTGCTTCCTTCTGATCTGCCATTTGTGCCTTGTCCCATGATTTCTTCTTTGCACTTGTGCTTCCATCTGACTTGCCTACAAATTTTACTCCCGACGGTAGTACCTTGGCTTTCTTGTCCCTGTCGGAGGTACCTGTTTGTAACTACAATCTCCAGTTCCATTTCTTCTTTCCAATGTCCACTAACGGTTTCTTGTTGTGTCGCTTTGTGCAGATGAACACAATTGCGCTTGCCCAATGTGTCGTACTATTTTTACTGTGTGTTTCTACTATAATCGCTTCCTCCTCTGTACGTCCGTACAACTACAGAATTTGTCCTCCCATTTTTCTTTCTGTGGCTTCTTGCATTCTCCAGTTCTGTTTCTTCTTTCCAGTGTCCATTAATGGTTTCTTGTTGTGTCGCTTTGTGCAGATGAACACAATTGCGCTTGCCCAATGTGTTGTACTGTTTATACTGTGTGTTTCTACTATAATCGCTTCCTCGTCTGTACGTCCGTACAACTACAGAATTTGTCCTCCAATTTTTCTTTATGTGGCTTCTTGCGTCTGTACAGTGCCTTCAAACTGTGCCTTCCTGGATTTGGATGTAATTCCTGCTTGTGCCTTCCCCTTTTTTATCACCTTCATACAAAGTGTACGGACTTTTTTATTCCCATCATTGTACGGTCTTTTTATTCCCAGTGTCGTACAGTTCTCTCTCGTTCTTTAATCGCGTGATTTCATACAAACGTACGGTCTTCTTCAGCTTCCATATGGTACTCCCCTTATTGCTGTATAGTGTCTTTTTCTTCTCCTTCATGACTTAAGACACCGTACAGAGTTATCTTTCGCTCCACACATGATCTTTCATGTCGTACAGACATGAACTGTACGGCCTTTAAATGTTGTACAGTCATGTTCTGTACGGCTCTTGTGTTGTTTGTTTTTTTCGACATTTTGTCGTACGGTCGCGAGTTGTACGATGTTCTCTCTCTTTTATTTTTTGTTTTTTTTAATATATATGCCCAAGCCGAAGTTACCCGCGGCGTTGATCGTTCAGGTCGCCCTCCGTCATCCTTCCCCTCTCATGGTCTGACTTCAACTTCGACCCGTTCACTACTTCAGGAATCTCCTTCTCGTCGAGTGTCCACAACTTGATTGCACCGTTGTCCCCCACTTCCCAGACTTTGTAGGGACCTAGCCACTTCACTTTAAACTTCCCAGGCTTGATTTCATTCTTTCCATTGTACTTGAGCACCAGTTGGACAGGAGTAAACTGAACTCACTTGAGGTGCTTATCATGCCATGCTTTTCGTCTTGTCTGTGCGACCTCTGTGGCTCACTGTGTCATCATTTGACGCTCATCCGATTTGTTCAAGTTATAGAGTCTTCCTCACAGACTCTCCATATCCCTAAGCCTATTTTCTATTGCAATTCGCAGGCTTGGAACCATAAACTCCACCAGCACAATGGCTTCCTGCCCATACATCAATTGAAAGGGCGTTTGCCCGGTCGTCACCTTGTACGTTGTTCTGTAAGCCCACAACACCGAACACAATTTCTCTTCCTAGTTCTCATGCTCCACCCCATAGGACTTGTAAATGACAGACACCAGAATCGTATTTGTTGCCTCCGCTTGGCCATTGGCGCGAGGGTAGTATGGGCTAGACAGAGAATAGAAGATCTTAAATTCTATTGTGAGCAACCGGATGACATGATTCACAAAGTGACCTCCTCTATCACTTGTCAGCTGGATCAGGATACCGTAACGAGTGATAATTTGTTCGTAAATGAACTTTGTTGTGTTGAGGGCCAAGTTGTCCAGCAGGGTCAATGCTTCCACCCACTTCGTCAAGTATTCGGTGGCCACTACAATGTATCGGTACCTTCTAGCTTGCCCTTAGGGGCCCAATAAAATCCAATCCCCATCACTCGAAGAGTTCTTGTGCATACAGGGGGGGTTTAAGGGCATAAAATCCCTTTTCAATGGTTTTTCGGCTCCCTACCATGTATCGCAGCTTATGACCCATTCCCTGGCATCATTGTACAATGTGGGCCACCACAGCTCTGCGATATGACACCTATGTGGTCCCTCTCCGGCGACCCTTCAGTTGGTTGTCCTTCGATAAGTTACCTTAGCCTTCGTTGGCATTCTGCTTGCTGCTGAAGGATTAAAGCTCTCTGCGCGGCCTCCCATTCATCAGTTTGTGTTTTCTTATTTCTATCTTTATTTAATAAATTGGGCATCAAATCAAAACCTCATATTTAACTAAACACTTTTTATTCATTCATTTTTTTCCCTTTTCCGTACATATGTGTCAATCAGATGACATCATTATTTACAATATTTCAATGTTCTTTTTATTCTTTCAACAATCTACAGATCACAAGTTATTTCCCCTTCACCGGTTGCCATCACGGTCTTCAGCTCGCAACGGTTGTTCTCTTCGAAGTTTCGTAGGATCTGTTGGTGGCGTTGTTCCCGCACGGTTTCCTCCTGTTGGTTCCTTTGCACGATGGATGTCTGGGCCAACAATCGAGAGAGATTATTCATCAATCTACTGACTGCAGGGCTCACTTCCAGCACGTCCCAAACCGCTCCTTCCAAAACGTCTTCTTTTAGCCTCCCTCCGGACATAGGTCTCAATTGCTGCTTGTAGGATGATCACAAAATCGCTCGTCAATGCATGCTCCCCTTCGTACAATTCTTGCCATCCATGTTCATTTGTTCATCTCCCCTCTTCTAGTGGTCGGCCCATTTCTCTCCCTTCGCCATTCAACTTAGTTACCACCCAAATTCGTACTGCAACAGTGCCAGATGTTTGCCCTCAAAGGTAAACTAGAATTGTTGCAGTCATACAGAATAGTGAAGTACATAATACAGAATAAGAGAGAACTTCAAGTATATTTCATTGCTCATAGGTTACCATGTAGAGGAGTATAATCATAGCAAGTCTGTCTCTTCCATCGAGAGACTACATACAAATAAGGACCGAGAGGGTGTGAGGCAAACCATCGCACTTGTTAACTACCTACCCTAGGTTGTGCAATTACCTAACTGTCCATATTGTCGGACAAGACTCAAAGTGAGCTCGGTGCCACTAAGCCTAAATAGCTCTTGCAAAAAATGACTCATGAACCTGTTGTCCCCGACACTGACATTGCTCCTCTGCAACCCATGAAGTCTAAATACCTCCCAAAAAAACAAATCTGCCACCTATATTGTTGCATATGTAGTGTTGATCGGGAAAAAGTGGGCAAATTTAGTAAGTCTATCTACCACCACATAGATGTAGTCTCTGCCTTAGACTTTGGGCAAGCCAGTGATGAAGTTCATCAAGATACACTCCCACTTCCTACTCGGAATGGGTAAGGACTGCAATAATCCTGCCAGAAAAGTGTGCTCATGTATATTCTCCTAACAGGTAGGGCACTCACGAACATATCTAAGAACCTTTGACTTAAGCCCTTTCCAAGTGAATCTCTCCCATATCTGAAGGTATGTCTTAAAGTAACTAGGGTGTCCGGCCATTGGTGCATCATGAAACGTAGTATCTGTCTCCTCATCTCTGACCCTGGTATCAAAAGGATCCGCCCTCATCATTTACAACTGTATATATGTCATCTTGTACTATCCCATCAATAATATCAACAACCTATGTGCCCTTAGCATACTCCGCAAAAATCAAACCCCTCCAATCATCTGCAATCTCACTAATAGAGCACAAGTGGGGTCTCCTTGATAATGCATCAGCAACAATGTTCTTCTTCCCCTTCATATAAGCAATATCAAAATCGTAAGCCTAGAGTTTACTGACTCATTTTTGTTGACGATTGTTGAGATCCCGTTGAGTAAGGAAATGTTTCAAGTTGTTATGATTAGTTTTCACTACAAATTTGCTACCCACAAGGTACTACTTGAACTTAGCCAACACATGCATGATGCTAACATTTCCTTATCATACAAAAGGTAACTCCTCTTTGCGCCCCTCAACTTCCAACTCTAAAACACTATGGGGTGCTTGTCCTACATCAGCACCACACCGAGTCCCTCTCCTAAGGCATCACATTGTAACTCAAAGAGCCTAGTGAAATTTGATAATGCCAGTACTTGGCACGAGCTCGTCAACTACTTGAACAAATCAAAACACCATTGTGCCTCCTCGGTCCAAATGAAAGCCCCTTTCTTCGTCAAATATGTGAGAGGTGTTGCTCGTTGTGAAAACCCCTTCACAAAGCGTATATAGAAACCACATAACCCAAAAAATCCCTTAAGCTATGTGACATTCTTGGGTGGGGGTCAATCAATGATAGCCCAGATTTTCTCTGGATCAACTCTAACTCCCTCTGCATTGATTATATGCCCGAGGTAGAGAAGCTCTATCATCTCGAACTCGAACTTAGACTCCTTGGCATACAAGGACTCCCTCTCCAAAATATCTAACCCCTCCTCAAGTGTCTCAAGTGCTCCCCCAAGACTGAATTAATACCAAGATGTTATCAAACAAGATCAACACAAACCTCTGCAAGTGATGCTGAAACACCATGTTCATACAAGACTGAAATGTGGCTAGTGCATTGGTTAAGCTGAATGGCATAACCAAGAACTCAAAATGCCCACAATGACATCTGAATGTTGTCTTCTCCACATCCTCCTCTCTCATCCACATCTAATGGTAACCAAACCTCAAGTTGATCTTAGAGAAGTAACATGCCCCATGTAACTCATCTATGCAGGGTATGGGATACCTATTCTTTATTGTCATCTTATTTAGGGCCCACTACTCCATGCAAATGCGTAGTCCCATCCTTCTTAACTAACACAACTGCTGATGCGAATGGGCTCTTACTTGGTATGATATGCCCCATGTCAAGCAACTCCTTAATTGTCTTCTCTATCTCGTCCTTGAGTTGCTTGGGGTATCTGTATGGGGTGATGATGACAGGTTTTGCACCCTCCTCTAACTCTATGATGTGCTGAATACCCCTATATGGTGGTCTGCCTGGTGGAATGTCACTAAACACCTTATTATGTTTAGTCAATATTTCCTAAATCTATAGAGGATAATCCCACTTCTGCTGCTCAACTCCTGTAGGCATCAACACACATTGTGTTGCCCACATTACATGTTCATGCCAAATCAACCTCTCCATCCTCCTCAAGGACACTGTGTGTATGTTGACATATGTCATACCCCTCAATACATGCTTCCTCCCATCTACCTCAAACCTCATCTCCATGGTGTGCACATTGAGGTAGAACTCCTCAATCATATGAAACCATGTCATCCATCTCGCCCAAACTCACAACATAATAATCTGCTCGAAACTCATAATCATTCAACCTGAAGGGAGGTTGAGAATCATCCTAATAAAGTGAGTACAAATCCATCTGCCACTCTCACTCTAAATCGCAGAAACTCCTCTGTCTGAATTCCACGCCTAGCCTCAAGTCCCTCATCAATAAAATTATGTGTGGAAGGTGATCACTCATCACCCTGCTAAGACTCCTCTCATCCTAAATGATCCCTCTTTTTGAATGCTAGAAAATCGTGCTACGGGTGTCTCATCTTCCTGCTCCTTAACTGACCCTTCTAATGCACTTTCTCCCTCACTGCCACTGTGCTTAGTCTGCTGGTCTGAAATTTCAAAACTAGTATCATCTCCTATAAGGTACTCCATCTAGTTTGCCTTCCCCTTTTTAGTGCACTTATATTCAAGGTCCCATGGTTCCTTGCATTTAAAGCACAAATTCCTACTTCTCAAGTCATTCAGAGATTCATCATTGGGTTTTTTAAAAGGCTTCCTTTGCTGTTCTAATGTTTTATGAAAAGGTTTCTTATCTTTATTGTTAGGGAAGTGCTTGGAAGAAATCATGTTCCTCGAATCAACATGCTCCATACTCCTAGCCTTCTTTGTGGAAAGCTGTAATGTGGGTGGGTCAAATGCTCTAACCCAATTGCGCAAAGGATCGGAAAGCCCCTCAACAGAAAGCATTGTCAACCTCCTCTCAGAGATGTTTGTCACCATCACTGATAATCTCTGGAACTCAGATATGTATGCCTCTAGAGACCCATATTGCTTGAGTTGTACAAGCTACTTGAAATACATCTCTGGCTCCTTACGATCAAAATGCTCAATGAGTCTATTGGTGATCTTATCATAGAAGGTAATGGAGCGATGCCCTAATGTAATCAACCCATGGTACCACCACCCATGGGCCACGCCATATAAGTGCAAAGTGGCGAACCTAATCGCCTCCTCTAACATAGGCTTCAGCGATAGGTAATTATTTGGCTTGTGCACCCAAGCATGGGATGTACATTTATCACTTCCATCAAAATGTGGCAAGCTCAACTTGCCCACAGCCTGCTAGAAATCCATGTTACCCTGTGGGGCCATGTAATCTTCTCTACCAATTGAACCTAATCTAAGTCTCTTCTATCCAATAAACTGCTTAAGGGTAAATAACTCTCTAACCTTAGATGGTAGGGTCATATACTCTGTTAAATGATGTTGGATCTCCTCTACCACTGAAATCTGTAGCTCAGGCCCACGACCCTGTGGAGTAGGTGAGTCCTCCCATGGAGTGAAAATTGATTGTAGAGGCCTCAAAACTAGACTAGATGTTGTAGTACGCTCACCCTGTGGCCTACTCCTCTCCCCTATATAAGTGGTCTGTTGAGGCTGCTCCTCACATCACTTATTTTGCCTAACCATTTGTCCCAACAGCTGAGACATCATATCCATCATGGTATCAAATTTCTTCTCCATTCTGGAGCCAGGACTAAGACCTAGATTTTTCCTTCTCTTTCATAGTCATGGTGTTTGTCAAGGTATTACTGACTCTAAAGTCTGACCTGTGAATGTTGATCACTCATCCAAAAATTGTATGTTCACAGGATGGCAGGAAATGTCTGAACTCTAATACCACTACAGTGGGGCACCCCGGATTTGGTTTTTGTGCTAAGCCTGATTTTCGCTTCTGATTTTTATGTGGTTTTATGTTTATTTTTGTTTTTTTTGTGTTTTGTGGTTTTCAATTTTTTTTTTGTTTTTTCAAAAAAGATGATTTGCAATGAAATAACCAAACTCAAAAATTCCGAAAATGACTATAACATTAACTAACTGCAATGTGAAGCAATAAATCTGAAATTTATTAATTCCCAATTTCTAGAAGAAATTGTACCAGGCAATAAAATACAAGAGCCTTTTTATGTGTTCAACAAACTCCACAATACTCCAAACCCAAACGCTACTATTAGACCAAAGCTTTGACTTCTCAATGTTTTTACTGCTGCTGACTACAATTGGCATCCAGATCTGATTCTGAAACCAAATGTTGTACGGATGGGCAAATCGTACCAGGCAATAAAATACAAGAGCTTTTTTATGTGTTCAACAAACTCCACAATACTCCAAACTCAAACGCTACTATTAGACCAAAGCTTTGACTTCTCAATGTTTTTACTGCTGCTGACTACAATTGGCATCCAGATCTAATTCTGAAACCAAATTTTGTACGGATGGGCTTCACTCTCAACCACCTGTAGTATGTTGTTAAACGTACAAGACCTGCAACTGTATTTTTTCCTGCCCTAACGCCTGGAAGACCAGCCTAATCTGCTATATTCTTGACCCATGTCTAAACTGGGTCTGAAATGAGACTCCTTGTAATGGTACGGCTGCTATAAGTGCCTGGGGTTTGATAATTTCTGACTTACAAACACAAATCTGCTACTGAAATAGACAATTTCAACCCTCTGCCAAATCTAGACTGGTAATTTGCTGCTAATTGTCTGATTCCAATAAAATACATGGCTGAACATGTGCAATTTAGACCCTTGGATGATCTCTCACACCTGCAGGTCTGCTTCCTTCTGAGAGTTTTCGTTCTTAGATGAATTCAATGGCTGAAAAAACACTTCTTCAGAGCTCTCTCTCCAAAACTCAAAATGTAAGAATGCTGGAATGAACTCTTCTTTTCCATTTCCCTCCTTTTATTCTTTTTGATCTCCCTCCAAGCCCATTCGAATGGTTTCTAGGGCTTTCTTTTTTTATTTTTTGGAAACTTTATGAAGTTTAAATTTTATTTAATTTCCCTCTAGGAGGTTCGAACCTCATAAGGGATCATCTAACATGGCCACAAAGTCCCCTCTTTAAGTTATAATATTAAATTATGAGCCTAGGGAATGGGTTCAAGCCATCAACTTATTATAATTTATTGTTATTTTATAAAGTAACTATAATAATTACTTTTATTATTATTTTATTAATGTCTAACTTAGAAAATAGTTAAATTATTTCCAAATTATTCATAGCTCACTCATTTGGACCCCAATCTGAATTTTGTCTTATGCCCCCTGTCCATTGATGTTGTCTAACCACTGCAAGCTAATTGACAATCCCTTCCTAAAAAAAAGGAACTGTGTTGTCAGGTTAATTAGTATTTGTTAGTGTTGTTGTCAAAGGGTCGTTGTCGAGGGGTTGACAGTTGGTCGTCGGTTGCTGATAGTTGGCACTCCCTCGACACCTTTATATATGCATTGTACTTACCTTCAAGAAAATGTTATGTGATGGTGTGGTCATAATATTGTTGTTGGGAAAACTCTGAAGATACTTTGTAATAACTCTGAGATCAATGAATATACAGTTGTGAGTTCTCTCAATACATTGTGTATATGCTTAATATTATATTTTACTTGTATTCTGTTATGTTCTTAACATAGACCTACAAGGCAAACATTTGGCGTCGTTGCCTAGACGAATCTGGGAATGAACTACCTGAGGGGATGGTAGGCATATGACATGGCGAGAACCCTATAATGGGCCAGCCAGCAAACGAAGAAGCCATCAGTAATGAAGTCTTTGAAGGGGAAAGAGAATTAACAGACGATTGTGCAAATATATTGAAGGCATCCCCCGGAACTTACGTCTAAAGGGAGGCAGAATGAGAAGTTCTCAAGAGTGTGGTCAAAAATTCACTTGGGTTAAGTCTAGCAGTGGACCGTCTTATGTGCCACTTACCAAGGCTCTTAGCATAACACTTCATTGCTCTCCATAATCTGTGAAAAGAAGAGAACCGAGAAGATCGTCGTCAACAAATAT
Organism: Chamaecyparis obtusa; assembly: GCA_027943335.1. NCBI lineage: Eukaryota > Viridiplantae > Streptophyta > Pinopsida > Cupressales > Cupressaceae > Chamaecyparis > Chamaecyparis obtusa. The sequence goes on along the minus strand of BSBK01000752.1, from coordinate 392,695 downwards.
TACAGTGATACTAGGAGAACACCCGAAGGGAAGAGGAGCATGATGAGAGTCGTTGACGACAACGCATCCTCAATCCCTACAAAGGGGATAAATGATGCCACTAATGTTGAACAAGGATAGAAAGCGTATTCCAAAGGGGCAAGAAGACGAGTACGAAGCCCTGCAAAAAGCATTAAGGTTGGAAGAGCAAGCAAAGCGAAGACGACGCCTATGGAGAATTGTTGAAGGATTGCCTAAAGGGGAAGAAGGGTTACTCGAAGGGAACCAAGAGAGTGTCAAATGGTACGAAGTGGACCGCAGTTTTGAAGGGTATGCTAGTGGGGGATTCGTTGAAGGTGACGAAGTAATTGAATTGATTGAAAATACCCTACATCGTTTGGGACACCTAACCCTCACACCGCAAGAAGGGACTATCTAGGGGTAGAACTAGAAACCCCGTACCGAAGGGAGGCAAGGCGATCGGAGGCTGGAAGGACACAGAGTGCGGAGCACACATAAGCTAGATGTGTAGAGGATACGGGCCAAGCCGAGAGTGTTAGGACACAAGTTTGTCGTAGTCAAAACGATCTGTTCAGGTTGAGTACACCAAACTTGGGAGCAATACCAACCAGACCGAGTACACAAAGCGGGTTCGCAAGGAGTCACTACAATGTCCAAAAATCAGAAGTTGTTGAAGTTTATGAGGGATGGACTGGAGGATCCCGTATAGTACTATAGGACGTGTGAAACAATTTGGTCGGCCAATGGGTAGACCAACCAGGATGACTGGGTGGTACAACTACGTGGGGTTGCAATAGACTGGTTTTCAGAGGTCAACAAAAGCAAGGTGAGCACGTGGTCAAACTTGAACAAGGCATTTCAGGCTGAGTACAAACTACTTTGGGACGATAATGAGATTGGAGCAAAGATATACAACATAAAGCAGAGTAAGCACGAAAATGTGAGAACGGACAATCGATGGTTCAAGGGGTTGTTGGGAAAGATGGAGAATCAACCTGTGGATGGATTGAAAAAACATGGGTTTGTGGAGGGTCTAAGATTCTCCTTGAGAAAGAAGATGAAGGTTGTCCCCAAAACATCATATGACGATGCTTACAATAGAGCCATGGATATAGAAAGCGAGGATAAGACTTCCTGTAAAAAGAACCGGTCAGATGATGATGACTCGTCTGAAGGGAGCAGTAGCAATGAGGAATCAAGTAAGAAGGTGCAAGCACTACAAAAGGACATGCACTAAATGATGAAAGAGTTCAAGGCCATGAAGGGCAGCAATAGCAAGGGGGAAGGGAAATTGTAGTGTGCAGATTGTAAGGAAGAGGGTCACACAAAAGGCACATGTCCTAAGAAGGCCTTATGTTACATTTGTCAACTATTGGGAAACTCCACCAAGGAGTTCCCATACAATATGAAGACCTGAAGTGCACAAGTGCTCTTTGCACATGAGCAGCCCTCCACGGCCACGACAACAGCGGCCAACCCACAACAACTAGCCAATACAACTCCGTCGTCTGATGGTTATAGAAACAATAGAAGAGGCAGAAAAAGCAATAATAATAACAATAACAACCAAAGCCGGATATAGTACAACGCCAAAGGCCAACTAATAATTCAATGTCGGGCCTGTAACCAATGGGGCCACTTCACTCGATTGCTAGAAGGAAAGCCCCCAACATCTCTACAGATGGTGTGGTCCTAGTGACCACAAGGATGCAAATTGCCTAAAGCCGGGAGTAAACCTATTGAATATTGACGGGTCGAGCAAACAAGGGGTGTTGGCACTCACAAGGGCACAAGCGAAGAAAGTCACGTACCCAGACCCTCGTACTGAAAAGGAGAGGTTACGGGAAGCTAAGGCGAACATTGAGAGAGAGATGATGGAGGAACGAAGGGAAACAAATGATACTACAAGTACTTCATTGCATACAAAGTCCAAGCAGAATATCCTAAGACAAGTGTTGCAAACCGAAGTGCCTATAAAGACTAAGGACCTTGTCAATGCTATGCCTCCACTTAGAGCGTCTATCATGAGCACCACAGATGTGCCTACCCGTACGGTGGCAACCCACATGAAGATTCCAACAAGCTCTTCGGCGGACCCAATGCTCCCAGCAGTGAATAGCGAAAGGCACCCCGCCATACTGGAGATGGGTATATTGGGTACCATCCTCATCGACACCATTGTGGATGGAGGTTCAGGGGTGAATGTGTTACTAGAGAAGACGTGGAAGAAAATGGGGAAGCCAACATTGTGGCCATTGACATTCAATCTGGTGGGCGCTAACCGGCACGATATCAAGCTGATCGGAACCCTCATAGAACAAAGGGTAACTATCAGTACACAACCCTTCATTCTAGATTTTGTGGTAATTCTCCTGAAGAATAAAGATTACGATGCAATCCTTGGGAGATGGTGGCTCATCACTGCCAAAGTAAGCTACAATTGGAAGCATAATACGCTATCCATGGAGAGCAAAGGACGAGAATTTGTCATTGACCTGAGAACACAAGTGGTGAGAGAGGAGTTACCATCCTCCTCAGGATCAGAGTCTAAGGGAGAACCAACTAGAGCAGATGAAGGTAGACAGCAGATGGAGTCGAATGAGGAAGGCATCTTGGCACTGGAAGGGTGTTTGGAGGATGAGTTGGACTCACTAAAAGGGCTCTTTCATTGGCAAATGGAGGATTACGAACTCTTCCATCTGTCATGTAACATGTTGCAAGTAGGAGAAGACTCATGAGAGAAAGATATGTTTTCCCCTTAGTATACAGAATATAAAGAAGGGTTGGCCTCAGTGAATGAGACTCCAGCGCACCAATTTGACCAAGACAAACCCATACAATATGAGGAACCGAAACTAAAGGAGAGCAACATTGGTGATGAAACCAATCCGAAGAACATACTCATAGGGTATGATTGGAATCTAGTACTAACGGCAGCAACCTTCAAAATTTCATGGAGTATAAGGATATGTTCGCGTGGACATACAAGGACTTAAAGGGGGTCCCACCGAAGCTGTGTTCACAGGATCCCACTCGTACCAAGAACCCAACCAGTGCAGAAGAGGTCGTACCAAATGAACAAGAACTATGCTGCGAAGGTGAATGATGAGATCGAACGGATACTAGAAGCAAGCATAATATTTTGGGTGCAAACAAGTGAGTGGGTCTCACCTATTATAATTTCATTGAAGGAGCCGAATCAAATTCGCATTTGTGTGGTAATTCAGTGTTTAAATGCGGTCACAATCAAGGACCCACTCCCGATATCCTTCATGGATAGTATCCTCGAGGAGGTAGGAGGGCACAAAATTTACTACTTCATAGACGACTTTTTGGGGTACAACCAAATCTCTATTACTGAGGAGGAAAAGTTGAAAACTACATGTGGTGGAGGACGGCATGTATTCTTACAACCACATGCCATTCGGATCGTCCAATGCCCCTACAACCTTCTAAAGGATCATCTTGCATATTTTTTATAAGATGTTCATGGGGAATTTCAAGGCGCTTTCAAATGACTGGTCCATCTACAGTGGACAAGACACTCACTTGGTGGCCTTGAGGGAATGCATGGAACACTATCGGAGAGTGCGACTCGCATTAAATCCGAAGAAATGAAGGTTTATGGTGACTCAGGGGAAGTTGCTCGGACATATTGTGTGCAAGGTCGGATTAAAGATAGACCCAGACAAGGTGAGGGTAATTGTTGAGATGGAACCCCCCACGAATGTAACTAGAGTGAAGTCCTTTCTCAGGCACATTAGGTATTATGAGAAGTTCATCAAGAACTTCGCACATATTTCCTACCCTCTGGATAAGTTGACACAGAAGGGCAAGCCATATGCATGGGAAACCATACAAGGAAAGGCCTTCGAGGAACTCAAAACAAGGCTAGTGGCTGCACCTATTTTGGCCTATCCAAATCCGAATAAAGAATTCCACATCCATGTGGATGCCTCCAATTATGTTATCGGTGCCACACTAGCATAGGTGGGGGAGCATGGGCAAGATCATCCAATCTACTTCGCCAGTAGATTGTTATCAAAAGCTGAGAAGAATTATAGTACAACAAAGAGGGAAGCTCTCGGGACAGTCTATGCAGTACAGAAGTTCCTCACTATCTTCTAGCAACCCCATTCACATTTTATGTGGACCACCAAGCTCTAATGTAGCTAGTGAATAAACCTAGTATTCAAGGAAGGGTTAGCATGTGGCTGCTTCTACTTCAGGAGTTTACATTCACAATCATTGTGCGACTAGGAAGAAGCCATGTAATTGCTAATCGTCATTGATCAAGTCAAGAGAACCGCTAGACAGAGTGAACGATGACTTCCCCAACACTCATCTTTTCCATATAGTCGTACTACCATCATGGTACACCAGCATCAAGGAGTATTTGTCAACCTCACAATTCCCGAGGGACATGCCGCCAACAGAAAGAAGTTGGTCCTACGGAGTCAAACGTTTCAGTTGATCAATAAGTTGCTTTATAAAATGGGACCCCACCAAGTTTTGAGTTGTGTCATGGAAGAGGAAATCCTAGGGGTGCTAAGAGAGGCATATGAAGGACCCGTAGGAAGCCTCATGGGGCCAAACGCCACGGCTCAAAAGGTATTGCTCACAAGGTTATGGTGGCCCACATTATACAATGATGCTCATTAATGGGTTGTAGGGTGCGACACCTACCAAAGGGTGGGCAAACCACTCAAGAGGGACTTTATGGTCCTCAATCCCTTGCATGCACAAGAGCTATTTGAGCGGTGGGAATTGACTTCATAGGGCCACTGAAGGCAAGCCGTGAGCAAAGATGTCAATATATAGTGGTGGCAACCGAGTATCTGACGAAGTGGGCCGAAGCACGAGCCCTACCAAACAACTCAACCTTGAGCATGGCAAGGTTCATTTATGAACAAATTATCACTCGGTATAGCATCCTGATCCAACTCACAAGTGATCGAGGTGGGCATTTTGTGAACCATGTGATGAAACTCCTGACGATTGAGTTTAAAATCTTCCACTCTCTGTCAAGTCCTTACTACCCCAAAGCCAACGAGCAAGTAGAAACCACGAACAAGATACCGGTCTCAATCATTTATAAGCCTTGTGGTGTTGAATAGGAGGCTTAGGAGGAAAAACTTATGTCGGTATTATGGGCCTATAGAACCACTTATAAAGTTACAATAGGCCAAACACCTTTTCAACTGATGTATGGCCAAGAAGCCATTCTACAAGCGGAGTTCATGGTACCCAACCTGCAGATAGCCATCAAAAATCGGCTTGGCAATATGGAGAGTTTGCGAGAAAGATTGTACACATTGAAAAAGCTAGATGAATGGAGACTGATGGCTCAATGGGTGACCGAGGCATCCTAGGAATGTCAAAAAGTGTGGCATTACAAACATATCTGACGTATGAATTTTAGGCCGAGACAAGTGGTTTTACAGTATAATGGCCGCAATGAAATAAGACCAGGAAAGTTCAAGGTTTGAGGACTCAGTCCTTATAGAATTCGTGAAGTTGGGGACAATGGAGCCATAAAACTATCAACTCTGGATGATTAGCAGGTCCCAGAGACAGTAAATGGGTCGAAGTTGAAGTTGTCTCACAAAAGGAGACAACGGGACGACTCAGTTCAGGTGGGAAGGTCCAACCAAAGGCAATTATTCAATAATTTAAATAAAAAATAACTCACTCTACGGACATCACCATACGATCTTAGGGATGACTGTACAGCGAAAACAACAAACCGTACGGTACCACTGCACCACAATGAAAATGATTGACAGCACATATAAGAAAATTGTATAGTCCCCATATGCATCATACGAAGATTAAAAACAAAACACTGTACAACCACAAATACCGCACAGAGTCATGCACGAACGGAGTCAGGCATGAGGATAATCAACAATCGTACGGCAGTAATAAAACCGTACAGTAACAATTGTGAAAAACATACAAAACTGTATGGCATAGCAAAATGCATGGAGAAAACAAGCAACTGTATGGTGATTGTAAGGCGCTTAGAGACCGTATGATGTACGATGATTTAAAAAAATTGTACAGCATAAGGGGGCAAGGGTTATAAATCATACGCACACAATCCAAGGAAAAGAAAACATAGTTCGTACAGTACGGAGGACTAGTGCAGAACAACAATTGACAATTGTATAAAGACCAGAAGTAAGGATTGTACAATAAGAGGAAGGAAAAAAACCGTACATCTTATATGGAAGAAATCACGTGGCATTTGGAGGCACAAATCAATCGTACGGCATAGGGGGTAGGGTCTAGAGATTGTACAGACATCTTGAGATTATATTTATTGATTTGCATGATGGCAAAGGAGTTGATGGAATCTAGAAAAGTAAAACAGGACTAGAGAAAATGGTTATAGCAATTATCACCTAGCACAACAACTACACATTCCTCGATGGATAAAGGTAAGATGAGTCCCACAAGGGAAGTTGTTAGGTCATATCGTTTGCAAGGTCGGATTAAAGATAGACCCCAACAAGGTCAAAGTGATCATGGAGATGGAGCCTCCTATGGATGTCACGGGGGTGAAGTCATTTTTGGGCCACATTGGCTACTACAGGCGGTTTATAAAGAACTTTTCTCAAGTCTCCTACCCTTTGGACAGGTTGACGCGGAAAGGGGAACCCTATGTTTGGGGAACGGAACAAGATGCCTCATTTGAAGAATTGAAGACAAGACTAGTCGGCACACCAACTCTGGCATATCCAAATTGGGACAAGGAGTTCCATGTCCATGTGGACGCTTCTAATTTTGCAATTGGTGCAACTTTGGCTCAGGTAGGCGATCACAGCTTAGACCACCCCATTTATTTTGCCAGCAGGTTGTTGTCAAGGGCAGAAAAGAATTATAGTACGACCAAGCAGGAGGCGCTCGGGGTGGTTTATGCAGTACAAAAGTTTAGACATTATCTACTGGCGACATGGTTCACGCTTTACGTGGACCACCAGGCACTAATGTACCTGGTGAATAAACCAATCATACAAGGGAGGGTGAGCAAATGGTTATTGTTGCTACAAGAATTTACCTTCGCAATCATCATGCAGCCAGGGAAGAGCCATGTGATCGCAGATCAGCTCTCTCGAATTAAGTCCGGAGAGCCGCCAGAGGGAGTTAATGATGACTTTCCTGATGCCCACTTGTTCCACATTGCAGTTTTGTCAGAATGGTACAGGAGCATCGAAGAGTACTTGTTAACCTCACAATTTCCGAGGGGCATGTCACCCGACAAGAGACAGAAGCTGGTACTCAGAAGCCAAACCTTCCAATTGATCAACAGGTTGTTATACAAAATGGGACCCGACCAAGTACTAAGGAGATGTGTCATGGAGGAGGAAGTATAGTGTTCTGAGAGAGGCGCGTGAGGGGCCAACAAGACATGGAACTGGATACAATGGCACGAAAGGTGCTACTGGCAGGGTTGTGGTGGCCTACATTGTACAACGACGCCAGGGAGTGGGTTGTAAGTTGTGATACTTGTCAAAGAGCTAGAAAATCACTAAAGAGGGATTTCATGCCTCTCAATCCTTCTCACGCACAAGAACTTTTTGAACATTGGGGCTTGGATTTTATCGAACCCCTGAAGGCAAGTAGGGCTCGGAGATGCCGGTATATTGTGGTGGCTACAAAATACCTGACGAAGTAGGTGGAGGCACAGGCTTTGTTGGACGACTTGGCAGTGAGTACGACAAGATTTATTTATGAGGAAATTATCACAAGGTACGGCATTCCCATCCAACTAACGAGTGACCGAGGTGGGCATTATGTAAATCATGTTATTAAGTTACTAACGACAGAGTACAAGATTTTTCATTCTCTGTCGAGTCCATACTACTTGAGGGCAAATGGGCAAGCTGAAGCAACCAACAAGGTGGTGGTCTCAGTCATTTATAAGTCATGCGAGGTCAAAGGGGCCAACTAGGAAGAAAAGTTATCGTCGGTGTTATGGGCCTTCAGAACCACCTACAAAGTGACAACCGGCCATAAACCCTTCTAGCTAATGTACGAACAAGAAGTGGTCCCTGCAGAATTCATGGTTCTAAGCCTAAGGATTGCCATTGAAAATAGACTTAGCGAAATGGAAAGTCTGAAGGAGGTTGTACACCCTAAATAAGTTGGATGAACACCGAATGCTGGCCCAGTGGGCGACGAAGGCCGCCCAGCAGTGTCGGAAGTTGTGACATGACAAGCACCTCAAGCGGGTGAGATTTACTCTAGGCCAACTAGTTCTAAAGTATAATGAGCGGAATGAAATAAAGCCAGGGAAGTTTAAGGTAAAATGGTTGGGTCCCTACAAGGTCCTAGAGGTGGCGAAGAATGGAGCAATAAAGTTGTGGACTCTTGACGGACAGGAAGTGTCGAATGCTATGAATGGGTCAAAGCGAAAATTATATCATGAACGGCGGCAAAGAGGTGACCCAGTTGACCCGAGCGAGCCCAATCAAAGGTAACTTGTATATTAAAAAAAATAGTCAAAAGCCATCATACTATAGGAACACCGTACAGGCGATGGTGATCGTCAGTGTTTCACCGTACGGTGGTCCCACAACCACAACTGGTTGTCGATGCCCGATGATCGCACCGTATGGTGGTTTGTTGCTGCGAGAACCAAACGTGTGAAAGTGCATAATACCATACGATTCACAAGGAGAAAGAAGCAACACCGGCAAGTTAAGTAACAATAGTATCGTACGGCCCCGCAAAAAGAAACACAGCGGCGATTGGACGAATATACCGTACGACACTAGCAAAAGTATTATAAGTTACTGTATGCCAAGGAGAAAGGAGTCACCACACGAGCTAAAGGCCATAGACCGTATGAGGATCATAACAACGGAAGAAGACCGTACGGTTTGGCAGGAAGGAAGCAAACGGGCTAAAGGAAACCAAAAATCACTGTACGAGAGGAAGGGAAGACCATACGGCGATTAAAAACAACCACCATACAAGGTTCTCCGTAGGGTCGAGAGAAAGGAAACCACCGTATGTCGGTGCCAAAGGAAATCGGCATCGTGCGGTGGTGAACAAAACTACAAAGAGAAAGATTGAAGTACGGCTTGACAGCTTGGACAGCAGACAATACGGTTGGAAATGCCACGGGTGTACACTCTCAGAACATATGCAAACAAAAGATTGGGTGGACGAACAAGACACTGAAACTCGAAAGAATACCGGAGGAAGAAGAGACATTAGGCGTTGTATGGCATGAGGCATACAGAAGGAGCATCGTTCACCAGGGAGACCGCAACAAAGGCCAAAACAATCAGAAGGGCATGATACTGCACCATATGGAGGAAAGGTTTACGAAAGCTAGGGGCACGGAAGAGGAAAGGAGGGCCGCACGTCAGAGTACGATAGCCAAGACTGCCCTAATTGTTCTTACAATTATTGCACAAAACGACAACCGAGAGACAGTTATTGATGGATTCAGCAAGGAAAAGAAAATGGAGGGTGCAGTTGCAGGCACAGTCAAGTAGTTCGAGCATGGATAAAAATGCAAGGGTTTTGCCATTTGGCGTAAAGGTTGCAGGCAAAGTAGAGGCAAGCGCGAGTACCAAGAAGAAGCTGAGACCCAAGGTGCAAATGGCTGCCCAAACAGATGTCGTGACACCACAGACTGTTGTGTTCGAAGCATTGAACGGGTTAGAGTGTCGAAAATGGTGGCAGGATACTCCTGACACAGATTTGATAAAGCAGAGTTTGAGGAAAGCGAAAATTCAGTGGGCCATTTCGGATGCCAGTTTTCTGCATTCGCAACTACGAGGGTCCCCTTCGAGTGATGATAGAGACTTTCAACAGGTTCTCACGATCGAGCATGTTTGAGTATTTGGGGCATGATTCGAGGGTTTCCCTTACTGCCATAGAATTTACCAAAGTATTTGGCATACTTGGCTGAAATTGCAAAAAGATTGATCTAAAGGTGAAAAAGATGACAAGGGATGAGAAAGAATACTAGATCAAAATGGTGTCATAAAATCTCACACCTGCTGAGATGGACTCCGCGACAAAAGATTCTAAGGGGTGAGGGATGAAGAAGTCCTTCATTACAGAAGGGTCATGGAGATGCCTTATGGACGTTGTGAAGAGTCGGTTGACAAGGTCTAACCCCGCCTCAAACATAGCCCTTCCACAGATTCTCTTGATGAATGGCCTCAGGAATGGCAGCGTATATGATTGGCGTCACTCTTGGCAGAGCGCATGTACAAGTTTATGACCTTGCAGCATAGGATGTTTTATATGCTGCATTACGCTATCGGTTTGTTTCTGGAGGCCACACGAGTACAAATTCCCAATGGAGAGTTGGAGGTGAAGCCCGAGGGCGCCTTAGCACCTAATGAGCCGTCCATATTGTACTAGAGGCACTTGGATATAGGGACCGCACCCACAGGACAGAAGAGGAGATGCCAAGTAGTTTCGGAGTCCGAGTCCAAGGATGTAGACAGTGGTAGAGAGGCTACCTAGGAGTCTTTTGGTGCATCTGGAGATGGTGGCGAAGGACGAGGCCGTAGATTCTACAGTCGTTGAGACAGCAGGGACTACACCCTCTGGTTCTATTCACTTGACCTCTTCTGATAGAGACAACACATTTGACTCCACTGGCGACAATGGGTTTGGTGACCACGACACCCATTCCTATGTTCGGCCAAATGAGGACACCCGTGAGTATGGTACCAGCAGTAGTGCAAGGAGTTGCACAACCTTTAGTGGGGTTGGCCGAGGGACCTCCAGCAGTAGAGGAGGTAGTGGAAACTGGAGCAGAGTCCGTGACCGTGGAACTGCCTAGTGGAGAGTTGCCTGGCAGAAAGTTGCAGAGTGTGGAGATGCCTATGAGAGAGGCAACAAAGTCACAAACTAAGATGGAGATAGTTGGGCAGATTCTAAGAGAGTAGAATCGTTTGGTGAGCCATCAAGAGGGACACGGATATTGGGGAGTAGTGCTATGATGGAGGCGGAGGCAGCAGTAGTGAACTCCTGGCTCAGCGAGTATAATATGACACTGATGCCACCGATTGGGAGGACTCTTACTTCCCCATGGCGAGTGTTACCTGCTCGTCACCAGATAGTGGATCTCGATGAGGGAAGCTCACCTACCAGGGAGATAGAGTTGCTTTTCCTGAGATAGAGTTGAAGTGGGAGCACTTGCTAGAGAGAGACGCCTTGCCCATTGGACAGATGGCACAAACTTTTGAGCACAACCGCATACGGGAGTCCCTAAGGGAGATTGGTGGTCGTGGCTTGGAGCAGTATCTGCAGGAGGTGGTCACAGGTGCCAAGCAGGGCGTGGCCTCTACCTAGTCACAAGCTCAGGAGGGAGGTGTCCAGGAGTTGGAATGGTTATTTTCTTTTGTGCGCGGTGGTTGTGCTCAGGCATTTGCAGCGTTTTATGAGTCTCGCGGATGGCCGACTACAAAGTCCCTGACAATGTTAGAGGATTGGGCTCTCTAGGAGAGAGTAGGAGAGAGTCGGGTGGATACCCTGATCTGAGAGATCGAGCAGGCTTTCCGTGAGGAGTATTATACACTTAGGCAGATAGAGCACCTCTCTACCACTCATGAGTCAAATGAAATCAGGAGCTCATTTCATCAAGAGAATGAAATCTTTCTCACCCTAGGTGTATGTTGCAGTAGCACCTAATCAACTATGGTCAGCATGGTGTACACAAAAAGAGACTAAAGAACTTCACCTGAATTTCCTAACATCTAGATGTATCCTCATATCTGATACAAGAGACAAGTGCTAAGGCCCAGAGTATGAATCTCCTAGTAACTATGTTTTTAGAAACTGCCAAAGTATAAGGCCTTAAGGTGGCCACCACCAACTGTTCTATCAGCAAGCTAGACTAAACTTACGCAAGTTGAGCAGAAAGTAATAGCATCTAAACAAATCATGGGGTTAAAGAAATGCCAATTTGTCAGAAATGGTAGCATTAACAACATTATGATCAGCACCATCTTTTTCATCTAAATTGGAATATACAGAACAGATGCCCATGCAGGTGCCTTGGATACCTTTATAATAACTCTCACATCAGTGCAAGCTGTAGCATTAATGCTGAGAAGGCATGTTGATTTTGAAGATGGTGATAGTCCATTTTGGTTGTCTTTTTCAATCAAAAGATAAATCCTCAGTCACGAGGTTCAAATTCAAATTCAAGTTTGGCAATCTTAAAATTCTGATAAAGTTCGACAAAGGCAAAAAGTCAAAAAAAATTGACATTAAGTTCACCTTATATAAATTTATTTATTTTTAATATAAATAATATATCCACAAAATTGTCAAAATGGTTTAACACTGCTAAATAATTTAACTAAATAACTCAAAAATATTTTAAAATAAAACAATATTTTATGAAATAACAATATCATATTAAATGTCATAAAATTTGGATGAAGTTCGGAAAGGGTAAAAATTTGCCAAAATTCAAATTTCATGGATGAAGTTCGACAAAAGCTGACTTACATTAAAAGTTAAAACCAATATCATAATCAGATTCTAATGAAATTTTAGTTCTAGTGACCTTGCTATAAATAGTTCACAACTTCTCAGGATATGCAATTGGTTCAAGATTGTGTTGGGATCAATATAGGAGCTGAAATGCCCACTGCAGAGGCTGATTTGGAAGTTGATTTAGCTCTTGAACAGGTTCCCAATGGTCCTGTTTTAGACATGAACAGAGTTGCTTGAGATGCACAGTGTGTACTAGTTGTACATATTGGACCTTTTGGTGATGGAGAAAAAGTAGTATCAGACTATATGGGATGCCATACAGATTGAATGTTGCTTCAAGAAGCCATGATGAGCTGCCAAGTACACATAGCTACAATCAGGCAACAGGCAAACTTTACATCATATGATAATAGCACATACTGCTTGTAGGAAGCACCATAGGTGCTACCGTAATGTGTGGCACACATTGTTGACTTGGTGGTCAGCACCTCCTTGGAGATTCGTGACATGGCTTAACCGCCTCCCGTGGATCCGGTTAAATCTGGCATTTGTATCGGGCATTGACAGTTCAAGGTTTTGGTGCAACGGCAAATGATTCCAACAATTGGTATCAGAGCCTTGGGTCACGGGTTCGAGTCTCCCTTCAATGGGTGCTGAAGGCTCAGTCGGTGCTGAGGGGGAGATTGTTGACTTGGTGGTCAGCACCTCCTTGGAGATTCGTGACATGGCTTAACCGCCTCCCGTGGATCGGGTTAAATCTGGCATTTGTATCGGGCATTGACAGTTCGAGCTTTTGGTGCAAAGGCAAATGATTCCAACACACATAACCTACCTCTCTCCGTATTTGAATCTGGACATAGCTTTTTTACTGTCAAGACAACTCAAGCTTTGTATATGCAATAAGTCTCACATTTAATGATGGTGATGATTCTGCTTTTGTTACTAACAATGTACAAGAGTCTTCTTTGTACAGGGTAGCACGAGGAAAATCAGAATGGAAGATAGCAATGAAGGCTCAGTATCATGGTTTGATTTTAAATGAAACTTGGCCACTTTTATATTTGCCACCAAATGAAAAATCAATTTCTTATAAATGTATTTATAAAAGCAAATTGAAGGCAGACGATGAGTAGGACAAACACAAAAGCAAGGCTTTTGACTGAAAGAATTGTCCAGCAAAGAAGAGATGGAATTGATAGATTATCAGTAGTCATTTGCATCTACACTAAGATGGTAAAAAGTAAATCATTGCCATTGCTTCTCAGTTATGTTGGAAAATGTTTCATATGGATGTTAAAATAGTTTTTAAATGGCAATCTAATTCAGGTTTACATGTAGCCAGAAGGTATTGTGCTTGCTGGTGAGGAAAAACTTGTGTGTAGGTTGGCAACAACACCTATTGGGTTGAGGCAATAGAAACAATATGTGGTTCTTGCTTACCCGTGATATTGCATCCATCCTAAGACTGAAGGTATATCCTGTTCTTAACTTGCCAACATCTAACCAACCCCAATCTGCATTTGTGAAATCAACTAGCTGAAGATCATCAGAAATGATATAACCAAATTCCAATGTGCCAGACATATCAAAGATCCTACCTGTTGCGCTCCACCCAGCTTACCAGGAAATCTACTAACATAGCCACCATCAAAGGAAAATTGCAGCCTTACAATAACAAAAAATTAGGCTGCCCATCAATTTTCAAAAAAAGGATGTGCCAACATATTGACAGAATTGTGACAAGCTGTTAACTTTCAACCAAGCCATTAATGAGAACTAGGAACCCCTAACACTTGATGCAAGGGAAGCAGAGCAAGTTGTACAAGGAAGAGAAGCAGTTCCCAGAATAGAGCCATCAGCTGAGATCATGGCTAATCAGCCAAGGGAGCCCCAAGAGGAGGTCAGAAGGGATACTATTACTTTCTAACCTAGAAAGAATAACACTCCATAAGGAGAGGGTTCGGATGGGTCATCTAGTGAGGATGAGACTCAGGGGATGCATATCAAGATATTTAGACCAGACCTACGTAACATACTTGGCACAATATAGAGATACTTGGTGGAATCGGAAGGCAGATTTGGTCACACATGAAGTTGCAGAGTTGTCTCACCAAATGGATATTGGTCTTGCTCCCTAAGTAGTTGATGAGGCTGAAAAGATCCTTGCATTCATGCAAGTGGACTGTGAGGGAACAAGTGCGGCTAGGGAGTGCACACTTCGGCCCCGTTTGTTTGCAGGAATTGGAATTTGAGACAAAACCTGATTATCTCAAAATCAGGTTTTGAAATTCCGGTTTTGTGTATTCGGAATATAATTTGGACCGTTTGGTTCACCCGGAAGATGGACTCATCATCAATCTCTCAAGATTCAATCAGAAATTAGAAAAGAGGGGGAAAAGAAACAAAGATGGCATGTGAATGGCAATTGGTATCACTGGTAGCCATGAAGGGGCACCCGGGCAGCGGCAAGTCCAGCATTGCTCAATTTCTGGCCAAATCCTTGAAATGGGCTCTTCTTGACAAGGACGATGTCCGCAATTCTACTCTTGCCCTTCACTCCCTGGTCGCATCAGCCCTCCTCAATGATCTTTCCTACGCAATCATATGGAAAATGATCTTTTCCAATCCACAAGAGAAACCATGGCGCTATCCCTTCAACAAAAGCAGACACGTGAATTCTACTATGCACTGTTGGACCCGACACCAAATAAAATCTAACTTATAAAAGACAAATTCAGGTTTAGAAATTGAATTCCACCTATTTAGGTGGAAGTGGAACTTCCAGACTTTCACCAAAAATGAGGATTTGAAAATAAAAGCCAGGTTATGAATTTTGACATCCAAACGACAGATTCAGCTCAAAATCGGAAGTCCCACCACCAATTCTAGTCATCTTCCAGCAAACAAACGGGGCCTTAGGCAGGCAAAGAGTGCTTGTAATGTCCCCTTTTTAGCTCACCATGGTTGGTGGTCTGGATTAGCCTATCAATGGCCCTCATAGGCTAATCAGTTGGATAGAGGGTCTCAGTTGGTCGAGCCAGAGGCTAGTTCCCCACTCCAATGATCAGGGATGTTCAGGATTGCTCTTCGTTTGAGTCAGATTGGCACACTTACTATTTATAGTAAGTTCCTATTTCAGGAAAGTCAGAGTTTCTATCTTTAGCAGGGCACCTGAATAGCTTGGTGGCAGTGTTGAGATTCAATATCGTTGACTGGAGCAGTTATTCAAAGACTTGCTATTTTTAGTAAGTCATTGTTGAGGAGTTGTTATATTTGGCAGGGGCACTCATACTCATGGTGTGCACAGTAATTGATTCATTCGTCAATTGGCTCAGTTTGAGGGACGTACTATTTATAGTAAGTCATTTTTAGCCAGTTGCTAATTTTATAATTTTTGGCAAGACACTTAGGTGCCAGACTCAGGTAGTGAGTATCTGGATTTTGAGTTGTTCATTCAAAGGAATTAATAAACTATTGATTTTAACAACGATTATTAATTAAGTATAGTTAATTAATAATTAAGTTGAGCTTATTATAAAGTGTCAAGTTCATTAAATGATTATTTAATAAAGTGATACTTTGGCGCCTAAGTCTTGGAGGGAAATATAATTAAATATTATATTTCAAAACATCAAAGCAATTATAAACAAAAGCTAAGTAATGTTTAATTATGAGAAGTGCATTTGTGAAGATACAAATCGATTTCTCTTGGAGAATTATAAAAAGCCAAGGCAAGAGAAAATAGATTCATTCTACTTGTGCATTTGTTTTTGATGAAATTGGTGGAGAGGAAACAAGGGTTTGAAGAATTTCAGCATGGTGGAATTGTAAATTCTACACAGCTTCTGCACTCTAAATTGGTGAAATAACCAACTAATTGTGCAAACCAGCAATGGCTTTATACAGAAGCCATGATTGAGATAATCGGTGGTGAAATTGAAGATTATTTCAGAAATTGTTAGTAGACGAAGAAATCAGTCAGAAATACTTTTCTTCCAGCCATTTAAGTTTGCATATGAGATTAATAAGGCAGCCGCGGGTTAATAGAGGCCACGATAGCTGTAGAAAAGGTAGCATTTGGGGTTTTGGTGGCTCGATTGGGTTTCCTGGGCGTTTTCCAGACATTTCCCAGCCTTGGCATCATTTCCTAGAGCAGTCACGTCTCATTGGTGGTGTTTATTGTGATCAGCAATCAGCTCCAGGTTCCCTTGTTTACATTAAATAAATTATAGATGCATGATTTGGTCATTGAAAATATCTGCAAATCTTCAAAAATTAAAAAAGCAAATATTTTGAAAAAACACCAAAAAATACAAAACTTCAAAGTAAAAACATTTCCAGCAGTGTTTGTCAGAGTTAGAACCACAGAGGGTTCTTACAGTGCTAGGGGTGAATTGTCAGACCATATTAGCAAATTTCAAGAACAACTCGCCCAACAGACCCAACACACCACTGTAGAATGTGAGTGTCATATGGCTAGGGAAGCCACCTTGGCCGAACAAGAGGCTCAATTGATTCAACAGGAGAGTAGATGACCAGTTGGCAGCACAGAGCAGGCAATTGGCTCGGAAGGAGAAGCAGTATGAGGCCACGGTCCAGGAGTTGGAGCAAACTAAGACTGACCTAATAGAGGCAACTCTCATGGTTAAGGGGTGAAGGGAACGTGAGCTCATGGCTGAGCGTGAATTGAAGATCCATACAGAGTAGGTGCAGTGCCTTCGCCAACAGCTCTCCACTACAGGAGCCGCATCTATATCAGAATCCTCCACTTGTCCAAGGACATCCTCTCACCCTCCTCGTCCTCAGTAGTTTATGTTGTAAATAGCCCCGTTTTTAATCAGTTGTGTAGAAGATGACTTTCTTTTTGGGGGGACTGAGGTAGTCAGCTGAATATGCCAAGTAAACTATGTTTGTAATTGGGTTGTTAGTCACCCAGACAAGTGGTTGGGTAGTTGACAGTTCCTGACGATTGGTAATCTTAACCAATCAAGGACTGCTATATATGTGCTCATTTTGTATGTGTCGGGGACCGTCTGTGATTACCATGTACACATTGCATATCAAGCTGAATGGACTAAATGCTCTACCTTTCTGGAAACTATATTCATGATTGACATTCTATGTTCTATAAGTTACATTCTTGTTTACTCTGTATGTTAAGTAACATAACCTTATTGGAGTTAATAGCTTACAATAAACCATTTTGAATTTCAATTGGGTGGTTCAAAATGTTGATATCTTTTCAATTTGTGTACGCAATTTTACCTAGAAACTAACGTAGAGGCCATTCATTGGCTTACAATACCCATTTTGAATTGGGTGGTTCAAAATGAGGATATCTTTTCAATTTGTGTGTATGCAATTTTTCCTAGAAACTAACATCTTAACCACTATATCTGTTCGCAAGGATTCAACCTCTAAAATATCATGTACTAACTTGAGTCGAGTCAAATGTGAAGAAGCAATTTAATTTTACCTCAATACTGTCAACAATGCCTACCAAAATGATTAAGTCATCCATATAACAACAAATGACCATAAAATCCACCAAACCCATCTTAAAAATCGGAAACATATGGATTTGGATTTCCATTGAACCTTAAATTTAATCTCAACATTATCAATTTTTGTCTACCAGATCAAGAGCGAGTAGCAGATACATTTACAAAACCTTTGCTCTGAGAACTTCATTATAATGAGTAATTTTTTTTCATGTTGACCATTAAGGAAAGGTGTTATGATAGTTTAAATAAAGGTTCTCATAAATGTTACCGATAAGTACATACATTATAAAAGTATATTCACATTGGAAATAAATGCACATTATCATAATATTATGCTCTACAAAAAGTAGCAATCAAGAAGGTTTCATGATTACTGTTGTACTTCAAAACCAAATGAAAATCAGTTGGGCATCTTTCTCACTATCTTGCATTAAGTTTTAACCAATTTCATTTTCATAATGATTGGCATTCACCAAGCATTCTCTCTCCATTTTCTGAGATTGAATGTTCTCTTATCTGTCTGGTTTTTTCTTAAGTTAATTATCATTTACTGTATAAGTTGGACATATTTCATATTGCCTAACCCTACACAGGCCTCTCAAAATATATTTAGATTCACCAAATGGAGAACCCGTGCACCATTTAGCCATTATTCAATATTCAATATAGTTAATTATTCATATGGATATTGATATAACTAAAACCATCCTTGTTATTGATCATTACTATCAAAGCTTGTTTGTTCTTATAATATTCAAATTTATTGATTGATCCATGCAATCAAAAGTTGGTCTCAACTATTGGTGCCTGTCAATCAACCACAAAACAATCAAACTTTATCATTTCTATCAATGTATTCTATAAGAATTTGATGTGTTGGCACCAGTCATGAGATATAGACTGTATGCATATCTAGAAAGTTCAGAATTCCCATGATCCACCATTATACTTTACAAAGGATGCTTTATGGAAATCACACTTCCTATGGTTGTGGTCTTTGAAATCAGAGTTCTATCAAAAAGAAAATATTCAAACTGCAGGACAAGAAAACCAGTTGATAGCATGATACTGCAGAATTCAATAGCCATGTATTTCAACATCTTTACATAGGTGGTTCTATATCCATTATCATATGATATATCTGCTTCTTATATCCTTTGTTCTGAGTACAATTTGTCCAGTTATTTAATAACATAAGATCATTTGACCATTCCAACAAACAAATAATTCCTCTTCTAAATGAAATTTCATTCTGTTCTGTTCTATTTTTCAAAACTGAGTTTACCTTGATTCTTTCCTAAGAGAGTGAAGCAACTTTCCTTATAAGAAAAGATTCATCAACACAAAATAAAAAATCTGCATGCATACCTAATATCCTGATGCTATCATGTAATTATATAGAATTATTGTTAATGCATGTATATCATATGTAACAATATGAGATTGTCACAATCCTCATAAGATAACCCTACAGATGTAGGTTTTGTCTCAAGATCAACACAAATTTTCACATTTAAGAAAGCAATTTGTTAAATGTACCTCATTCTCTGATATGATGATTATTCTTTCATCTGAACCAGGAACAGGATCAGTGATTTTAATATTCACACCAATATCTTCACGAAGCCTTTTTATTAGGCCTCCATCCTCCCCAGTGACACTCCCAATTTTTTCATTTGGACACAGAATCCGAAAAACAAGCTCCTCACCATAAAAGGATTGCTCATAATCATTTTCACGAGGCTCATAAACATCAGGAGTATATACAGAAGATTTATGATGGTGACTTGAACTCCTACTGCCACTAAATGCCACAGATGATCTTGTTCCTGACACAGGAGGATCTAAACCTGATCGACGTGACATAATATTTGCATAAGGTAAAGCATCATCATTAGGTGGAGAACGATGTTCAGGTGAGTACATTCTGCCATGTGGGGTTTGTTGACCACGCTCTCTAGGGGGATTATCTTTCAATCGGGTTGATATAATTCTCAACGCTTTCTTCACTGCATTCAACTCACCTACAACCTGTAACAGCACAAAAAGGTGGCCGTGTGAGGAAAACATTTCATGCGCATTGTTGAAAGTTCAATCCATGTTATTCAACTTCAAATATTTTAATCTATAAACGTGTAATTAAATTCTACAACCATGCAATATTTCAGGGGAATAGTGTTAGTAACCTATTTAGTTCTCTAACAATAACAACAATATGCTATACCAGAATGAATTAACTGAACTCTTGCTCCACAAAGCTCAATAGAGCCGTGATAAAAACAGAAATTACAATTTAAATCATCCAATCAAACACTTGCTAACAAAGAATGACTCTAGCAAAACACTTTATTTACAATGGCATAAGAGAACGGCTGTTGTGATACACCAAGAACATTGGTAGAGTTTTAAATGCAGGAGTATAACATATGCCTCTTATCCTTACCACTCAAATACATTGGCAGAGTTTTTAATATTAGTATTGCACATTCAGAGTTTCATGCCTACAAATTTAGTACAATGAATAAGATCGTCAAGTGTACCTTCATAGAAAGCATATAAGAAAAAACCCAATGCCTTTTAACCCATTAGTAAAATGCAGAACAAGGAAGAAGGTTGCTTTTAAAACAAAAAAATTAAGAAAGGAAAAAACAAAGAACCATCTCAGAATGCTTATGAAAGAATACCAAATCAGAAATAATCGGCATAGCCAATAACTTCAATAAGAGTTGGTAAATCATCCCAACCTAAACGATACATCATTTCAAACACATGGCACTATTACACACAACTGAGCATATATCATGACAAAAGTCATCAGGGCAACACGCCAAACATGGTTCTGCGGCAGTAATTCCAAAGACAAATGTGAGCATTTAGACGTTCCAATCACATCCACCATTTGATCAGACAATGCCCAGCAAATATAAGGCCATTCAATTTCAAACAATAAACAAATCTAAAATGAAATAAGTCAAATTCATCACCAGAAAGGGATAAATCTCAGTAGAAAATATTTCTACCGCCATTTCAGAACTGATCATCTCAAGCTTGGCTATAACCTAATCTTGACTAGGTGTCAGACCTATTCCTGCTGAAGTAGACCTACTCCAACTGAAGCACTACCAAGTTTATAAATATTCCCCTAACAACATTCAATAACCAAAAAAAATACTAATGCATGGCAAGATTACCATTTTCATGTCCCCAAATAATCATTCAACACGCCAAACATGGTTCTGCAGCAGTAATTCCAAAGACAAATGTGAGCATTTAGACGTTCCAATCACATCCACCATTTGATCAGACAATGCCCAGCAAATATAAGGCCATTCAATTTCAAACAATAAACAAATCTAAAATGAAATAAGTCAAATTCATCACCAGAAAGGGATAAATCTCAGTAGAAAATATTTCTACCGCCATTTCAGAACTGATCATCTCAAGCTTGGCTAAAACCTAATCTTGACTAGGTGTCAGACCTATTCCTGCTGAAGTGGACCTACTCCAACTGAAGCACTACCAAGTTTATAAATATTCCCCTAACAACATTCAATAACCAAAAAAAATACTAATGCATGGCAAGATTACCATTGTCATGTCCCCAAATAATCATTCGTTGGCTAATTAAATAAAGGAATTAATTATTTAATATTAATTACATGAACAAATTAATATTAAATAATTACAAGGAAACATTAAGTTACTTGTCAATAAAGTATAATAAAGTAGTTCTTTTACTGGATACAACTGATTTTGGTTGTGAATAAAGAGACAGGCTTGCAAAGACACGGATATGCTTGAATATTTTGTGAGAGTGATTGCAGTTGAAGACAAACCCGACTCCTTTCATCAGATTGTGAGGTCTGGCCTAGCGGAATTAAGTGGTGACAGAGGAAGAATATTTGTGGGAACAGTTCGAAATTGCAGAGATCATACAACGATGGCCATCTTTCGGTCCGTCAGAACGCGGGTCCCATTTGGAGGCTTTGACGTCTAGCGTTCCGCATCTGTGCTTCGTCGGAGTTGGAGATATCAATTACAAGAAGCCTAGTGGCTTAGAAGTTCGTGACGGATCTACAAAAGTCTTCCACATCATCCTCATGTGAAGACAAGCGGAACTGGACATGTGTTTCGGTGACTTCCAGCCTTTCGCATCTTTTCTCAAAGGAAGACGAACGCTTGTCGTATACGACAAGTTCTTTTTGCAAGATGACAAGGCAAACATAGCATCCGACAGGGCAAGAGGACACGGGCTGCTAAGTTATCGTGTCTGTTCCATCCGCCAATGATGGGTCCCGTGGCTGGACTGCGGAAAGACAGCAGATTCGAACTGGACGAATCACGGCGAATGTCTGTAGTATATTAAGAATCAGACTGAGAACAGGAAGCTTGGATTATTCTACTATAGATGTATACACAAGTGCACCATTAAAATTTAAACTTATATTTTGTGGAATTTATATTTTGTAGTATACTTGATTATTAAAATTCTGGAATACACAAGGACTCTTATGTGCATGTATTGAATCAATGGTAAATGAACATATGAATGTTAGCAATATAAGTTGTCATTAGTGTATTTCATCAAACCCATTCACACTGGTCAACGATCACCGGTCGCTCGCATTACTTAGATGACACCGGTAGATAAGCACATAGTTTATGCACCGGTCAACTAAGCAGTTAGATAAACCGGTAGACTGAACCAAGTACTTAGTATCGGTCTTATTCAGCATCCAACGACAAACCGGTACCCGCTCTAACTGATAGAAAAATCCGGTCCAGTTTTTGTGGAACAGTTTGAGTTAAGAGCCTGATTATGTGAGACATCCATTATTCTGATGCGAAGTTAACCTTTCAACAAGAGTTAGCTTTAAGTTCTACGGATGATCTCAAGATAAACTCTAGATCACAACGCACAGCTTTCTTGCATTGCATATTTTATGGTCAAGTTTATTCCTCGGCGGTTCTATGAGTCAAGAGGATCACTCTTGTATAAATATTTGTAATAGGATGCAAAGTATGTTGTTGTTGTTGAGAAGTGAAAATCGCAGAGAGCAGAGGAAAGATATCTTCTGAGGAATGCTACAGGCACAAAGGTGAAGATAGAAATGAAGATCAATAGCCAGGCAAACAGGGGAAGGAATCAACAGGTACGATCTAATCAGACAATCAGTGTCATTATAGATCACTGTTTTTGAAAGATATTTCATCATATACAAACCCCTATATTAGGGTGGACCTAATCGGTTTGTTGTAAAAATCCCCTAACAGGGTAACATCGTGTTGATGTGCAAAGTCCTGTAACCAGGCAACTCCTAACAGGGTTTAGATCTTAACAGATCTCTTGTAAAATCCCTTAATTGGGTAGCACCTTAACCAGTGCTTTGTAAGCTCCTAACAGGGCGCCTTCATTTAGAACTAGTGAAGTTGTGAGCTCTGTCTCACCATGGTTTTTTCTCTCTAACCGAGGGTTTCCACGTACAAATACTTGTGTAGATCTGTGTGATTCAGTTTATGCTTGTGAATGACTGTTGACTTTCTACTTTGCATTCAAGAATCTGTTTACAAGTTTAAAACAATAAGATTTAGTATTTTCTGATTCACCCACTCCCCCCCCCCCCCTCAGTAACCGGTAAGGTAATAACAATGAATTGCCATCCAATTTTCAAGAAGTATAATTTATTATCAGAATATTTGCGTTCTTTTCCTGAGACTAGCTTCCAGGAATTCGGGAATTTCACAACCATTGATTACAAGACAGCAACAACAATCTGTACTTGCACTGCAGCCACTGAATGTGGTATGTATAATTCCTCACAAACTTGTCAAATTCATATGAGTGGATAAAAAATCCTTAAAATACAGCTACAGATTATTGTCTTTGGCACTAGGGAGTGGATGATGCAGCATCAGCTGATTTATATAAGGCATTTTTGCAAGCTGGGTCGTGGATTTACTTTAAAACACAAAAGACTCCAAGATTTGCAATCTAAACTCATAGTTAGACATCATTGTTTTACAAATCAATTTAATTACAACATCTTTTCATTTCATCAGTAATAGAATCAAGAAGGTAATGAAATTGATTCTCTCGTAAGAGAAGCATTGTTACATCTTGGTGTACCATCTACTTCTTACATAACATGAAGACTTCTCCATTAAGCAACACCTAGAATTTCACATTTTGACTTAACTGAAACAAATAAATGGAGAAGCAAGTAAATAACAACCAACCTTTGTTTGTACTGTTGTGAGTTTTTTCACACCATTGCCCCATTAAAAATGGGGACCCCCCCTCTTTTTGCTTTAGCGGTAGGTGTTTTGGCAGTTCTCCCAGGATGGTGATATTAAAGGAAAGTTTGAAGTGGCCTGCAAAATTTGGAGATGATTCGAGAGGTTGAGCAGTGAGATTTTTTGGTGCAAAGAGGTTGGGTTCTGATTGCAAAACGATGAAAATTGTGATTTTGGCTGTCTGTATTTTGGTTTTTCAACGAGATGATTTTTGCCTACAAATCCAAATTAAAGATTTGGATTTAGAATCGATTTTGAATATATTTTTGACTTTAAATTTTTTTGCAAGCAAAATCTAGATTTCATGGACTTATAAAATTTTTGGGAAATTCGGCGAAACATTGCAAATTGTGGAAATTGAAAAAATGGAATTGAGTAATTTTATTGAGTAATTTTGACTAAACAATTTTTGAAAAATCCAAATTCTAAGTGTCAAAATTGCAATTTTAATGTTCACTTTTCACAAGTTGGTAGGACCGTAGGCATGTTCCTGCGAGTTGGTAGGGGTGCTCTTGCATCTTGGCAAAATTTTAATTAACTTGATGAAAGCTCAACATTTCAAAATGGTAAGATTAAGGTGAGAAAATAATTTTCTTTTAGCCAAGTGGAGTTATTATTTTTGAGAAAATTATTTTGGGCTAAGAAAAATTACAATTTGTGAGGAGACAAAATGATTTCAAGTTGGCAAGCAAGTCTTTGCAACTTGGCAAGTGTGATTGTCCAAGTTAGAGGGGTTGGCTTGGTAGGTTGGTGTAAGTTGGTGCAAGATGTGAGGTAAGCTATTACAAGATGACAAGAGGGATATTACAAGTTGGAGAGGGTGTTCTTACAAATATTCACAAGCTCCTTTACCAATTTCATGAGGTGGATTAAACAAAACTTTCATTTTCAACATGCCACCTTGCAAGTTTGATTTGAATAAAGACCCTATTGGTGCAAAAATTGATATAAACTTGAGTCCATTGCCTTGCTTGAAATTCGAAATTAATTCGGGAACCCCCTTGTGTACTAAATTCGATGTATTTAAAGGCTTAATTGGTGTGAAATTCAAGGCAAGTTATTGGGTCCACAATTGGGAGAGTTTAAAATTTAATTAGGGGCCTACATTTCAAATTTTAATTTTTGGGGCCTATTTCAATTTCGGATTCGGCTAATTTAAATCCATAATTTTGTTAAAATCGATGCAATTTTGGTGCCCATGTTTGCAAGTTTCAATTGAGAGAGATTTTAAAATTCAAGGAAATTTAATTATTATAATTTTGGCCTAAATTCCAATCGATCCAATTTAATCAAGGGCTGGAATTAATTAAGGTGAATTTAATGCAAGGGGATGTGATTTAATTTTATTTCTTTTTCCCCCATGCAAATCGTCCATTTTGGGCAATTAGATGGGTATTTAAAGAGGCATTTGGGCATCATTTCTCATTGTTTCCAAGAGAATTTTATGATTACAAATTCTGGAAATGCATTTCAAGCCATGGACGATTTTGTTTTGAGGATTTTGTTGGCCATTTTCATGTGATTTTCTCAAGTTTGAAGGCTTCTAGTGGTGGCGAGTTGGTCTTGGGGTTGAAGACATCATCTTGGCATTCATTTTCACCTACCTTTTGAGCAATTCTCATCTTCTTCGTGCCCAGAAAATCAGAGATTTAAGCAAATCCAAATTTGGAGTTGGTGCATTGCAATCTTGACATCATTTATCCAGCTCCTAGGGCATCAAGTTACATCCATTGAACATGTTTTTTGCCTAGATCACGTGGATAAGTTCATGTTTTGTGATTGAGCAAGTTAGTTGAATGAAATGCAATGATAATCCTAACTCAATTAGCTTGATCAAATGTTATTTTCAAAGTTTTATTGGCAATACTTTATCAAATGAAATGGAGTGACTTGTTTCTTTACCCTTTTTTGGGTTGGCATGGGAGTTCTTGCAACTTGGTGAGGGCCCTCTCGCAACTTGGTAGGGTTGACAGGAAGGAGGATGCAAGGTTTAGGTTCAAGTCTCTCAAGTGGCAAGGGAGTTCACACCAAGCTCAAGGTGAGATCAAGGGCAAGTTCAAGATTTAAGTACATGAATCATTTCAAGATCAAGACATCAAATGTACAAGTACAAGAAAGAAAGTTCAAGACATGGCAATGAGAAAATTCCTAAGGACTCAAGTTGTTAGAGGTGTTGCTGCTAGTTGGTAGGCATGCTCCTGCAGGTTGGTAGGGTTGTTCATGAAAAGAGGTGGACAAGGTTGAGCATCTAAAGGATATCTTCCCTCCATCAAAAGATCAAATTATAAATGAAATTTTGTTTCAGGGGCGCTGGCGCTGCCCCCAAAACCCCTATTGAGGCATTTCCCCCAACCCCTAGCTGGTCAAGGGACTAGAGCTCACAAGGGGGTTACCCCCCCTTGCAACCCCACGCACTCATGCATCAACAATACCTTTTCATTATTGCAAGGTTGAGATACTATTTTTCCTAACAAAAGGAATGAAGAACCTCCAACGGAATTGTAAGTACATCATTGCAATTGGAGTCAGAGAAGAACATAGTTCGACAGGTACTACAGACGATCGTACCCATCAAAGTGACAGACATTCTTCAAACTATGTCACTAAAAGAGTGGCAATTACCAACACGATTGTGATGTCCCCTTCTAGCTAGAGACATCATTCTAGCTATTGATTAGCCTATCATTGGACCCTCATAGGCTAGTAGAGACGCATAGAGGGTTAATTTGTACACAGAGGAGATATGCTTATCTAATGGTTCAAATTTTGCAAAGCTCAGTACCCTTGATTTGGTATGGAGAGGTTTCAGCCTCCGTTTGTTTGAGTTTTGCTATTTTTAGCAACTTTTAGAGTCATAGAGGTGGACCCTTGCTATTTTTAGACATATTATTTGGTCACATGCCAACTCCAGTTTCAGACGGTTAAGTCAGATTCACATTTTTGAGGGAGTTATCCAATTTTCAATGGTTATATATTAATTAAATGAAAAAGGATTTAATATTAAGTTGTAAATTGAATTTATATTAAATCACTTAAGTGATGGGTCTAAGTATCATGAAGGGGGCCAAATTAATGTATTAATTTATTGGAATGTTTTCCTAAGTCTAAATCATTAAATTTATTTAATGATTATATTTTAATGCCTTAATGAAAAAAATTGCAGCATTCCAACGAATTGCGATTTAGGGTTGGAAAGCCTATTTATGGTTGGTGGGAGAAGAAGGAAAACATTTCATTGTTATTTTGCAAATTGATCATTGTGATTTTGAGCTCTGAGAAGGGGTTTCCGCTTTGCCATTGAAAAATGTAGTTCTTCTATGTGCATCCATTTGAGCTGGTGAAATATCTAGTGAATTTCAAATTTCAGAGAGTTTCATCCAAAGACTCTATTTGTGCTTCAACAGTATTAGTTTCAACAGCAGGAAGAAGATAGTATTTAATTGCAGTTTTATGGAGGAATAAGTCGAATCCATTATTCTCTTTCAGATTTACAGCCACAACATTGTAGAGTTAAAATAAATAAGTTCCTGCAACAGCTGGTGTATTCTCCCAGGTTTTTTATGCATTTCATAGTTGTCTTTGTTAATCATTTTCCAATAAATGATTGTCTTGATTTCCTTTGTATTTCATTTGGAAAATAAATAAAAGTTGCAGCAGTTAATTGAATAGTTTCAGAATTTCAGATTATTGCATATTTGCTTTTTATTTCTAAAACCCTTGAAAATCCAAAAAAAATCATAAACTTTCAAACAACAAATTGAGATAAACATCTGCAGCAGTTAAGGACCGATTTGGGGTTCTTACAACGATCAATGACAACAAAGTCGACCAGAACCAATATAACCCGTGAGAGGAGTTGATAGTGAAACCACCACCCAAAGGTAACCAGGCTATTGATCCCATGTTGTTGACAATGAGCATCAGGAGGAAGTCGTTTGTCGTCAAGATGGAAATATGGGGAAGAATTTGACAAATGCCATTGTTGTCAAAGGCTCAAGAGACAAAGTGCTACAAAAAGATACTTGGAAATGCCTTGGAAGACCAACACTCCGGCTGTCAAACTTCCACTTGGTAGGGGTCAACCTACACATTATCAAGCCATTGGGGACACTAATGGCACAAAAAGTAATTATCAGGACACAACAATTCATCTTGGACTTCCTAGTCATTTCGTTGCAGAAGAAGGCATACGATACACTCCTCAAGAGGCGATGGTTGATTGTTGTCAAGTCACATCACAATTGGAAGCGGAACATGTTCTCAAAGAAAAAAGGAAGTACATCATCAACCTAAGAAATCAGGCAATGAGCAAGAAATTGGCATCCTCCAAATCAAAGGTTGAAGAGGAAGATTCGGGCATGGACGAGTTGCCTGAATGTAATGTCCCCTTTTGGGGTCACATTATTTCTTGTCATGTTGTTAGCCTTCTCATCATGGTCCGGTGGGCTAACCGAGGCTTGGCAGTGATCAATGGGATATTTGGCCTAGGTGATTTCAGTTTCAAGCCAATCAAAGCAGTTTCCACAGGGTTTCCAGGGTACTTACTATTTATAGTAAGTCGGCAAAACTCAGTTTTCCTGGCATTTTAGTAGTGAACTTGGAGCGTCTCGCCGAGAGCTTTCCGACAAGCTATCTCACGTCATCATCCAAGTCCGTTTGGTCCTCTGTTTTAATGCCAGAAGATTCCTTACTTTATTTATTATGTCACTTTATAACTTAACGATTATATTTATTTAAAAGTGACTTTAAGTGGATTACGAAGAGACAAAGTGGGGAAACTGAAGAGTGATAGCAGTAGCTTTAAAAGAAGGCTTGGAGTCTCATTTATGCATGCTCAGTTTATGAATTTATTTCTCTTGGAGAATCCAGAAAGCTTCAGCTTTCGATTCTGAAACCTGAGGACAGAAACCTTCAAGCTTTCTCAGTGGATTGGACGAAAACCCAGTTCATCTCCAGTGCAGATTCACTGCAGAGTTCGTCATTGGTTTACAGGTTCTTGATCATCCAATCTTCCTGTAGTATTCTATATTTCAGATTGGATTATTGTAGTTTCATTGTTTCGTATTGTTGTTGTATAATACGATAACAATTTTCTGAGTTATGTAATGGAATGTATTACTGGTTATTGTTGTTGAATCAAATGGTTATTTGCATGTATCTATTTGGTTAAATCTCCATGAGATATATTTGTGGAAATTCGGAAAAGACCGGTTCGGGTCATTACACTAAATGGACTATTTCACTAGCAAATGGAGGACTGTGAGGTATTTTCGTCAACATGTAATTTCGTTGAAGCCAAAACTATCTATGAAGTGCAGCCAATGATAGTGTGTAAAGTTATGGACAATACATTTGACAGTATGAAGATTGAAAATGGAAAGAAAAAGCAATGGGAGTTGAAAAAATTAAATAAAAACTTAAAAAGGCAAAATATGGGGTTCACCAGTGAGAAAAAACTTTTACAAAGGAGTATTAAACTAGTATAACACTCAATACCCAACGCACAACCTCTGAGGAGTTATATCATACGACATCCAAGTCTTCATTTCATACGACATCATTTGGTAGGTGCAAAACTTCATAATGTACAACCCTATCTGCAACCACATCTCATATGACCTACATATAGTCTATGTGTACGATGGCATATTTAGGTACAACCCCTCGATGGTTCTTCATACATTCTATACGAACACACTCATTGTGGAACTTTTTGCCTTTTGTACGATATCCATGGTTATTACAATCCGTATGATGTGCGTTTCATCTAGCTCTCCACCTCGTATGACAAGTTATTCATAACATACAGTTGGTTATTCTTCCCATATGATGGCAAAGTTGCAAACTCTCCAACCCTGTACAGTTGCCTACAAACTCCCTTTGGCCCTCCGAAATATTTTTTCACACCGTACAGGTCATACAGGCACAACCTCTCAGCATAGTTCACTCTCTGATATGTCTCCTTCTGGTCAGTATAAGGAATCTCACACAATTAGAGTGTGGCTTTTGAGCAATGTATGGCTTTTCGTACGAGTGCAAGTATGGCCTCTATTAGACACTATACAGCATTGTAAGTGTGGGCAATTTGGAAGTTCAGCAAGTTTTTTAACATCATAAAAGTACAGTTCCTTGAGTGCATAAAATTTTGTGGATCATGGTGTGTCAAATGGCATAGACCAGTACAGACGCATCATAACCTGGTATATGCACTTCATAAACTGATGGCATTGGTACAACAATCTTATGCAAGATCCATACAACTTCTAGCATGGCCATCTATTCTAAAGTGGAGAGTGCAACTTGATCAAAATTTTGACATCATACGATGGTTAAACACTGTGAAATCTCTATTTTCTGGCTTCAATAGTATTTCTTTTGACATCTTAAAAAATCATGAAAATGATGCACACCATAGAGTTTTGTGTGATTCTTAAGGTCTTCATTTGGTCTTGATGGAAGGGGCCTTGCCCCTCAACCCTGCCCTGTATCGCGACAAGGAGCGCCCTAGGCGCTGCCCCTCAACCCCACTGGGGGTGCTGCCCCCAAAACCCTACAAGGGGTGTTGCCCCTTGATCCTGCTAGGGCCATTGTCCCCAAATCCCCATTTGATTTTCCAAGTACACTACAAGTTTGAGTTTGCACAGTACAAATCCTTGTCTACGCTCTTGTCATTAGTCTTCCCAAATACTACTTGATGTGTACTTGTCGTCTGGAAGGCAACCTTTTTTTCTTTTGAGGGGGATGATGTAGTCAACATACAATATCTATTGTTATATCTATTATCCAACAATGTATTAATTGTTCATATTAAGTTGTTTGTCACTCTCGTGTAGTTATACTTATAAGCATCAATTGGTTGACCATTGTGTTCCTCTTGGCAATTGTATGGTTCTTTAAATATATTGTGTATCATCAAGGAAGGTAGGATGGTGTAGTCGAATGAACTGTAATCCATGGCCAACCATCTCTGGTCTTCTTCTCCGTAATAATTTCATGAGCGAATAAAAATATATTTTACTCCTGTATCTGGTACACACTGTCATCTTTATTATTACTTCATTTAATTTATCAGATATTGCAGTAAACAGTATGCCTAGAGAATAAAATTACAAATTTATGTATGTTGATTTGCAAAACTAATTCTATCTTTTCAATCCTCCAAACTTGAAAACACCCCTATCAACACTCACATAATGGTTAGGGTGTGTGTACTAGTGTAGCATCTGGCACAACCACAGCTACAGCCAAATTGGAGCTAATCACTAGTATTTGTTATGATGCCCACCCAAGCTTTGGCATTTTAGGGCAGAAGCACCAACCATGAAGAATCAGCCATGGAAAATCATACATAACTCTTGACTTCTGCATTCATAGACTAGTCTTTCAAGCGCTTTTCTGTCCATAAAGTATCTTTTTTATTTTCTTGTTACATACCTTCAAAGATGCTTTTATCTGATTATGCTCTGCCTTCTCCACAGTAACTGTTGCTGAGTTTGTTTCATAATTCTACTCGTAACCCTTAATGCTGTTACAAGCCAATCATTTTCTTTCTTGAATTCATTTGCATCATTATCACATTGGGTCTACAACATTTTTATTTAGTTACTCTCTCTCTTCAAATTATCACATCATATATCAGCGTGCCTGTATAGTTAAACTATCTACTCCATAAATTATAAATACAGACAAAAGTAATGCCAGGATGAATAACCAAATACCTCCTCAAACATGTCTTCAATCACAACAAATATATTATTTGGTCAAGAGGATGTGTTGGTTAGTCAACCATCTAAAATCAACTCATAACAATACAGGTAGCTCCAATCAGGATTAGTCCAGAACATTAAATTATTTGCCAACATACATATATTCAAGAGTGCCAAGACAATAAATACAAATCTTTCCAATTATTCACATGCTAAAACTAATGCCCATACAGCACTACCACTAATAAGAGTAGAAAGAGAATTCGAAGGGTCTATGTAAGTGTTCGAGGAAAACAAAAGGATAGAGATTGCAAGTAAATTTTATGGCTCATCGAATGTCACCGGTATGAACCAATTCCATTAATAAGAAAACAATTTGTATATTAAGTGCAATCAAAGAAAACCAGCCAACTTTATGCCTATATTTAAATCAGAAATATAAATTAATGTGAGCACACAAGGAAAGCGAAAGTTCTATTGCAGTAAACTGTAAAGTTTGAAATATGATGCACAAACATGTAATGGCACTGTACCACTTTTATTTAGCAAACTAACTTTTGTGCTTCAATCAGGAATATCTAGAAACATGTTAAATAAATGCATAGTTAATTAAACGGTTTCTATTGTAACATGCACAGTTTGGGTTGCTATTTCTACTGCAATATGCACAGTTATCTAGGTAATTTTGTTTGACATTTATGCAGAGAAGTTGATCATTTTAAAGTGGACAAGCCTGTAATGTATATTCTGAAGTGAATGGAAGTGGACTCAACATAAGAGAGGAGAAAGTGAACTATGTGCAGGTAATTAATTATTATCATGTACAATAGGTCTTGAATATAGTCAAGTATTACTGAGAAAGCAATTCTACAGATGTTTTTGATTTCATCTAATGGTGGAGTGTTTTAATTTGCTACACTTTGTACTTATTTTATGAAACTGTTCAATAACTAAAAGTCTATGTGTTCAGCCCCCCTGGATCTGCCAGCTCAAGTGTGATCTGGCCTGGATATAGGTCCAGGTTTACTCTGCAGGGGGGACCGCCCAGGATTCGGTTCTTGACCTATGGGTCCATCCAAGACAAACCCAAGCAAACCCAAGGCAAATTTCATGCCCAGCCAGCCAGTCTTGCTGCAGCAGCCCATCAGTTTTTTGAAGTTCTTTAACTTTTATTTTTCCTCATATTTCGCATTTGACTTTGACTATTGGACAAAGGTTGTCATTGATGTCAAAAGTTTGATGTCAAGGTATCTGGAAGAAAGCAAGGTATCCGAAAGAGTGCAATTACTGTCATGTCTATGTCTGAGCATTTGAATTCCAGGAGTACAATGACAAGTTATGTTGGTGAGATAAGTTAAAGTATGTTTGTAATATCATCTTGTATTTACTCCATTTGTTGGAGGTGATCCAAAAGGTCAGTGGGATGTTTCTAAAGTTTCTTGCTTAGAACCGGTATGAGTGCCCACTTGCACTATCATGATGTTTGACTCTGCATTCTAAGGCACTTGAGAGTTATGGCTTGCAGCTTGGAAGTAATGCAAAGCCACATGTAAAGTGTCAGTTTCCAGAGATTCGGTGGTAAGCTTCAACTAACAAAAAGTTAGAAGTGATCATTGCCCAACGGGGTTGATGTTCTGGATTGATGCACCAAAGGATTGTAATGTATATTCACCGAAGATAGCATGTGGATGACCATTTGGACTAGATGAGTCTACATTAGATAAATGCATAGCGTGTCCGTTCTTCTGGAGTAACATATGGGCTTTTGGACCAGGCCTATTATACATTTGGTTAAGGGTTATTATCTAGTATGAGCTATTATTGATGTGAAGTTGGAGTGATACAACGTGAGCTGCATTCCAATCATTGTGCAGTTTCATCAAAAGATCGTATGCATTGTATGAGGAGGTTCTGAAGGTTATTCAGATCAAAGAAAAGATGTGTATTCAATTTGAAGGTCCGCAATTTATATCCATTGTATCTTTGATGAGATTGGTGTCTCACATTCTGAGTTGGTGCTCAGATCTTGGTTTTGGGGATTGCTGTCTTCTGTAACTTGGTGCCTGCATATACAATTGGAGATTGGTGTCTCCAATAAGTTGGTGCCTACTTCATATTGCAAGTTCTCTATTATTTTTGTGAGGCTAGATTTGAGCAGTGGATTCAAGCAGCCATTCTCACTATGGTTTTTCCCTTCTGGGTTTCCACATACATCTGGTGTTCTTATGTGTTGATGTGTGATTATGTTTACGGCTTGCTTGACTAAACTAATGATAAAGTAAGATCCGGTAATTGTTCTAATGATTTGGATCTGAGATTGGTTGTGATGCTTGGAGAAGCTATTAATGGTAAGTAATGTTTGATCAAGTAGATATCAAGCTTAGCGAGAAAAAAATCGTTAAAATGAATTCTCACCTATGGATTTCAAAATAAATGTGCACACAAGACAATGACCTAATGGGTTAGCAAGGCCAAGTTTACTCCAAGCTTGCCCATAAGGTTGAATGCTTAAGGGTATAAAATCTGTTATCTGGAGGCTGTGTTTCAGTGATCAGATCTCAACATTGTGACTATGGAGAACTAAGCCTGGATCTTAGAAGCCATATTTGCTGTTACTGTACATAAGGAAAGTGTAAAAGCCCCTCCTTTTTCCCACAAGGAGGATCCCATTCACCAAGGTGTATTATATATGCCAGCGCCTTTACAAACACTTTCACCTTTGACCTTTATATGAAAGATCAAACATTAGTATTACCCTGCTGAGCTTGGTTTGTCCAGGTTCGAGCCCTATATTAGGGGGAAAAAAGCTCTCCAGCCATGATACTCTAATTATACGTTTAAATTTTGGCTGAGAATAATAGAGAGCAATTTTTTTGCAAAATTTTGCACAACGGTGGAATCATCCTGCAGAAGATGAGAAAATTTGGTATGAAATTTTCACTGGTAGAAAACGACACACAAATCCTGTGTGATTGACATGGCGAAGTTTACTCCAAACTTGGTCACAAGATTGAAACCTGGATACAAAATTTGTATCAGGTAGCTGGGATTCAGCAGTTAGAATTCAACATCATGGTTATTAAGAATATGGCTTAGACCTCAGAAGCCACATGACTGTTATTGTGGATAAGATTATAGCTAAAGTGTGAAAGGCTTCCTCTTCCTACAAGGAAGATCTCATTCACCAAATTTTGTATTAGCTAGGTCAGGACCCTTGAAAAATCAGATTTGTGTTTCATTATTACATGAAAAAACGAAGGTTACACAGCTGCAGAACAATGAAAAGTTACAATCATGGGCCCCATCATGTGATCAGTTTGCCCAGATTTGAACATGACATGGGAAAAAACAGGGGATACACTAATTAACTGTTAACTTTTGGCTAAGAACAAATGAAGAGCAAATTTACCATAAAATTTTCATGGATAGATAAAAATGCATAAAGCCTATACGATTGACAGGGGAAGCCAGCATGACTCCAACCTTGGTTGCAACATAGAAACCTGTGTTAAAATATATAATACCCCTATTTGGTATGTTGGCTAGATTGTGACATAAATTATCAGCTTTATCATTTATATTTACATCCAACAACAAAATTTATCATAAGTGGAATAAGTGCCAAGTAGACCACGCTCATGAGAGATGAGTTCTTTTGAACCATTACTCATGAAATACAGGTAGCTCATGAAGATTGGCTTAAAATTAAAGCAAACTACTGCCATAAATCTTATTGTTATTTGAATTTCAGCAATTTGAAATGTTGAATAATGTTTAGAAATATCATTAGAGCGCTGCAAAGCCATAAAAACATACATACATATATATACACACACACGTGCAGACACACACACACACACACATATACAATAAATATATACATATATATGTATATATGTATAGATACAAATACCCCAGTCCCAAACTTTTGTGGAAAAATTAATGTTAACAGGGCACAATTCAAAAACCTGAGTCCCAAAATGTGGACAGCATAGCTTCAAAAAGTCCAGTAAAACAAACCTGCAACTTTCAAAAATTTGATGAGCACAAATGACAATGCATAAAAGCTAAGGGCTTGGTAAGGCAGGATTTAAACTCTACTTCAAGTTTGGCCATGAGGTTGAAACCCATGAGGAAAAGAGGTTTCATCTGCCAAGTTGATATGTTCACTATGGTCGGACCTAAAAGGCTAAACCAATAACCATTACCTTCTTCCCTAAAATTCAACAAGCTCAATTTATCCTACCATGACAGTTAAAAACATAAAACCTTATACCCCAAAATGCAGTTGTAGATTAGTTGTTTGAATTCCAGTGTGTCAATGAAACCTGCGCTTGAATCCCAACAGCCACATTTGCAATTAATTTGCATAGGATAAAGCAAAAAAAGCCTCATTCTTCCTACAACATGGGTTGAGTATCTCAAGTCAATATGACTGTTAGGCCCACACGTAGAAAGCCAATTACATTTTGCCTTAAATAGAAAGGAAAAAAAAAACACACCCTAGGAGCAAAATTACTACCCAACAACCCAAAATATGATTATAAAAATGGTTGAGCTCAAGCTTGATAGCAGAAAAAAGGGTGAACATTGGCTGAAAGAAAATCAAGAGCAAAATTGGTATAAAACTTTCACAGATATTACAAGCTTAGCAATTTTGCAGCACTATGAAGACCAGCTGGAAGAAAAGCTAACATTTGAACAATCTTGATGAGCATGGAAGACAATATACAAAAACTAAGTGATTGGCAAGACTGGCTTAACTCTTATTAGCTTGTCACAAGGTTAAAATTTTATCATTTTTATATTGAGCCGGTGACACTCAGGACTTGAATGCTGGCCCATGATTATTCAGATGTCTGATATCAAGCCTGACTACAGGAAAAAAAAAACTCCAGCATGAAGTACACTTATTAAAACTCTGAACTTCTGGCTATAAGTAAATGAAAGTCATCTGAGGGAAGGACAGTAAGGGGAAATTCTACTAAAACAAAATTCCAGATATAATTTTTGACTTTCTAACAAGCACATGAGACAAAATGACAAAGCCAGGTTTATTTTAAGCTTGAGGGTAAGGTTGAACTTGAAAATTAGGAGATGCAAAGGTCTACACATTCTGCCCAGGTAAAGACCTAAAGCCACCAACCCTGATGGGAAACAGTTTGAACCATGAACGCCAAAATCAAAAAGCACTAGCTGATAAAAGCTATTAAAACAAACATTCACCTACAACTTCCAATTTTTTTATGAGCGTCCACACCAATGTACAAAACCTATAAGAATCACAAAGCTGCATTTACTTGAACAGCAGCAGCCACATTTGTTGTCACCATCTGCAAGATAAAATTATAAGAATCCTTCTTCCCTTAACAAGTGTCTCATGTACCACATTGATGTACTGACAAAACTGAGATCCAGAGAATACATATTTATCTTTTCTAGGCTTTTACCATTACAGATGAAGGCCATAAAGGGTAGCTGGAGATGGATTGTCAGGTCTGAGTTTATTTCTACCATAGTTTAAAGACTCGGACTCGCCACGGACTCGGCAAACCAAAAAATTAGACTCGCGGAAGACTCGTGAAAGGACTCGGCAAAGACTCAACAAAAGGATAAACTCGTAGTTTTACATAAAAACAAAAAGAAATTAATGCATTTAAAGAGCATAAGAGCCATAATTGATACATTACACATGTTATGACCAAGAGCAAAGACCAAACGAGAGAAAAGTGAAAAAAAAAACTTTTTATCACTTGTCTGGGCATTTGACTGGGCGGGTGCGAGTCAATCAGAAAAACTCGCATCCCGCTAAAAAATTCGCACAAGTCATTGTAAAAACTTGCGAGTCATTGGCAAGTCTTTCACTTGGACTCGGCTCGCGAGTCCATGGCAAGTCGACTTGGCTCGCCATTGGACTCGTGAGTCCACGCGAGTCTAAAAGAGTTTTTGAACTATGATTTCTACTGAGCTTGGTCACGAAGTTCAAAGAAACTTAGAGTATAAAATTTGAACAGAATATGAAGTAAATGTATAATAATCCCCTAGAGGGTTTCCAAAAGGTGGGTCTCATACACCAAATTGGCATCTCATTTGACAGCAACCTAAAAGACCAAATTCACCTTTACTAAGCCCCAAAATGTGACTATTAAGACTCACAGACCTAAGCTTGTCTGCAGAAATTAAAAAATTCTTCGGAAGGAGAGAAAAATTTGAACATTGGCCAGCACTAAGCCAAGAACACACTTGATACAAAATTTCCACTGATACTACAAACTAGCCAGAGAAAGCTATTAAAAGATAGAACAAAAAAAAGCACCTAGGCTTTCAGTTTCAAAGTCAATGAATAACACAGAAGGCAATGTACAAATGCTAAGTGGTTGAGAATGCCAGGTTAACTCTGAGCTAGATTGTGAGGTTGAGACTAAAAGTTTTTTAAAAAAAGATTGCATGTGCTGGGAACAAAAAATCAACTAAGACTTTCCAATTCTTTATGAGCATAGAAGACGCAGTACAAAAGTTATGTAATTAGCAAAGCTAAGTTAACTATGAGCTTTATAAGAAGATAGAAACTCCCAAATTGATTTTCAATTTTATTTTGAGCTGGTGAGAGTCAGAAATTGAATGCTAGCCTGTGCTTACTGAGATCCCTGAGTCCAAGCCTGACTGCAGTGAAAAATTTCTACTAGCAGAGGAATCACTGGTGTAATGACTAGCACAAAATAAGATATTAATAATAAATTTCACCTGAAACTTTCCACCTTTTAGTGTAGAAAACTTAAGGAATCAACAAGGCCAGATTTACTTCGATCTTCGTGACAAGGCAATAACCTGAGGGATACAAAGTTCTTGGTCTGATGGCATGGGCAGGAACCTAAAAAGGCTAAAACTATCACCTTTGCCTCTTACTTTTACACAAAAGAACAAATCCATAATAGCCAAAATGAGGAAAGACTAGCCGGAAAAACACTTTTAAAACATACATTCATCAATGACTTTCAACTTTTTGAAGAGGATGACAGTGAGTGTATAAAATATGAAACATCCATAAGGTTGAGTTTACTCTAACCTTGATCAATAGGTCAAAACCTAAGAGGTAAAGATGTCTCATAAAGAAGCTGGCTTTGGAAAAAGTTAAAACCTATTCATAAACCAAGCTAGCTAGACCATAACCTAAAAAATTGTCTTTACCTTCATCTGCACACCCAACAAACAAAATGTATCCTCCCTGGACACAAATCAACCCACTATCCCAAAGAGGCTGTGGTTTAGTGGTCAGACTTGCACATTGTGAGCACGCAGACCTGCATTGAAATCCCAGCAACCGCATATGCTGTTAATTAGAATAATAAGTGAGGTAAAGGCGAAAAACGACCTTCTTCCTTCAAGAAGAGTCTCATACTCCAAGTTGGAGGATTAGCTAGGCCAAGACCTTTAAAAAAGTACACATTTAACTTTCACCGTTACATCCAACAACAGAACTTTCCTACCGGTGAAGAATTTAAACTGTGGGCCCCAAAATGTGCTTGATATGATGCCTGAGTTCAAGTTTAACTGAAAAAAAAGACATAAATTCTCCGGCAGGGCAACATGCTTAATAAAACATTGAAATTCGGCAAATAGAAAATGAAGAGCAATTGGATATGATTTTTTGGCGATCGTACAACTCACAATAGTAGGACTAAGAGGACAAAACGTTATAAGATAAATTTTAACCAAAAAAGGGCACTTTTTTGTGAGCAAACAAGATAGTCTACAAAACCTAGGGGATTGGCAAGGGCAAGCTTGGTCACAAGGTATCACATATGGCAAGTTGATGTGCAAACTAGGCCAAAACATAGAAAAAGCTTACTCTTATACTTTACCCTTCATCCAACAGCAAGATTTAGCCTAAGAGAGCACAATTAAGAAATAAACTCCCCAAAAAATGGGCAAATTTGGAAAATCGGAGTGCATGGAAGGAGAGTCTCATGCACAAAGTTGCTATGATGGCTAGGCAAGGACCTTAAAAAAATCATTTTAACAGTTTCTTTGCATACCACAACAAAACTTAAGGGAGTGTATTAAGAACCATTGGCCCCAATATGAAAATAGTAGTTTAGAAAACGCAGGAGGGTTGAAGCAGGTCCCATACGTTGAACGCTAAGCCCCAAAATGATAATATGGACAAGTTTAGAAAATGCAGACAAGTAGAAAGTGAAACAGATCCATTACACCAGATTGGTGTGTATTTGTGGACATTTAAAAAACATAACCTTTGCTTTTCATTTTTTGATCCAGCAACAAAGAATACTGTTAAGGCACACTTAAAACCCCAAACCCCAAAACATGGAGAAAAATAGAAAATGCAGGTAGACCTCGTTTACCATGTTAGCAAGCAGAACATTCAAAACAAATATTCTTACTATTATCTTTATTGACAGACGAGAACAAACAAAAAGCAAGGGATTGAGAAGACAGGGTCTATAAGGATCTTAGTCAGGAAGTCAAAAACTAAGATGCATAAATTTAATAACAGTTAGCTGTAGTTTAGTGCTTAGAATTCTACATTTTAGCAGTGTTGAGCTGGGCCTGGATCCCAGTAGCCACATTTACTCCTAGTGTGTTTGCGGTAAAATGAAAAAGCCCCTCTCTTGCTACAATGAAGATCTTATACTCCAAGTGCTGAGTTATCTAGAGAAGGAACTGCGAAAAACTATGTTTATGTTTCACCCTTATGTCAAACAACAATAGCAGCCCAAAGCGAGCACAACTAAAACCCTCAATCTCAAAATGCCGAGAAATTTAGAGATTGCTGTTCTCCCAAAAGCAAAGAAGAAAGCTAATGTAGTGGCTGACCTGTACAATTTCTTCAGTAGAGGCAACACATCTTGGCAATGATTGATCTCTGGGCAAAATCCGTATTTGAGTCTTGGTATCCTCCCGCATTTGTTCAATAATCTTCCCCCCCTTCCCAAGCAAGCACCCCACATGATTACGTGGCACAACGAGCCTCGTGGTAATCCTACGGTTGTGATCCTCGTCCTCGTAATTTCCATTATTATTAGCATGATGGGCATTGTTAGTATTGTTATTACTACTGTTACTGTTATTATTATTCCCTTCGTCGTTGATTCTGGAATGTATTTTGAGCAGGGCGTCCTGCGCAGGGGAAAGAGAGAGCCCGGAGGCGTCGGGATCGAGTCTCCGCGAGGGAGAGTGAGAATGTGATGTTTCGTAAACCTCGATGACGCGCTCATCGTCCCCCTGAATCAAATTCTGAACATTTATTCTGGCGCCTGTCTCCCGTCTCAAGCTGCTGATTATACTGCCCCCTTTCCCGATCACGCTGCCTGCCTTGGCATCTGGGCACAGAATGCGAAAGCATATGCTGTGAGGAGTATTCAGATTGTCATAATGGTAGTGATGCTGTTGGTGCGAGGGCCTGAACAGTCTTCCTGGTGGAGGATGGCGTGACGAGAAATAGGAGGAGGACTGGTAGCGTTTGTTTGTATTTGGATTGTTACTGTTGGTATTGTTGTTATAGTCGTCACTGTTGTTGTCGTCGTAGTAGGAGCGTTTGGATCGAGACCTTTCCATTGAGTTTACAGTTTGTTTCTCTGTGCGGGGAATGGAACCTGCGTTCTGCTTCTAGATCATCTGGGCTACCCCGCTTTACACATGCGGAGCGAGATCGATTGGGAAAAAAAGTGAACAGAAGCTGAGACTGTGAGTCTTGAGCTTTTCTGGTTGTTCGCGTGTCATGGCATGCTCATCATGATTCTTCTTCTTCTTATAATCGCCGAAGCTCGAGTGCTACTCATCTCGCGTAACCTCCGTGCTCTTTATCTCAATCGGACGGTCTGTAGATTAAGGGGGCTCCAGCTGCCCGTACTGACCCATTTCTCCATTGATTCCACCTTGCTTCTTCTACCCCCATTTCTATTCCTTTTCTTGTTCGCCGACACGTAGTAGATAAATCAATTGTTCTTTTTTTACTTTCATGTTATCGGTGAGCTCACTGTCAATTTTGCTTGGCATTCTGCTCTTCCTTTGGCAGATTTTTTATCCCCAATTTGACTTGTCTTTTATTGTGTTGGTAAAAGTTCTCTATAAATTTGTATTCCAAAGGGGTTAGTGCCACCAGCATGAAACTACTATACTAACATATAATATTAATTAATTGGAAAGTTAGTATATAAGTGTGATTACAAATAGAGGACTTCATTTTCATTTACATTTAACCATGGTGGTAATAAGTTAAAGTTATGAACAAACATTTTCATTTACATTTAAAAATGGTGGCAATAAGTTAAAGTTATGAACAAACATTTTCATTTACATTTAAAAATGGTGGCAATAAGTGAAAATTATGAATCAGTGATCACAAGACTTCATCTTCATATAAGCATTCAACAATAGTGACAAGAAGTAAAATGAATTGTGTTTTTCTCTAAAAAAAAATTTGAAATGTTGATAGAGTTTTACCTTAGATTGATTTCATAGTAGTACTTGACTTAAAAGATGTTGATAAGATGATTTGGAAACAAGAAATTTTTTTGTATAATAGATCTATTGGGTAGAAGTAATATTTTAGTTTCATTATTGGATGGGTACACTAGTCAGTGGGAGATGGTTTTCTAGTTCTGTTCAAAATTTTATGACAATGTAATATCTATACTTGTATAATATTAATAGAAATATATTTGTATTACGCATGGAAAAAGAGAACATCGCCACAACAATTTAACCATCACAACATGTCAATGTCAATATAAATTAAAATTTTTAACATTATAATTTTCTTTAAATTATTGTGCATTTTCTTCTCCATGCTCTCCATTATGGTTCTTTATCAAGAAACCAATACTTTTGTGAAGGCTTGCTTCCTTGAAATTCAGGTTGTTCTCATATTGACCACAAATATCTTTAGTACGTGGCACATTCAAAGATAAAGTGTCATTCAGTTTCAACTACTCAATTAAAAATATATAAATATCTTATTTTATTTATATAAAATGTAAATAAATGTGAAACATTACAACTATGCATAGTTTTATTATTAGATATAGTAAAAACATTACTTTATGCTCTCATTTTTATCAAGTGTCGTCAAGAATAAACTTTCTTAGAATGAGCAGAGACAAACAAACAAATACAAGTTAAACTGAGGATGAAGAACAAGTTAAACAAGTGCCACGTAGTGGCTAGTACTTGCCTTTAATTTTATAATTAATTTTAATTTTAATTTATATGTGAAGTGATTTTTTAATTATAGATAATAATAAAATTATTATAATTATCATTGTAATAATAATTTTATAAATAATTATAAAATCTAAATTGTAATTAGTTTAAATTGTTCAATAGTTTTATTTATAATTAATTTTAATGTTAATTATGTAGGCCAAATAACTATTTTTTTATGTATGAGATATTTTTCATAAAGAGTACACAATTGAAATCATAATATCAATATTATTACATTATTATATTATAGCTAAATTTATATAATATATATTAAACTTTTGCTTGTAAAAAAACATATTTTGAAAATTTGAAGAAAATCAATTAAAATTCAAAAAACTTTATAATATTCAATAATTAAATAATGTCATAAAATTGAATTCCTAAAATTGAGTAAAAATCTTTTAAAAACTCTTACAATTGTTTTACTAAAAATCTTAAAAACTCATTCCTAAAAAATAGGTATATAAGATATTAGTCAATCATATTATTAAAAAAATAATTTTTATAATTTATAAACTTAAAAAATTCACATTTAGACTATAGAAAATGTGTTATTTTTTTATAAAATAAAGAATACTCTTTGTAGACACCTAAAATCCCTTTGCCAAATAAAAATATTTTATTTTGCAGAAATCTCTGATGACATCATCATTTATTAATTAATTAATTAATTAATTTTTATGTCATTATCTTCTTCTATTTTAATTAAAAATATTTAATTAAAGAATCCCTCCCAAAAGCATTTAAATCAAATTTGAATGATTTTCCCTCCAATTTATCACTCATTCAATAAATTGAGTCTCAAAGCCCTTTAAATAAATAAATTATTATTTAAACCCTAAAACCCTAGAAACTTCTATAAAACCCTAAACCTATATATCCTTTCCTAATCCTTCCTTAAACCTTCTTAGAGGGTGATTTCTAACCCTCTTAGTTAAATCCACCCTCCTTTGACTTCTAGTCAACCCCCTCATTAATGAGCCTTACACTCATTAATGGCTTTTTACACCCTCATTCAAGGCTCTTGCAACCTCTTAATGAAGCTTATGTCTCCTCTTCCACCATTGTTCCCTAAGCACACTTCCCTAGTGTTGTTCACACATGTGTGAGCAACCCTTAACCCTCATCCCCTTGACCATACCTCTAACCATACCCCAAATCTACCCCTAACCTTGAATCTGACCCTAACTCCCCTTTTTAACCCAAGCCCTTCCTCAAATCCTATAAATATTCTTCATTCCAAGAGCAAATCACCAATTCACCTATTTCATATTAAGTAATGTTATCATGCTCATTTATATCTAGACTTAGCTTAAATCCTAATTTTGTTAGATTTAACT
Source organism: Chamaecyparis obtusa (assembly GCA_027943335.1). Classification (NCBI taxonomy): domain Eukaryota; kingdom Viridiplantae; phylum Streptophyta; class Pinopsida; order Cupressales; family Cupressaceae; genus Chamaecyparis; species Chamaecyparis obtusa. Next base: position 348,142 of record BSBK01000752.1, on the reverse strand, counting down.
CATTTCTATGCTTTCTTAACTCACACTAGCTTACACCTAATAGATTAACATAGCTTACTTCATTTCTTTTCATATCATATGCATCATATCACACTTGTATTTGGTTAAAATTGTGTGTGTGAATTTTGTACCTGATCTGTAGACACAACACTTCAGTAAAATATTAGAGGTTAGTTAAAATCGAAATCGTGCAATAAATGAAAAATTAAACTAACCAGGTGATTTACTGCCTTCTAATAGGTGCGAGTATGATGTTCTCAGATTGTTATCGAGATCAGTGACCTTGACGACACCTAAATAAAAGATTTGAATGCAAAATCTAGATATGGAATGTATGCAATTAATCTTTTTTTTTAATTTATTTATGCAATAAGAATGAAAACTTGATATGCATCTAATCTAGAATGAACTGGTATGAAATTGATCCAAAAATGATATGAAAATGAATCTAAATGAATGTAAAAACCAAATTGATCTCACAATAGCCTTGATTCGCAATAAGCTTTGATTCTCCAAATTCCAATTCTTCAAAATAGTTGTGCAATTCGTAGACAATTTTAGCAGAGTAAGCTCACAAAATTATGAGATTTTGTGGATATCAGATTGAAGAGTTGAGGCCTTAATTTATAGAAATCCAGGGCTTTGGGGGTGCATGAAAGAAAGCCATAAATCACTCAAATAAACTCAACTTGATTTTTGAGTTATCTGAAAATAAAGATAATTTAATTCACAAAAACATGCAAAAGTAGAGTTTAACTCAAAATAGAGTTTAGTTTTAATTGATAATTGATAGTTGTCTGCTTTTCTTGATTGTGCATGTTTTATTTATGGATTAATTTAATAATAAAGTGATTTATTTCCAACTTAACTGATTTTGAAAAATAAAATAACTGATTTATGGATTAATCAATTATTTTTCAAACTTTTATTCAAAATTACAATATTAAAAATTGACAACTTGCTTTAATTAATTAAATAAGAATTTAATCAATTATTCATAGGATTTTGGATTTATTGTCAAAATTAAATAATACAATTTAGGAATAAATAGAATTGACTTCAATTAAACAATTAAGTGGCAGAATTAAATCTAATTAATTAAATATTGAAAATATTCAATTAATCAAACTTTAGGATAAATAGGATTTATCTCCAAATAATCATTAAATTAAAGATAATTAGGATAAATAGAAATATTACTAGGAATATTCCCCGATGCAGAATTTAAGATAATCAATTAGGATTCAATAATGTTCAAATGTGTCTTTGGTTAGGACTTTGATGTCGATTTCGTTCGATGTGTCGATGTAGGAGATTAATGAACCTATAGCCCATTTTTGGGGTATTACATTTTTCCCCTCTTTGAATTGTTGTGCGAAGCGCAATGGTTCAAAGATAGTCTGTGTTTGATAAAGATATGAAAATGATGTTTGAAATTGAAATTGATATTGATATGAGACAGAAGCTGATTGAAAGATTTGATATGAAGATAATAGGTCCTAAATGACCAAAGATAATGTTAACTATAATAGCAAATGAACCGATGATTGCGAAAAAGTGTCAAAATGCCTAATTCTGAACCTTATGATTGCGAAGAAGTGAGTGATCGATTTCAGACTCGATTGTCCTTAGAAGAATCACATAGGTATCACATCTGAACCCTTTAGTTACCGAAGAACCAAGGAAATAACACTAATGAACCGATGGTTACGAAAAGCTGATATAGTTTACAAAATTAGGAGAATACCAGATTGATATGGATCTCGATGAATCTGATATGCCCCAAGCGATGATTGATTTGCCCCGATCGATGAGGTCTTTTTGATGAATCAGCAACTAGACGTGGTTGTTGTCTTGATTACTGAGGAAAGATATGCTTCAAGTTTTAGATTTACAGACTTTGAATGATGTGTAATACCATGCCCCCTTCGAGATTAAAATAGAAATCTGACAAGAAAAGTCAGCGTTGATAGTTTAGAAGCATGTTAATTGATTTGAGAAGTGGTTATATACATTTGAGAATGCATTTTGCATCGTTTGGAGGTCCTGGAGACCAAGTTTGACTAGGTTTAACCATGAGTTAACCAAATTAAAAGTTTGATAGTTTGATGGAAGATAATCAGTTAAGTTGAATTCTGGATTCCTGTGATGATTGAAGGTCGATTATGCAAGTAGTTAATAATATGAATGATCTCATATTTTGATTTTGATCCCGAAAAAGGATTCTACTTGCTATTTCATTGGATGGACCTTCATGTGAGATTCAGCTCTTGTTAGATTTGAAGATGTGATTGAAGAATCGTTTAAGCATTGAAGTTTGTTTTAGCCATTTGTGAGATCATGCAAACATGCAAAATGAAATGCAACCTAAGACCTAGGACCTAGTCACTAATCATGTGTCGATTTGTTATCATCATTGAACTTTTAGGTAACCCGATAAATCAATACAATGCCCACTAGCTATGAAACCATAGACATATGAATATCAATTTGTATGCGCAAGAATCAATACAACACCCACTGGTTAGGAAACCATGGATATATGAATATTGATTTTATTTTCGGAATGTTGGATTAGATATAAGCACCAAGGCACAAGCACCAGGATGTCTTGAATATCATGTCCATTTTGATATAGCAATTTGTATAAGCATCAAAACATAAATGTCATGATGACCTGAATACGCCTTGTGTTACAAACATATCAAACAGCCAAGAGATCATTCTAAATCCAATGTGAATTACCCGTAGTGACCCGTTATCATTCACATCCTTAGGTAAGATTGTGTTTCACAGTAGGAGAAAGAACTCACTCAAAAAGATAATAGTTAGATCAAACCTCCTTGAATTTTTTTGGGTATCAATGGTCGAGGTATGCATGGCCATCCAATTCGAGATAGAGGCTCTTACAGACGAACACCATTTCAATCCAAAATTTCTAAAGTTGTTAGATTTTCACATATAAGCAGAAAACAAAGAAAAGATTATGCCTCCAGTCATCACTCTCTAAATCCTGTAAAGGACATCATCGAAGAGCTCGAAGGGACACAATATGCAAGAAATCTCAATGTGAATCAGTAAGCATACAAGGAGATAAAAGCATGTAAAAAGCATAGATTATTTTTAATTTGATGTTTGATTACATTGTTGTAGATGCAAAATCCTTTCTGGAGACGAGACTGACTGACTGACTCGGATGAAGCTTCAAAGGACTCTGACTGGATATGACATGTCTAAAGATACATTGGAGGCCATAGGATATGACTTTGATTGCCCCCAAGTTTTAAGCATTGATAGGATATAGACACTTGAGAAGATTGGTGTACAGACTGACTTATTGAAAACTGGAAATGCAAAAACAAACTAAGAGATATGTACAAACTAAAGCAAGACTAAAGGCTGGGAAAGACCAAGATTGCGCTGATAGATGGAGCATTTTGAAACAAGTGGCACCCGTTTGTCAGGTTTTCACCATCTTGACAGAGATTCTATTTTTGCTACCAAGGCACCTATTTCCAAGTTTTCACCAAGACACTTTTTCTTTTTCTAATTTTTTTGTATTTTTTATTTTTTATTTTTTTTATTGATATTTTTTATATATATATATTTTTTTTTTTGTAAATCATCAAGGCGCCTATTGCTAGGTTTTCACCAAGATGTTCATTTTTTCAGGACATTTTACCATAGACTGAATGCCTTAGGCATAGAATTTCTTCAAATGGAGAACGTTGATTGGTTCTCGGAGCTGTTCTCCTTCAGTCATTGAGAGTTGATAGGCACCAGAGCCAAAAGTAGTAGTGATTACAAAGGGACCCAGCCAGTTGGGTTCAAACTTCCCCTTGCGTTCTCGATGTGATTGATTTTTAGGATTCTCTCTCAAGACTAGATCGCCAACCTGAAATTCTCTATGTCTGACTTTATTTTTGTAACCTCTAGACATTCTCTTCTGATATACTCTGAGATGATCATACACTTCTTGTCTGCGCTCATCTAGTAGTTCAAGTTCTTGCAACCTAGACACTCTGTAGTCATCATCAGTTACTAGACCATGCATTCTAATTCTTAGTGATGGGATTTCAAACTCAATAGGTAGTACTTCTTCAGACCCATAAACTAAAGCAAAAGGAGTAGCCCCAATGGGCATTCTGATACTTGTTTTGATACCAATTCTGATACTGGTTCTGATACTTGTTCTAATACTCTACTGATACTTATTCTGATACTTGGTATACTTGATATCATCTTTTTCCATTTGCAAACTCCCAAGCAAGATCATATCGTGCAGTCCCAATGTCTAGCAAGGTGGAGAACAAGAGGGATTGTCAAGCTGGTGGAAGAGATGGAAGACAAGAGAATGAAGGAGAATGAAGGGAAGAAATCCTCAAGGGAAAACTCCTCAAGAATACTCAAGCTAGGCAAAAATTGTCATGTAAAGCACATTTGGACAAGCAATGAAAGGCTAGCATAGGATAAGTCAAAAAAGCGTAATGCAAGAGTAGGAAAGGATGCAGTCCAAAGGATTAGACATGTTAAGAGGCTTCATAGCATCGTGTTTTACTCTTCTTTTTTTAATTAGATCAAGATCAAAGGGGAAAAGGATAGCGAAAGGCTAGAATGAATGGAGGAAAATAAATATGAAGGTTAAACAGGAAAGGAATGAAAGCAAGATCATCATAAGATAGCTCACAAGATAACCAAATGTTCGTGTATAGATCAACTTTGTCAAGATCAAAGAGAGAAGATGGAATGGATGAAATATGTAGAAGAACTACGCATGATGCTTGATTGCCAGGTTTTCATCATGGTACTTATCCAACATGCCACAAGGGAGTGGTTTTCACCATAGAACGAAATTATTTCTCTTTACTTTTGCTACCAAAGCACCTGTTTCCAGGTTTTCACCAAGGCACATTTTCAAATATTTATTTTTTTTCATTTTTTTTTTTTTGGAAGAAGGCAAGCTTTTTAAATAATGCTCTTTGAAAGGATAAACCATGATATGCCAAAGATTCAAAATGATATGCTCAAAGATGTTGATAGGGAAAGGAATATGGAAGAGAAAAATGGAGGATAGGGTTTTATGTAAAGCGAGTGAGGTTGGAAGATAGGAGGAATAGGAAAATGAGGAAAAAGGATAGAAAGTAGAAGGATAATGAATGGAAGGATTGTGAAAGGGTATATGGAAAGGAAGGCAAGATCAACATCGACACACACCTTGAAGGGTGGCGAGAGGATGGAGGAAACATGAATGAGGGAATACGTGAAGGACTATGTTGAATGGATAGCAGAGGTTGTGGTTTAGGCACATGGAATGGAAGAATGTTTTTGGAAGAAGATGAAGTGGAAGTCTTTGGAAGCTTGAATGTCAACTTCACTTTTTTTTCAACACCAAAGTCTTTCAAGAGGGACTTTGGAATCCATATAGCCATAGGCTTTTTATCTCTTTTTGATGATCTAGAGAGAATATCTTTAATGATGGATTTTGGTACCCATACTTGTCTTGTAGTTTTTTTCTTAGATATCTCTTTTGACTTTATGCCTCCATGTCGATTAGAGGAGACATGGTGATCTTCTTTTTTTGATGGATTCTTATATTGCTTCTTTTTCTTGTATTGAACATTCAAGTTACTTCCAAAAGACTTGGGACTTGTGGAAGAAGAAGGAGGATATGATTGGTTTAGATGGGTGGGTGGATGAAAAGGGTTCAAGGGTATGTATCTATGTTGATCTTGAGGGAAGATGGGAGATGGAGGGGTGTAAGGACCCAAGATGGATGGTGAATTAGGAGAGTTAGGAGGGGAAAGTGAAGGGACATAAGGACCCAAGATGGAAGGTAGACGTGAAGCCCTTAGTAATGGTGGAAGAGGTCCTAGGATGGAAGTGGAAGATGCAAAAGGATAATCAATAAGTTCATCATCATCTATGTGACAACCAAGGACATCAGCATCTTTAGAGTGAGCATTAGGATTTTCAATAGGATCGTGAACATCTTGAATAGGAGCACCTTCTTTGATAGGATTTTTCAAAGCTTGCAAAGACTTAGGAAGAGTAGAAAGTGGAAGCGAACATAGAGTGGTAGAACAAGAAGATGGAAGACATTGATCTTGACAAGGATCTTTAGATAGCATAAGTGCATAATTTTTCTCTTGATTTTCAATAGGCTTAACATTGGAAGTAACAACACCATTTTTACCAACCTTAATGGAAGTATCATCTTTGGAAATTGGAAGTGGGGTAAGGTTATTTTGATTGTCAATAAGTTCAACAGTGTAAGTAGTAGCTTGATCTTTCTTAGGAGAAGACTTAAGACATGGTGGAATGCATGAAAAAGGGTGTGCAGGATCAAAAGAACCCTGAAGCGGATAAGAGACATCATAAAAGGGATTGGATGACATGGAGGTTTCTTGATCTTGATCTTTCTTTATGTTCTTTTCTTTATCATTTTTAGAGTCCTATTGACATGGAGCTACTTCTAAGGACAAGGGATCATGCTGCAATTGTATAGAAGACTTTGGAAGAGATGGGGAAGGACTAGCTGAAGTAGGCATTATAACATATAAAGGCTTAGGCTCTTTGGGTTTAGCATTATTGAAAGTATTTGCAGCCAAGTGAAGGTTATCTTGAGTTTCTTTAAGGGGTAGCCCTTAAGGATAACTATAGGGAACCGTATGAAAAGTATTAAGCTTGTGTCAGATGAAGGTTCTATGAAAGATTTGAAAGACTCGGAAGCTTTAGGAAATGTATGGGTATTGGAGGAAGTAGGGGATGGAAGGGAACCATCACAAGACAAAGGTCCAACATTAACATGATCTTGCTTGAGAGTGTAATCTTTATTTTTAGCCTAAGAGTTCTTAGAGGAGAGATTATTATAGTATTTACTTTTATAATCAGCATGAAAAACTTTCTCTTCCTCAAGTGAAGTAGACGTGTCATCTAGGTATTGTTCATAGAAGTCATCAAAGTCTCTTTTAAAATCAGAATCATATGGATCACCCTCACAATCTATCCAATGTGACGGCCCATTTGTAGTAAGCAGGAACACACGACGAGGAGGATTCTTAGGAACATAAGTGTCATTGTGGGAGTCCAATTCATCCATAGGTGGATCAGACTCGATAGGTTCATCATTTCATTCTAGACTTACGTTGGGTTGAGGTGCATATTGGTGAATAACATCAACATGTTTCTCAGTGATAAGCTCATCTGGTTCTAGAGTGACTCTCCATTCATAGTCATTAGATTCATCTTTTGATTCAGGATCTCTAGGAAATCTTAGAACATGAGTAAAGTCAGGGTGAATACCCCAAGAAGGGTTACCCTCAGATTTAGATTTGTATTCATACTCATGGGAATCTATCTCAGAATAGCTACCACCTTCCTCTTGGTCTGTTTGATTAACTTCGAGATTAGCTAGTTCTTGTGTGGCAACTATCTCTTGCTCTATAGTAGGTTCTTGTGTTTCTACTACATTGATTCTTCTTATGGGATCATCTTCTGCATCAAGGTCTTTGATTTCTTCAGGAAATTTTTCATAGGGAATGAGTTCTGAGCTATCCAAATCACTATCTGATGGTTCAATTTCTTCTTTCTTAAGAAGAGGTTCTCCTGGTGCGATCTGCTCTATGACATGAGAACCATTACCTTTTAGGTGGAAGGGTTTCTTTTTAAAGCCTAAGCCAACTTTGTCTTTATTTTCTTTACCAGTATGTGGGAGAGGTGCCACAAGACCTTTTCCTCTGACTCCTAGAGGTCCTTGACCTGGATATCCCATCTTAGCTATCAATTTATTTCCTGGACCGTATGACTTAGAAGGGATCTGTGGTGCTATAAAGTCGCTAGTTTGAACATTGTGGGATTCGAGTTCATCTTTGTATAGCCATGATAGCACAACTTCATCCTCTTCAAACTCTTGCTTGGATACTTGTTCTGCTACAAAATTCTTTTTATATGCTTGAAGAGGTTCCTTAGGTTCGGGCTTGGATTGTTTCAAAGATTGTCCATAAGACTTAGGTGAGATAGGGAGAGATGTCAAAGATAAGACTGGCTCCATAGTATATTCTCCCATACTATGTTCTTTGATATTAACCTCTTTTGCAAGATCTTCCATTTTAGATGTGGATGCCTCTTTAGTTGATTCAATGGAAGATTCTCTGTTATTAGGCACAAGCTTATTTGCACTTTCCTTCAATGTATTGCAAGTTGTATTCAGATCTACGGTGATAGTAACATCTACTCCTTCATAAGGAAACTTCAAACATTGATGGTATGTAGAAGGAATAGCTTGCATTTCATGTATCCATGGTCTCCCTAGGAGGATGTTGTAGGCCAAAGGTAGATCAAGCACTTGATAGATGGTATCTTTAATAACTGGACCCACTCCGATGGGTAAGACAATGGTGCCTTTAGAATATCTTTCTTATTCATCATAGGCTTTTATGGTTATCTTCTTTCGAGGATCAATAGCCAATTCTGAAAATCCCAATTGTGTGATCAAGATGTAAGAACAAATGTTTAGGCCAGCGCCCCCATCTATCAACACACATTTGACTCTACGGTTCTGGATCAAGACCTCTATATGCAAAGGCTGATTATGTGGGTGACTCAAGGAGTTGTCATCTTCCTCTGAAAAGGAGATATATTGCAGAGATGTAAGATGTCCAACCATAGTCTGGAACCTATCTAAATCAAGGTCATCAGGAACATTGGAACCGAGCAAAGCTTTGTCTAGTATGGCTCTGTGAGATGGAGATATTCGAAGCAACTCAAACATGGAGATTTTGGCATTAGTGTGGTGGAGTTGTTGAACAATGCTATAATATGTAGGCCTTGTATCCTTTGGATTGGAAGATTTGGAAGCAGTCTTCTGTTTAGAAGCAAATGAAAGATTGAAGGGCACTTTAGGGACATTTGATGAATCTGGGATTTGTCCTTTCAGATGTGCTTGAGCTTGTGATCGAGTAACTGCATTAGCTAAAGAATTATCTCTATCTCTTCACACAATTGTGATGACATCGCAATGTTCAGAGAGACAAGGCTCAACCATATTGATAACAACATTATTTCCAGGGTAAGCATAATTGACCTTTGCCCCCATATTAGGTTGAGAAGATGAAACTTCTTGACCATGTTTCAGAAATGGTTCTATGAATGTTGTATGATCGTTATTGCTCTTAGGATTGTCAGTTATGATGTCTCCCCTATCGATCAGATCTTGAATGGTGTGTTTCAACCATAAGCAGTTATTAGTTTTGTGACCTTTACCTCAATGGAAATTACAGAATTCATTTTCTCTCCACCATTTTGGCTTAGGTTCAGAATCAGGTGGTTGGATCACTGGCAAAGAGATGATGTTATCAGCCAGTAGAGTTTTCATAGCTGATTCTAAAGATTCTCCAAGAGGAGTGAACTTTCACTATTTATCCCAAGATTTGTACTCTGGCTTCTTTTGAAATGGTTCGGATGACTTTTGTTCTGAAGCTTTAATGGCTTGGGAACCAAGAGTTAGGTTGTAGGATGGTGCCTTTGATGGGGCATAGATAGTGTCAACAACACCATCGGTGATGATGCCTTTATTCTTGTTCCAGTTTTTGTTCTTGTCTTTAGAACTGGACCCAGATTCATACTTGTCTTTCTGAAGTGTGATTTCTCCTTTTTTCACAAGCACTTTTTTTATTTTGATAGCATTATCCACCATCTTATAAAAAGATGTATGATCTTGCATTTGTAGAGGATAATTGATTTTTGAAACAAGGTTATTGATGAAGATTTCCAATTTTTCTATTTCTGGAATAGGTCTGGCATATAGAGAGAACTTCTTCCTCCATCTCTTGAGAAATGTTAGGAATGGTTCTCTTGGATATTGCTTGAGATTACAGATATCAATCATGGTGAATGGATGTTGAATATTGTAGGAGTATTGCTAATAAAACAATTTGATCAACTCCTCAAAAGTTTTGATAGTAGAAGGCAATCTAGAGAACCAGTGGATGGCTGCTCCCCCTAGAGATCGAGGGAAGAGATGCATCAGATAGGTTGGTTCATGCATAAACTCCATAGATTGTGTATATAATTCTTTGACATGGTCTTGAGGATCTAAGTGTCCACCATACTTATCATACTTAGGCATCTCCACTCTTTTTGGGAATGGTGGCATGTACAAGTCTTTGTGGAATGGAAAAGAACATAGGGCCTCCATGGAGAACTCCCTAGGTTCCTTTTCTTTTTCAAGGTTGTTAAGTTTGACTTGCATGGCATGCATTTGTTTCATCATAGCTGTGAGTGGAGTTTCTTCCTCATGCATAATGATATCTTCAACATTAAAGTTGGGAGGAAGTTTAGCTCCTTGATGAGCTAATTGTAAAAAGTATGCCTCTCTATCTTCTTTCAAGAAATGCTTCATCATTCGTTTGAAGTTATCATCATTTTGATATTGAGCAATTTCTTCAGGTGTGGGTTCCTGATCTGCACCATGTTGAGATTGAGCTCTTTGAGAGCCAAAGTTTGTCCCTACTTGAGACATGGTAGGAGTTTGTGGACTCCCTAAAATAGATTGATGTGGGGTTTGTTGGGTACCTCTGTGAGTTGATGGAGGAGGTATGTAACCAATTTTCAATCGAAAGTTGCCAAGACCGTCATCCTCGTAAAGACCAGAATTGATGAGTTGCTCAAGAGTTGGACCCTAGATATTAGTCAAAGGTAAGGTCTCTCCTGTTTTCTTGTGTGAGGAAGCTCTGGTTTCCACCATTAACCTTAGGTGAAGCGAAGAGAATAGGATGAAGACAACTGAAGAATGATTTGATGCAAGAAAATCAGATGACGCAACCTTGTCAAGATTATGATTGGTTTGAAGATTCGATTAGACGTGGGTGAAGGATACTATGCCCTGGATGTATGGGTAGATTGTCCAAAAGATAGCAGACACGAGTTCACAACACTTAGTCTATTTTTGAAGATTTGATAGAAGATTAATAGATCTGACAAGGTTTTGACACAAGATGAAAAGGACTCAAATCGATTAAACAGAAGGCTAAATTGGATTCAAAAGGTCACTTTTGGAAAGTGATAGGATTCTCAATAGCCACTGCTCTGTTCCTGACACAGTGATTTGTTCGATAGATTCTGGAAATAGGCTGAAAAAGCTAAGTATTTGGCAATTTTGACAATGTTTTGACAACTTTCAAAAAATTTCCCAAATGACACTCTGCAGACTTGTACGACAATGGGTACGCTATGAAATGATATTTGAAAAGCTCGTACGATAGTTGCAAAACTTGCATGACAGTGGGTATGCTATGAAACGATAGTTGAAAAGCTCGTACGACATTGGTTCTTTACCATACGATAGTTGGGCAGTAATGAAACGACATTTGATATAAACTCGTATGACTTTCTGACTGACTGAGATGACAGTGGACTCCAGAAAAGAATTTTACTTTAGATTTTGCAAATTTTGAGTTTTCAAATTTGGATTGTTTGCCAATTTCAATGTCCAAATTTGAGGATTGTAACAGATTTGTTCATTTTCAGTAACCAGATAGATAAACAAGCACACAAAATAACAAGCAAGTGATTTCAAGCACGTTTGAAAACAATGAACAAGGGAAAAAGCAACCTTGTGCATGAACAATCAAGTGACTTATTTGTGCTAATCCTTAGAAGTGCTAATTGTGTATGTTCCAAAATGTTTTGCAATAACGCACATATACCCTAGAAAAATAAAAATTGGGCCTCTCTAGGGTTTTTAGTAATGGTTTGACTGCAACTTTTATGATCCAAAGGGGTGAACTCCAATCCCGACGCACCAGGGTTTTGACATAGTCTGAGAATTTAATTAATCAGGAGCTGCTAGGGAGATCTGACAACCCAACAATGAACCACACTTGTGAAGATTTCTTCCACAAGGACATTTATATAGCGGCTATCACTACCACGATGAAAATAGCTATTACCGCTTGAGGTTCCATCAACATGGTTGACCCAATTAAGGGAATGTCCACTATGGTTAACCCTCTCTAAAGGTGACTCACAAGATATACCACATGGAGACTGGTTTCAGATTCAAGGATTTGGGTTTCTGGTACTATCCAAAAAGGAAGTAGAGCATAATCCCCTAGCCTTTTCACTTTTAACCCAAACAAAGTAGACAGATTAATCCGACATGCTAAGACCAAGATTATCTCACAAAGATCTATGACATCAACCCCTTATGATCTATTAACCTCTCCGGAGAGAGAATGCCTTGATCAAAAGTTGAAAACACATGGATCTAGTGGAATGTGAGACTCCCTCAGTATCCTCCCCACCTACAAGGGATCCTTCATTGAGAAGAGTTTCGCTGGAAACCCACTCTCTCAAGATCCATAAATAGTGTTCATGGGGCCTAATTACTATGTGTAACAAAGATGCTGAAAGCAAACTATGTTCATTTTTTATAGCCCAAATGAAGTCTGTGATAGGAAAGCAATAAAAGTCACTCAAGCTAGACACATGAGATGTTCATTTAGATCCAAAATCAAAGTCTTATCAGTTGAGAAGATTACCTGAATTTCTCACAACGCGCTTAGTAGATTTTTACCTATTTTTAGCAATTCTTGCACTTTTTCCAATCAAAACCAGCAGGAGTCAATCAAAAATAGAGAATTTTAATTGTTAAGATTAGTTGTTAGTCAAAATCTGAAAACCAAATATGACAAACTGCCCTAAAAATGAAACAATAGTTGAAATCTAATGTTGAAACTTATACGACAGTGGGTCTATTACCAGATGACAATCTGAAACTCGTATGACAGTGGGTATGCTCCCAGACGATAGTCCAGAAACTCCTACGACACTGGGTGTTCTGTGAAATGACAGTTGAACTTTCAAATGACAATGTGTACAGCATGACATGATCCTCGATCTGATAGACTATCGTATGATAATGGGTACAATGCGAAATGACTTTTATCAGAAACTCGTACAAAGATTGTACGAACAGAAATTAAAAATCATAGTTTTGCATAGAAACCGAGGAGAAAAAGATAGAAATTGATAGAATTGAATTGGAAACCCATTTCAGGGCCCCACGGTGGGTGCCAGAAATGTGTGTGAATTTTGTACCTGATCTGTAGACACAACACTTCAGTAAAACATTAGAGGTTAGTTAAAATCGAAATCATGCAATAAATGAAAAACTAAACTAACCAGGTGATTTACTGCCTTCTAATAGGTGCAAGTATGATGTTCTCAGATTGTTATCGAGATCAGTGACCTTGATGACACCTAAATGAAGGATTTGAATGCAAAATCTAGATATGGAATGTATGCAATTAATCTATTTTTTTTTATATTTTATGCAATAAGAATGAAAACTTGATATGAATCTAATCTAGAATGAATTGGTATGAAATTGATCCAACAATGATATGAAAATGAATCTAAATGAATGTAAAAACCAAATTGATCTCACAATAGCCTTGATTCACAATAAGCTTTGATTCTCCAAATTCCAATTCTTCAAAATAGTTGTGCAATTCATAGACGATTTTGGCAGAGTAAGCTCGTAAAATTATGAGATTATGTGGATATTAGATTGAAGAGCTAAGGCCTTAATTTATAGAAATCCAGGGCTTTGGGGATGCATGAAAGAAAGCCATAAATCACTCAAATAAACTCAACTTGATTTTTGAGTTATTTGAAAATAAAGATAATTTAATTCACAAAAACATGCAAAAGCAGAGTTTAACTCAAAATAGAGTTTAGCTTTAATTGATAATTGATAGTTGTCTGCTTTTCTTGATTGTGCATGTTTTATTTATGGATTAATTTAATAATAAAGTGATTTATTTCCAACTTAACTGATTTTGAAAAATAAAACAATTGATTTATGGATTAATCAATTATTTTTCAAACTTTTATTCAAAATTACAATATTAAAAATTGACAACTTGCTTTAATTAATTAAATAAGAATTTAATCAATTACTCATAGAATTTTGGATTTATTGTCAAAATTAAATAATACAATTTAGGAATAAATAGAATTAACTTCAATTAAACAATTAAGTGGCAGAATTAAGTCTAATTAATTAAATATTGAGAATATTCAATTAATCAAACTTTAGGATAAATAGGATTTATCGCCAAATAATCATTAAATTAAAGATAATTAGGATAAATAGGAATATTACTAGGAATATTCCCTGATGCAGAATTTAAGATAATCAATTAGGATTTGATAATGTTCAGATGTGCCTTTGGTTAGGACTTTGATGTCAATTTCATTCGATGTGTCGATGTAGGAGATTAATGAACCTATAGCCCATTTTTGGGGTATTACAAAAATCAACTTAGCATAAGCATTTGTAGCTCAATTCTGCATTTTAGCTTCATTTGGATCCTTGGGGATCTAGAGGAAAATCAGGTTCACCATACCTGATTTTATGCCACTATGGGGTATCCTTGGTCCCTAATGGATCCTCAACCTTCCTAATCTACATTGGGGATATGCTCCTAGTGTTTTGAGATCACACCCACATCCCTAAATCCAAAGCAAATCAAACGGTGATAGGGTGCTCTCGTTTAAGCTCTATCTGAGGTATCATGCAAATATATTTACTATATGTTTAGTATATGGTTCTTGGACTAATGTTTGAATGTCTATGCATGTTTTTAATAGGTTAGGTTTTCACTGGTCACATTTTTGCACGCCCACACGAGACACAACATGCCTTCAAACTATATTTTTTAGGGGTTTTTGAGCCAAAAACTCACTTTTTGAAGCATCCCAGACATCCTCTGCTACAGGGTCATATGAAATTCCTTCAATAGCATTTATTTTCATATGGGAACCCCCCAAGTGTCGTATGGGATCATATGTATTGTCATTTGAGCCATTTTGCATGTATTTTGGGCTTTTTTCCCACTTTCTAGCTCAAATGTCGTATGGGTACTCATGTATTGTCATATGGGTACTTATTTAATGTCATATGACATTGAAACTTGAATAAATACCTAGTATTGATTGTATTATGGGAATCAGAGGGCTTGTATGAAGCCCTAAACTTGGTTTTTATTGACTTTTAGGGTCTGTTTGGGGATCCTAGTGACCCTAAGCTTCAAACTTGTAAGTTCTAACCCTATGCTCTTGTAGGTACTTCTTGGAGGTCAATTTAATCACTAAAACATCAAATCATTAAGGCTCAATAACCTTATTTCATGTTTAGGAACTAAAAACCTTCACTCATTGGGCTTAAAAAGAACTTTTTCATACAATCTTGAGTGTTTAAAAGAAAAGAATTGCATATCTTTCCTAAAAATTTCCTAATCAATCTTAAATAATCCTAATCATTCCTAATCAAGCCTAAAGTAATCAAACTCACTTATAATGTCTTTCTTTTGGCTAAAAAGAACTTCATTCATTCAAACTTAAGTGCTTTTCAGTTTTTTTCATGCAAACTAGGAACACTTCAAAATTTGAGTGCTTAAAAAGGACTAAATCTGCATGTCCTTCCTAATCAATCCTAATCCATTCTAAATGTTCCTAAATCAATCTTAATTCATTATTCTTGGCCAAAATAAACTTCATTTGCAAAATCTTGGGTGTTTTTAAAGTTTTATACATTCCTAAGGCAATCTAGGAACACCTCATTTTGGCTCTAAAAGTGAATCTTAAAACACAAAATCTTGAATGGCCCTAAAGAAATGAATCAAAGTCAATATCAAGTCTTTACATTTGAGTCCTAAAACAAAAGCACAATCTTGAATGACCAAAGAGAAAAAAAAGCAAACTTCATTTCATTTCAAAGTTCAAATTGGGATCCTAAAAGGCAAAAAACTCAATCTTGAATGCAAAAGGGTAAAATACTTGCAAACATCTTTCAAAAAGATTTCTTTTCTTTCTTTGAAAGAATGAACAACTCAAAATCCTAAACATATGTGTTTTCAAGTCTTGGTTTGAGAAACACTTAAATCAATTTGGAAAAGAACTCTTCATAGTGTGCTTCTAGGAGTTTCTTTCAATTCTGCAAATCCTATTTAGACTAAGTGACATAAAAAAAATTGAACTCAGACAATTTCATTTGTTCTACTTCTAGAGAGGCCCATCTAGAAAGAAAAGTGCTTCCTCTTTGGAGAAAGACCTCAAAACTAGTACTTCCCCGACTGATATTAGAAATAAAGTGTTGAGAAAACTCTCACTTCATCCTCTCAAGCTTGGGTGATGTGTGTTGATGGTAGCCTGAGGTAGGTGAATATCCCTACTATTTTGGCATGGTCAACTAGGCTCTTAAGTGAGTCACGTGAGTACAAACTGATTGAGAGGATGCCATAGACCAAATCAAACACCTGTTAAATCAGAGGCTTCTTGATCTGCCCTTAAAGGTATCAAAATCTTTGTGCAAGGACCGATCCAAGTGGTTTCTCAAATCACCTTAAGATTACTCACCAATTGTATTCCTTTTTTGGATATCAAGTTGTGGGAAAAGATTTTGATACTAGCCTGCCTTTTAGGTAGTTCTTGCTTGATGTGTTTTTTAAAGTTTCAGACTCAGTGCAAAACATCTATTGAACATACACAATGGAGAGTTATATACACTAATCCTTTTTTCATGTTAGTCTAATCTTCTGAAATCTAGAAGTCATCCAAGGTTTCATAATCTTGTCATCCTAGTCTCCCAATCATGGTCTTCCTCCCATCCCACATCTTCCCCATCCAGTCTTATCCTCTTATCCTAGGTTAACATAGTCATCTTGGTCATCCCCCATCTCATTTTTGTCTTCTTCTAGAGTCAATCTTTCCTCCTATCCTGAGCTTAATCCAATCCCAGTCTGAGCTTGTTAGTCATCCCAATCCCCTTCCGCAAGAAGAGTGCATCCCTCAATCCACTTCATATCCCATATCTCAATCCATTGCACCTACCCCATCACTTAGTCAATCAAGTTCACAAGCTTCCTTTATGCCTACTTATGTGAACTATCTAGCTATGTCATCATCCAACCCCTCTTATGCATAGTCATCCCCTTAACTAATCTCACAATCCACTATCCCACCTTCATGTGTGGACTATCCTAGCTCCACCATCATCTACAACATCTCAAGCCACCACCCAAGCACAAAGCTTCACACAAACCCAACCTCCACCTCCCACACAAGGAGTTCCTCCACCTTCCATGAGCCAAGAAGCATCATCCTTTCCAAGGGCAACACAATCATTCCCCTCTTTCACTCAACAAGCTTCCGCATTAATACCATCCTTTCCAAGGGAAACACAACCATTTCCCTCCTTCACTCAGCAAGCCTCCACATCAGCACCATCCTTCCCATGGGGAACACAAGCACCTTCTTCCACCTCCCAATAGGGATTCACCCAAGCATATGTTCCATCTCCACCTTTCAT
Organism: Chamaecyparis obtusa; assembly: GCA_027943335.1. Taxonomy (NCBI): domain Eukaryota; kingdom Viridiplantae; phylum Streptophyta; class Pinopsida; order Cupressales; family Cupressaceae; genus Chamaecyparis; species Chamaecyparis obtusa. The sequence goes on along the minus strand of BSBK01000752.1, from coordinate 330,768 downwards.
TTCTCACACACAAGCCCAACAAACTACCTTCATAATAGGGATGCCCTTCATGGGCCCTCAAAATCCACCATCTACATTTAATGCAAGGGAGGATGGGGAGAGGGGCCAAAGGCACACCCTAACCAGATCCACCTTGCAGAACAACATGTGGAAGCAACAACACACGATAGTTAGAGAGAGAATACATATGTTATCATATATTATCTTCAAATTGTTTCATACATGTCAGGTTGTAAGGCCTTCCCAATTTAGGCCAGATATTATAATCAAGTATAGAAGTCCTCCAACATGCGAGGATCTGCCAACAATCTCTAATTTTCTATCTTCTATCTTATATCTTCTATCCAAAAACTCTGACCCCCTAAACTCTAACCAAACAACTACATTTATACAAGAGGCTACTAATCCAAGTCAGCCTTCAGATCCATAATCAATGGAAGGAACAACTAGATCTAGGTCCACATGCTTCCCAATGATGGATACCAACATTAAATTTGTGACCCAAATTAAATGCACAAGTCGACCTCAAAATAAATCCAAAACAAACAACTCAGCAAGCAAGGAAACCGAGTGCCAGACAAGCATCACCAAGCATAGGGAAATAACCTAGCGCCAGAGAGATAACCGACCAACACCTGTGAACAAAGGAAACTAGGCAACACCAAACCAACTCGGTCAAAGCAGGAACCGAGCAACATAGAAAAACTTCAAATATGTTTTTGGTGACACAGGATTGCCAAGGACCCGAGATGCTCTTGCATCAGACACCTGGGGTTATTTGAAAATGATTCTCTGAATCATGAAATAGGTATGATCTGAGCTGCATCCAACTCAGATTGTGAAATCCATGAACTATCTTCAATCGATCTATTCTTTCACTTTACCAGATATTCCATATACTATTTTCCTCTTGTACTTTTGCCAATTCTTTGCTCCAAAATCTTTTCAACTTCTTCATTCTGCTTCTTAGGATAATCCATTGGTACTGTCATGTCTTCATCAGGTTCATGAAACTCATGCAAATAAGCAATGTTGAATATAGGTGATATATCCATGTCATCAGGTAACTCAATCTCATATGCATTTCCACTGTCAAATTTTCTCAAAATCTTGCAAGGTCCAAACTTCATTTCCAGCTTCCCATATGTTCCAACAGGAAATCTGCCTTTCTTCAAATGAACCATCACTTCATCACCAACATCAAAAGTATTATGTCTTCTTGATCTATCAACTCTATCTTTGTATTTTTTATTACTCTTTTCCAGCTTGTATTTCACATCTTCATGCAATGTCTTCATGTACTTAGCAAATTTTACTCCTTCAACACTTCTCTTTATTTCATCAACAATGTCTCTCAAATCTGATATACCTCTTAGCTGTATGGCATTTAAAATCTCAAAGGGTATTTTTCCAGTACTCCTATTCACTAAATTATTGTATGAAAACTCTACTTATGCCAACATAGAATCCCAATTACTTTCTATGTCTCCAACTAAACATCTCAAAATATTTCCCAAACTTCTATTCACAACTTATGTTTGTCCATCAGTCTGTGGGTGAAATATAGAACTATATTTCAACTCGGTGCCAAACTTTCTCCAAAGAGTCTTCCAAAAGTATCCAACAAATTTACTATCTCGGTCAGAGATAATACTCCTCGGTAATCCATGCAATCTGACAATCCCTTAAAGAAAAGATCTGCTACATGTACTGCATCTGATGTCTTTCTACAAGGTATAAAATGTGCCATTTTAGAAAATCTATCCACAAAAACAAATATAGAATCATTACCTCTTATTGGCTTCGGTAAGCCAAGAACAAAATCCATACCGATGTCAATCCAAGGTTTCTTAGGAAAAACAATTGGTGTATACTATCCCATATTCTGACTTACTCCTTTTGCAACTTGACAAATTCCATAACTTTTCACAAATTTCTGAACATCTTTATACAACTATGGCCAAAAGTATTTCTCCTTAAGCAAATTCAATGTCTTATCAACACCAAAATGTCTAGCCAAACCACTACTATGTTTCTATTTTATCAAATTAGTTATCATTGCTCCTCTCGGTATACATAACTGAATACCTTTAAACAACATACCTCCTTGCATAAAATATTCACCCCATTTAGTACTCGGTTGATCTTGAATAGGTGTTCTGCACTTTCTCCACGGCTTAGAAAAATCAGGATCAAATTCATAAGAATCTCTCATGTCATCAAAGCCTAGAACTTCAATTTTCATCTCAGTCATCAAAGATCTCCTTCTACTCAATGCATCAACAACTCTGTTAGTGACTCCACTCTTATGCTTTATCACAAATGTATAGCTTTGCAAATACTCAACCCATTTCATATGTCTCTGATTCAACTTATTCTAACTACCCAAATACTATAAATCCTTATGATCGATATACAACACAAATTCACTCGGCATCAAATAATGTCTCCATTTCTTCAGTGCTTGAACAATAGCATAGAATTATTGATCATACATAGAATATTTCCTTTTTGTAGCATTCAAATTTTTACTAAAGAAAGCAACAGGTCTACCTTCTTGACTCAACACAACTCCAATTGCACTTCCACTTGCATCACATTCCACTTGAAATACCTTATTGAAATCAGACAATGCCAAAATAGGCAATTTAGCAACCTTCTGCTTCAGAGTCTCAAAACTTTTATTAGCTCCATGTGTCCACTTGAATTCTCTTTTGTCTTCTCTCATAGTTTCAGTCATAGCATTACAAATTGAACTGAATTCCTAATGAACTTTTCGTAAAAACTTGTCAAACCATGAAATGATCTTACCTCGCTAGAATTCTCAGGTGTAGGCCAATTCAAAATAGCTTCAACCTTTTCAGGATCCATTTTCAAACCATCAACTGAAATCACTAATCCCAAATACACAATCTCCTCTTTCATGAATGAACACTTTTTCAGATTTATCAACAACTTTTCTTCTTTCAATCTCTGCAAAACTTGTCTAACATGCAACAAATGTTCTTCTCTAGTCTTACTAAATATTTGAATATCATCAAGATATAAAATCACAAATTTACCCAAGAATTTCTTCAAAACTTCATTCATCAACCTCATAAAAGTACTTGGTGCATTAGTTAAACCAAAAGTCATAACCAACCATTCATACAAACCTTCTTTTGTCTTGAAGGCAATCTTCCATTCATCACCTTCTCTAATTCTGATCTGATGGTACCCACTTTTCAAATCAATTTTGGTAAAATACTTTGCTACAGTCAAACTGGCCATTATATCATCCATTCTTGGTATAGGAAACCTATACTTCACTGTTATCTTGTTGATTTCTCTAGAATCAGTGCACATTATCCATTCTCCATTCTCCATTCTTCTTAGGTTCCAATACAACAAGTACTGCATAAGGACTCAAAAATTCTCTGATCATACCTTTCTACAACAATTCTTGAATCTGTCGATTCAATTCCTGATTCTTGGTAGGTGTCAACCGATGAGGTACCTTATTCAATAAACTAGCTCCAGGGATTAGATCCATGCAATGATCAATGCTTCTCTTTAGTGGAAAACCATCAGGTACATTATCAAAAATGATTTCACTATACTCGGTGAGTAACTTATCAATCTCCTCAGGGACAATATCCTCTATTTTCCTACTTGGTTTTTTAGGAATCATAGTAAAACATACATCATTCTTCTTCAAATCCTTAACAAACTTTCTTCCTTCCATCAAGCAAACTTTCATAGATGTGCAAACATTACTAATAGGTTCTTCCATTAAAGGTAACAAGATTTGTCTTCTTCCATTAGCCCAAATAGTATATTTATGCAATCTCCCATTATATATAGCATGTCTATCATATTTCCAAGGTCTATCCAACAAAATATGACAACAATCCATAGGCATGATATCACATAACACCTTATCATAGTACTTTCCAATTTTCAAATTCACATAACATTGTTCACTTACCAAGAGTGTATGCTCATCTTTGATCCATGAAATCTGATAGGGCTTCGGATGTTCCAACCTTTTCAACTACAACTTTGTGACCATCTCCTCAGATGCTAGATTCTCTGAGCTACCACTATCAATGATTACTTTCCAAACTTTGTCAGAAACTCTACATCTAGTCTTGAACAAACTTTTCCTTACCCGATCTTCCTTTTTACCTTCATTCCAAAGTGCTCTTCTTACCATCAAGTTATTTTCCTTCTCAGGTTCATTCGGTGACTCTTCTTGCACCAAAGCATTTCTACTACTACCAACCTTCTTACTTGCATGTGTACACTCAAATGATCTATGTCCTTCTTCTCCACAATTGTAACAAGTTCCTCAGAAACCACCTCTGTTATAACCACCTCGATAGTTACTGCCTCTGCCTCTAGATAAAATTTCACCTTTCCACTCGGTCTTGCCTTTATCCATATTTGTCTTTTTAGGTTCAGATCTACTAGTTTCTCCATGAGATCTACCTCTTCCTCTAGGGAAACTACCACCTCTACCTCTTTGTCTTTGCTCATGTCTCTTATTCAATTTCTCCTCATCTTTCAATGCAAATTGATAAGCCTCTTCAATGTTCTCCAATTTGACCAAACTGATTTCTTCTTGGATGGAAACTCTCAAACCATTTAGGTATCTAGCAATTCTTTCCACATCATCTTCATCATGTCCAGATTTGATATTTAATCTATAGAATTCCTCAGTATATTCTTTTACCGAGCTATCTTTCTGCCTTAAAATTTGCATTCACCTAACTAGGTTAATCTGATAATCACAAGGTAAGAACTTTCCTTTCAATTTATTCACCATTTTATTCCATACCTTGATTTTGTCTTTGCCTTTCCTCTTTTTGTCCAACTACAGATGTTCCCACCACAAGGATGCATGACTTTTCAAATTTGTGCTTGCAATTTTCACCTTCTTTTCCTCAGGTGCATTTTCATACTCAAAGTACTTTTCCATCTTAGTGATCCAATCCACCAATTCATCAAAATCCAATTTTCCACTATACTCAGGAGGATTAAAGTGTGGTGTAGACTTCAGACTTGTCAAAGCCTTCAAGAATATTTCCTCACCCTGATCCATCATAGGTGCAAGTTCTATATCACCTTGTTCTACCTCAATTTCATCATCACTAACATCTTCAAGATGTCTTCCTCTTCTCTGGGTTATTTCAACAACTTCTAATCTAGTAGCAAGTTGTCTCAACATATCTGCCAATCCTAGATCTGCATCTCACCTCCCATGAACCATCTTGAAAACCCTCTGCAATTGCAGGTCAGATCGCAATCTACTACCCCACAATAATTCAACTAGGGCTTCACAAGAAGGAACCTTCAAACCTAGATTCATAAACCTAGATCTAGATCTAACCTCACTCTGATACCACATGACACAAGGGAGGATGGGGAGAGGGGCCAAAGGCACACCCTAACTAGATCTACCTTGCAAAACAACACACAGAAGCAACAACACACAACAATGAGAGAGAGAATGAAGATGCTATCATATAATGTCTTCAAATTATTTCATAAATGTCAGGCTGTAAGGCCTTCCTGGTTTAGGCCATATATTATAATCAAGTACATAAGTCCTCCAACATGCGAGGATCTGCCAACAATCTCTAATTTTCTATCTACTTTCTTCTATCCAAAAACTCTGACGCCCTAAACTCTAACCAAACAAATACATTTATACAAGAGGCTACCGAGCCAAGTCAGCCTTCAGATCCATAATCAATAGAAGGAACAACCAGATCTAGGTATGCACACTTCCCAATGATGGATACCAACATTAAATCTATGACCCAAATTAAATGCACAAGTCAACCTCAAAATAAATCCAAAACAAACAACTCAGCAAGCAAGGAACCCGAGCGCCAAACAAGCATCACCGAGCGCTAGGGAAATAACCGAGTGCCAGAGAGATAACTAACCAACACCGGTGAACAAAGGAAACTAAGAAACACCAAACCAACTCGATCAAAGCAGGAATTGAGCAACACAGACAAACTTCAAATATGTTTTTGGTGACATAGGATTGCCAAGGACCCAAGATGCTCATGCATCAACAGCCCAGAATCCCATCATCACTTCTGCATCCTCTGCATCACAACTCCCACCATGAACCAACTCTCATTGGGGCCTCACCTAAGTAGAAATGCACACCTTGGGTATACCAACCCAATCCCACATATCCATTCCCACAAACCAACAAGCCACTTTCCCCCAAGTAGCACAACAACAACCATCACAACCCCCGCCTACTTCATCTTTTCCTTTGTATACCAACTATCTATCTATATCACCCACCACTTCTCAAATAGTTCCACCACCACAACAATAGAGTTCCACTCATTTCCCTAGCTACCTCACACAACCACCTCCTACCACTAGCTTCCCAACAACTTTTCCACCCCTCAGCAATGTAGGGATGCATCCCACATACACCAGCCAAGCTCAAAGCCAAGTACATCAAGGCCAATCCTATTAGCAAGTTGCACCATTCCATTAGCCTCCTCAATAGCAATAGTACTTCCTAGTGCAATAGCAACAACATCCTATCATCCCCTAGGAACAACAAGCATCATCCTACCCATCGCAACAACAACATCCCATCATTCCCCAACAACAACAAGCAATTTCATATCCTCTACAACAATACACTCCCACACCTCAATAAAAATATCCTCCCCAGCAACTATCACCCCAAAATCCATTCCAATCTGCCTATCTTACTAGGCAATCTCCATATCCTACTCCACAATATCCTCCACAAAATCATCCTTACTCACTAGCACCATCAGATCCTTTCCCAATGGGAGTACCCACTCTAACACCAATCAACATTGAATGGGAAGAAATGAAGAATGCTCTCAAGGAGCTTAAAGCTGGAACAAAGAGCAAGAATTTCAAGTTTGACGAGGTCTGTCCATATCCCTTCGACAGATCAATCACATCAATTCCCTTTTCCAAACACTTTGAGACACCCAAGTTTGACAAAGATCGTGGGAAAGGAGATCTAGTTAACCATGTCAAGGAATTCTATATGGCCTACCAAGAAGTGGCCTACAGTGACAATTTCCTCATGCGCCTATTCCCTAAGAGCTCGAGAGGAACTACTATAGAGTGGTTTTACAAGATACCCTATGGTACCATCACAACCTTTGTAGAACTCTCTAAAAAGTTCATTGCCCAATATACCCATAACGTTGAGAATGAGTTGTCATTGTTAGACCTTTGCAACTCAAAGCAGAAAGGAGGTGAGAGTCTAGTTGATTACTTGCAATGATGGAAAAACCTCACCACAAGGTTATCGTATCAATCTTTGGAGAAGCATCTTACCAAAATCTTTATCGATAACCTACATCCTAAACTATCCCACTTCATGAGAATGAACTACATCTAGACCTATCAAGACATCAAAGGAAAAGACATACACATCGAAAGAGGTCTCTTAGATGAAGGCACCATCCAACACTACAAAGATGATTCACATAGCAAACCCAATAATGACAAGCCTTGCTACTGCAACAGGAACAAGAACATTGTCATAGATGGAGCCAAAAACACTAAGAATGTTCAAATTGTTGTGGTCGGTCCTAGACTCCTACACCTACTCCTGCATATCAATAGCAACAATCCCAAATCAATCAGCATCCTATGCAACACTATTAACAGTAAGTAAACTAAGCAAACCAAGCAAATCAGGCTAATGCCATATCTATTACCCCAAATCAAAATAGACCCTGAGTCCAGACTCATAAAAAATGAACCTTCACCCCTCTTGGTGAACCATTAGATGTGATCTTCCATTGAATGGATAAAGCCAATCTCATTACCTATCCTCCAACTCAACAATTTGATGATGTAACTCCCAAGCCAATATGGTACACAGATCATGAGTATTGTGACTATCATCATGTTAAAGGATACACTACCCTCAAGTGTATGAAATTGAAGCACTATATCCAAGATCTCATTGGTAGAAAAGAGATCCAAGTGGACACATCAACCCAACCTTCACCTAATGCCAATCTAATACCAAGATAATACCAATCCTCCACCCTAGAACTAAGGCAAAGGAAAATAAGGAGACCATGCTGACCATAAAGACTATACTATTGCCCACATCAACTATGACAAATTTGTCGGATGCATAACCCAAGTTGAGCCCATAGTCAATGTCATCCATGTCAAGGGAGCAGACAGTTAGTGTGTTGTTACCACATGAAGAGGCTGAATATCTATTGTTGGTGCTAATCCAATGCCTGCACACAATGCATAGTATAACCTTCTAGAACACCTTGGGAATAAACCTTCCCAAATCTCCATCCTTGACCTTCTCCACACTTCACCCATCCATCAAGAGATCCTAAACTGAGCTCTCCAAGAAGGACATGTCCCCACAAACATAAATACCATCTAGTTTGAGAACCTTGTGGGATATCTATCAGCGTCCTATGCTCTTTCCTTCAAGCCATCTAATATACCATCTGTTGAACCTAACTACAATATCTCTCTCTGTATCATCTTCATGGTTAGAGACTTTGCCATCAAAAGGGTCATGATAGATAATGGCTCAACCCTAAACTTGTGTACTTTGAAATTCATCCAGCAAGTGGGATTCACAGAGGTTGACATATCACACAATGTTATCACTATCAAGGCCTATGATAATTTGGAGTGTACCTCAGAAGGTACCATTCTTTTTCTAATAAAGTTGGGCCCAACAATTCAAGACACCATATGTGATGTTGTTGATCTAGACATACCATATAACATCCTCCTCGACCGACCATGGATCCATTCCATCAAAGTCATACCATCTACTTATCACTATTGCCTCAAATTTCTGCATCAAGGCACTGAGATCACCATCCATGCAAATCCCCAACCCCTCGCATATTGTCATGCATTGGAAGCATCATTCCCCCATTACACCCATTGTCCTGGAACCAAAATTGGCACTTTTATTGCTAGCTCAGCCCGATCCCATAGTGATCCAGAGACTATCTTAGCATCCACCCTCTCTTTTGTCAAGATCAACAACCAAGGCTGTGTTGAGTATAGTCTAAGTGATACATTTGTAGTAGGGGTCCTACCACTAGATCCACAGACACAAGGAGGCCCAAGCCACCAAAGCAATCCTACTCTGACCGATCATGAAATCAAGCAGTTGGGACCACTAACTTTTTTCTCCCATGGAAACATAAATAGTCTAGAGATGGACCCTGACATCAACAGGTGGCTATACAGAGATCCCCCCCTCCTGACACTGAGCTCGTTAAACACTTCAAGGAGAAATATCCCTCATCGCACAAGTATACCATAGAATAATGGAAATATCAAGGCAGTGGTCTAGGACCACAAGAAGATGGAAAAAAAGATCCCATTGAAGCCTCTCAAAATCCTAAACATCAGGGCCTTGGATTTAATACCTCTCACCTATGCATACAAGAACCCAATACTGCAATTGGGGGCACCAACTTGCCCAACATTCCCCTCTTGAATATCTAGGATGACCTTGTAGAGATCAAAGACATCCCTGAAGAGGAAGAAAATAAATCCTACGATGACATCTTCAATGATGATACCCTCCTAGGAAATTCTATCCTCCATCAACTAGCCTTTAACATCATTGAACTTCCCCTCATCCATCCCAAACTCATAGACTAAGATCAACCAAGTGTCACACATATCGATGAGTTCCAAAGCACAGACACACTCCTAAGATTCATGGGAGCATTAGGCCAACAATCAGATCAAGACCAAGAATCAGCTTATGTTTGCAAGCTCGACCCTAAGGGATACTTTGGGGAAGAGGCAATCTTTAGCCGCAAAATTGAAAAGAAAAAACAAAAGAATGTGTCCTTATGTGAAAACTCCTTTGGGGCATATTCTGATTCTAAAAAGGTAAAAATAAAGGGTGTATCTTCTGGTGAAAACCTCTCTAAGGCGCTAGAAGATGAGGACTTACCTCTTCCCCCATCCAAGATTACAGACCAGAGAAATCATCAATCCTCATTAAGGAAACCAAGCCAATCAACTTGGGCACTGAAGAATACCCAATGATTACATACATCATAACATCTCTAACTAAAGCAGAAGAGATGGCTTTCACAATGCTCCTCCAAGAAGCTACCATCAATTTTGCATGGTCATATACACACATGCCAGGTCTTGACCCCAATCTAGTTGTTTAGAATCTTGCAGTGGACCCTAATGCAAAACCGGTCAAGGAAAAGCTTCAAAAGATGCATCCTAAAGTAGCCCTCCTAGTAAAGACAAAACTAGAAAAACTCCTACAAGAAAAAATCATCAGAGCTATTGATTACTAAGAGTAGATCTCCAACATGGTGCCTATCACCAAACCTTTAGGAGAGATAAGAATCTACACAAACTTTAGGGATTTAAACAAAGCACGTCCCAAGGATGATTTCCCCTTACCCAATATCGATATGATAGTGGATCTCACAGCAGGCCATGAGATGTCACTCATGGATGGCTTCTCAGGGTATAATCAGATCAGAATACCAGAGGAAGATCAATACAAAACAATGTTCACCACACCATGGGGTACCTTCTGCTACAATATGATGTCATTCAGGCTAAAGAACATAGGTAACACCTATTAGTGGGCAATGGCAACCATCTTTCATGATATGATACACAAAACCCTGGAAGACTATGTAGACGACATCCTTGCAAAATCTAAGACATGATGTGTGTAATACCCCAAAAATGGGCTATATGTTCATTAACCTCTTATATCATCAAATCAAACGAAATCGACATCGAAGTCCTAACCAAAGGCACATCTGTGCATCATCGAATCATAATTGATTATCTTAAATTTTGCATCAGGGAATATTCCTAGCAATGTTCCTAATTATCATAATTATCTTTAATTTAATGATTATTTGGCGATAAATCACATTTATCCTAAGTTTGATTAAATGAATATTTTCATATTTAATTAATTAGATTTAATATTTTCCACTTAATTGTTTAATTAAATTTAATTCTATCTATTATTAATTGTATTATTTAATTTTGACAATAAATCAAAATTCCTATCTTTAATTGATTAAATTCTTATTTAATTAATTAAAGCATGTTGTCATTATTTAATAATATAATTTTTAATAAAAGTTTGGTAAAATAGTTAATTAACCCATAAATTAATTATTTTATTTCAAAAATCAGTTGAGTTGAGGATAAATCACTTTATTTATTTATTTAATTCTTAATTATTATGCATATTCAAAAGAAACAGTTAAACTCCAAATCAGAAAATCAATGTAAGTTATTAACTTTTTGGAACTCAACATCCTTTTGGAGTTCAAAAAGTTGATCTAAACTCTAATTTGAGTTAAAAAGCTATTTTTGCATGTTTTTGCATGATTTTGAGAATTAACTATCTTTCATGATCAGATAACTCAAAAATCAAGATGAGTTAATTTGAGTGATTTATGGCTTTTATCCATGCACCTCCAAAGCCCTAGATTTCTATAAATTAAAGGCTTCAGCTCTTCATATCTCATCTCATATTTTGCACAATCACGCTGGAGAATTGGAATTGAAGAATCAAAGCTCTTGCGAATCGACATCTTTGTGAGATCAATCTTATTTTTGCATTCATATTACATATCATTGTTAGATTCATAACATATCAATTTTCAATAGCATTCATAGCATATCAATTTCATCTAGCATAGATTCATATCAAGTTTTCATCATTATTATTGCATAGAAAATATAAAAAATATAGCTTAATTGCATTCAATCTCATATCTAGATCAATTGCATTCAAATCCTTCATTTAGGTGTCGTCTAGGTCACTGATCTCGATAATAATCTGAGAACATTAATCTCACACCTATTAGAAGGTAGTAAATCGCTTGGTTAGATAGCTTTCAATTACGCACAATTTTGATTATCACTAACCTCTAATGTTTTACTGAAGTGTTGTGTCTACAGATCAGGTACAATTTTCACACACACATTTCTGGCGCCCACCGTGGGGCCCTGAAATGGGTTTCCAATTCAATTCTATCAATTTCTATCTTTTTCTCCTCGGGATCTGTGCAAAACTGTGATTTTTAATTTTTGTCCGTACATCTGTCGTATGAGTTTTTGACAAATGTCGTATGAGAGCATACCCACTGTCGTATGATACTGGACCCACTGTCGTACGATAGTCTATCGGATCGAGGCTCGTTTCATCACAAACCCACTGTCATTTGGGAGCTCAACTGTCATATGATAGCATACCCAGTGTCGTACGAGTTTCTGGACTATCGTCTGAGAGCATACCCACTGTCGTATGAGTTTCCGTACTAGTTTTTGACTGTCGTTTCATTTTTCACAGCAGAGTATCAGATTTGATTTTTATATTTCAGCTAACTGCTAATTTTGACAATTGAAATTCTCTATTTTTTATTGCTCTCTACTGGTTTTGATTGGGAAAAGTGCAAGAATTGCTAAAAATCAGGTAAAATCTACTAAGCGCATTGCGAGGATCACCAAGTATTCTCCTTCATCTAATAACATTTTGATTTGGGCTTAAAATAAATCTCTCATGTGTCTAGCTTGTGTGCGTCTTCTCATGCTTTTATTCTACACACTTGCATAGTTTGATACTAGGTTGTGATCCCTTAAGGATTCATTAAGTAGTCTTAGAATACTTGTGATTGATCTTGATTGCTATCTTGGGTTATTGGACTCGCTAATCCACCGGCCCCTCATTTTCGCCCCGTGGTTGCAATCTCGACACCATAAAGGGGAGGGGTCAACAGGACAGAAGCGTTAAATGTTCTACTTGGCAACCCTTTTGTGCTTTTAGGAACTCACTTGTTTTCTAATTTGGGGACTCGTTCTTAACTTGTGTGAGGTGTTAAGTGTTCCACCTTGTGGACTCATCTCATATTCTCTTTAAGTGTTAAGTGTTCCTCTTTCTACTTTTTGGGTACTTTTGGTAGATTTGATTTCGGGAATATATCTGTGCTCACATAGTAATTAGGCCCTATGAAAACTATTCGTGATTCTTGAAAGATTGGATTCCCAGTGAAATCCTTCTTGACAACAGAATCCTTGTAGGTAGGGAGGATACTTAGTGTGTTTCACATTCAACTTGGTTAGTGCATCTTCTCTTATTGATCGACACATTCTCTCTCCGGAGAGGTTGATAGATCACGTAGGGTTGATATCACGAGCTTTGGTGAATCAAAATTGGTTAGTGTGTCTTCTCTTATTGATTGATACATTCTCTCCCCGGAGAGGTTGATAGATCACATGGAGTTGATATCACAGACCTTGGTGGAACAAAACTTTGTCTTAGCATGTCGGATTAATCTGCTTGCTTTGTTTGGGTTAAAAGTGAAGAGGTGTCAAAACCTTGAATCTGGAGCCAAGTCCCCTTGTGGTATAAATCTGTGAGTCATCTTTAGAGAGGGTTAACCGTAGCGGACAATCCCTTCATAGGGCAAACTACGTTGACGGAACCTCAAGCGATCATAGCCATTTTCACCGTGGTAGTGACAGTCGCTATATAAATGTCCTTGTGGAAGAAATCTCCATGGGTATGGTTCATTGTTGGGTTCTCAGATCTCCCTAGCAGCTCTTGAAGATTAAGTTCTCAGACTGTGTCAAAACCCTGGTGCACCGGGATTGGAGTTCACCCTTTTGAATCATAAAAGTTGCAGAGTCAAACCATTACTAAAAACCCTAGAGAGGCCAATTTTTCACTTTTAGGTATATGTGTGTTATTGCAAAACTTTTCAGAACATACACAATTAGTACTCTCGGGGATTAGCACAATTTGGTCACTTGATTGTTCATGCGCAAGGTTGCTTTTGCCCTTGTTCATTGTTTTCAGATGTGTTTGGAATCACTTGCTTGCTGTTCTACGCGCTTGTTTATCTACTTGGCTATTAAAAATGATCAAATCTGGTATAACCTTCAAAATCTGGACAGTACAATTTGCAAACAATCCAAAACTGAAAACCTTAAGTTTTGAAAAATTTGATGTGAAATCTTTTCTGGAGTCAAAAGTCATTTCAGGAAGTCAAAAGTCGTACGAGTTTTGTCAAGTTTCGTTTCAGTATTGCCCATCTGTCGTATGATTGAGAACACAGTGTCGTACAAGTTTTCAAACTAGCCAATTCAAGAAATCAAAACCCTGTTAGCAACTGTCGTACGAGTTTTGTCAACTGTCATTTCATTTCTACCCAATTGTCGTACAAGTTTCACAACTGTCATTTCATAGACTACCCAATATCGTATGAGTTTGCAGAGTGTTGTTTGGAAAAATTTGAGAGAGTTGTCAGAAATTGTCAAATTGCAAGATATCCAATGTTTCGAGCCTAGTTCTAGAATCTGTCAAAAATATCATTGTGTCAGGAACAGAGCAGTAGCTATTGAGCATTCTACCATTTTTTGAGTTTGATCTTTTGAATCTGATCTAGTCTTCTGTTTGATCAATTTGAGTCCTTTTTATCTCATGTCAAAACCTTGTCATAACTATCAATCTTCAATCAATCAATCTTCAAAAACAGACTAAGTGTTGAGAACTCGTGTCCGCTATCTTTTGGGCGATCTATCCCATACATCTAGGGCATAGTTTCCTTCACCCACATCTCATCAGATCTTCAAAACTATCATAATCTTGACAAGGTTGCATCATCTGATTTTCTCGAATCAAATTGTTCTTCAGTTGTCTTCGTCCTTTTCTTCTGTTTCATTCAAAGTTAATGGTGGAGACCAGAGCTTCTTCACACAAGAAATCAGAAGAAATATCTCAGAACTTACTTTTGACCAATACCCCAGGTCCAACTCTTGAACAACTCATCAAGTCAGGTATCTACGAAGATGATGGTCTCGGTAACTTTCGATTGAAAACTAGTTACATACCTCCTCTATCAACTCACAGAGGTAATCAGCAAACTCCTCCTCAATCTATTCCAGGGAACCCAAAAACTCCTACCATGTCTCAAACAGGGACAAACCATGGTTCTCTAGGAGGAGGATCCCAGGGACACCATTCTCAACATAATGCCGACCAAGACCCTACACCCTCTGAAATCCATCGGTGTCAGAATGACGATGAATTCAAAAGAATGATGAGGCATTTCTTGAAAATGGATAGAGGCATAATTTTTGCAATTAGCCCAGGAAGGAGCTAAACTTCCTCCTCACTTCAATGTCGAAGATATCATCATGCATGAGGAAGAAACTCCGATGATGGCCATAATGAACTAGTTGCACACTATGCAGGTCAAAATGAATAAAATTGAGAAAGAGAAGGAACCCAAGGAATTCTCCATGGAGGCCCTTTGTCCTTTCCCTTTTGACAAAGACTTGTATATGCCTCCATTCCCAAAAAGAGTGGAGATACCAAAGTATGACAAATATGACAGACACTCTGATCCTCAAGATCATGTCAGAGAGTTCTGTACGCAATCCATAGAATTCATGCATGAACCGACTTATCTAATGCATCTTTTTCCTAGATCCTTGGGAGGAGCATCCATTCAGTGGTTTTCAAGATTACCTTCTACGATCAAAACTTTTGAGGAATTGATTAAATTGTTTTATCAACAATATTCCTACAATATTCAACATCCGATTACCATGATCGATATCTATAACCTCAAGCAATATCCAGGGGAATCATTCCTAACTTTTCTCAAGAGGTGGCGAAAGAAGTTTTCTCTATATGCTAGACCAATTCCCGAAATGGAGAAACTTGAAATCTTTATCAATAACCTTGTTCCAGAGCTCAACTATCCATTACAAATGCAAGATCATGTATCTTTTGATAAAATGGTGGATAATGCAATCAAGATTGAGAAAGTACTTGTCAAGAAAGGAGAAATCACACTTCAAAAGGACAAGTCTGAATCTGGATCTAGCTCAAAAGATAAAAACAAGAGCTGGAATAGAAACAAAGGTATCATCTCTGATGGTGTTGTTGACACTATCTGTGCCCCATCAAAGGCACTGGCCTACAATCTCACCCTTGCCACCAAAGCCATTGAAGCTTCAGAGCAAAAATCTGCTGAACCATCTCCAAAGAAGCCATTCAAACGATGGGATAATAAATGAAAGTTTACTCCCCTGGGAGAATCTTTGGAATCTACCCTGAGAACCCTAATAGCTGATAACATGATCTCTTTACCACCAATCTGAAAACCTGATCCGGATCCAAAACCATATTGGTGGAAAGATAATGAATTCTGTGCTTTCCATCGGACTAAAGGCCACAAAACTAATGGATGCTTTCACTTGAGGCATACCATTCAAGACTTGATAGATCAAGGGGATATCACGATTCATAATCCTACCAATAATAATGATCACACAGCATTTATAGAACCATTTCCACAACATGGCAAAGGAGTTTCCACTTCCCAGCCTAACATGGGGGCAAAAGTCAACTATGCCTACCCTGGAAATGATGCTGTCATCAATATGGTTGAACCATGTATCTCTGAGAGCTGCAATGTCATCACAATTGTACGAAGGGATAGAAATCATTCCTCAGCTAATGCGGTTACCAGATCACAAGCTCAGACTCATCTAAAAGGACAAACACCAAGTTCATCTAATGTCCCTAAGATACCTTTCAATCTCACATCTGCTTCTAGACAGAAGGTTGCCTCGAAATCTTCCAATCCAAAGGATACAAGACCTACATCTTATAGCATCGTCCAACAACTCTAGCATACCAATGCCAAAATCTCCATGTTTGAGTTACTTCGAATATCTCCAGCTCACAGAGATATCCTAGACAAAGCTTTGCTCAGCTCTAATGTTCCTGATGATCTAGATCTAGACAGGTTCCAGACTATGGTTGGTCATCTAACATCTCCGCAATATATCTCCTTTTTAGAAGAGGATGACAACTCCCTAAGTCACCCACATAATCAACCCTTGCACATAGAAGTCTTGATCCAAAATCATCGAGTCAAACGTGTGTTGATAGATGGGGGCGCAGGCCTCAACATTTGTTCTTACAACTTAATCACACAGTTGGGATTCTCAGAGATGGCTATTGATCCTCGAAAGAAGATCACCATAAAAGCCTATGATGAACAAGAAAGAGCTTCTAAAGGCACTATTATCTTACCCATCCGAGTGGGTCCGGTCATCAAAGATACCACATGTCAGGTGCTTGATCTACCATTGGCTTACAATATCCTTCTAGGGAGACCCTGGATACATGAAATGCAAGCTATTCCTTCTACGTACCATCAATGCTTGAAATTTCCCTATGAAGGAGTGGAGGTTTCTATCCCAGCAGATCTGAGTACAACTTGCAATACATTGAAGGAAAGTGCCGATAAGCTTGTTCCCAATAACAGAGAATCTTCCATCAGGCAACAAAATGTGGCTTCCACATCTAAGATGGATGACATTGCTAAAGAGATCAATATCAAAGAAAATGGGATGGGAGAATACACTATAGAGCCAGTCTTGTCTCTGACATCTCTCCCAATCTCACCTAAGTCGTATGGACAATCTTTGAAGCAATCTAAATCAGAACCTAAGGAACCTATGGAAGCATACAAAAATTTTTTTGTGGCGGAGCAAGTATCCAAACAAGAATTTGAAGAAGATGAAGCTGTGCTTGCACGGCTATACAAAGATGATTCTGAATCCAAAATTGTTCAACCTAGTGAATCTATAGCACCTACAATCCCTTCTAATTCATATGGTCTAGGAAACAAATTGATAGCCAAGATGGGATATTCCGGTCAAGGACCTCTAGGAATCAAGGGAAAGGGTCTTGTGACACCCATTTCACATATTGGTAGAGACAAAAAAGATATTGGTGGCATAGGGTTTAAGAAGAAACCCTATCATCTCAGAGGTGGTTTTTCTCATGTCATAGAACAAATTGCACCAGGAGAACCCCTTCTTAAGAAAGAAGAAATAGAACCCTCTGATGATGATTCAGATAGCTCTGAGCTTATCCCCTATGAAAAATTGCCTAAAGAGATCAAAGATCTTCTTGATGATACAGATGATCCTATCAAAAGAATTAATGTAGTAGAAACACAAGAACCTACTGTAGTGCAAGAGATGGTTGCACCACAAGAACCAGCTAATCTCGAAGGCAATCAAACTGATCAAGAAGAAGGGGGTAGTTATTCTGACACTGATTCCCATGAATATGAATTCAAGTCAGAGACTGAGGGTAATCCTTCTTGGGGTATTCATCCTGATTTCACACATTTTTTAAGATTTCCTAGAGATCCTGAATCATAAGCTGAGTCAAATGACTATGAATGGGGTGCCATTGCAGAAGAAGATGAGCTTATAATGGAGAAATATATAGATGTTATTCACCAATATGTATCTCAACCTGACGTAGGTCTAGAGTGAAACAATGAACTTAACGTGTCTGATCCACCTATGGCTGAAGAGGACTCCCGTGATGATGTTGAGCCTATTCACGAATTGAACATTTTGAGCTGTAATATCACCTTTGAACTTGAGCGTCGGGTTAGGACCAATGATGACATATCCACATCCATGAACACCATATCCCAAGCCTTTCCTGCTTTGACTATCCAACACCCTGATCTTATCAACCAAACTTCCACAAACCCAAACCATGGTATGTATACCTTCCCAAATGACTATGCCCTTGCCTGCTACCTCAATGCAGTTGAGCCTATGAGTACTTCCATTAGTGAACCGAGCGTCAACATGACCGAGTCGGACATCAAATATCTTAGTCAGAAAAACAAGAGTAAAAAGAAAAAGAAAAAGAGTTCTGAGGGTGAAAACCACTTTGTGGCTGTCTCAGAACCGACAAAAGTAAAAAGAAAAGACGTATATGAAGGTGAAAACCTCTCTGAGGTGCCTAAGGATGAGATATTTGATGTCCTTCTGAGTCATTTACAGGATAGATCTCTAGTTCTGATTGAGCCAACTCAATCCATCAATTTGGGTACAACAGAGGAACCACAATTGGTACATGTAGCACAATCTCTATCAGATGAAGAGAAACAGAACTTCACTACCTTCTTATCAGAGAAAAAGATCAACTTTGCATGGAAATATTCAGATATGCCAGGATTGGATCCCAATCTCATTATGCACCATCTATCCATTGCTCTCAGAGTAAAACCAATCAAACAAAAATTGAGAAAGATGCATCCTCATGTTGCACTCTTAGTCAAAGCAAAACTAGAAAAACTCCTAAAAGTTGGATTCATCCATGTCATAGACTATGCTAAGTGGATTTCCAACATTGTACCTGTTTCCAAACCAGATGGTTCAATCAGAGTGTGCACGGACTTTAGAGATGTGAACAGAGCAGCCCTAAGGATGACTTTCCACTACCTAACATTGATATGATAGTGGACATGACTGCGGGCTATGAAATGTATTCCTTAATGGATGGCTTTTCTGGATACAACCAAATCAAAATTGCTCCAGAAAATCAAGAGAAAATAGCTTTCACATGTGCGTGGGGAACTTTCTGTTGGAATGTTATGCCATTCAGACTCAAAAATGCTGGAGCTACATATCAAAGAGCAATGACATCTATTTTTCATGATATGATGCATAGAACAATGGAGGATTACGTAGATGATACCTTGGAAAAATCCATGATTAGAACTAAACATCTAACAGACTTGAGCATGATCCTCGATAGAATGGAAAAATTTAGTCTTCGACTAAATCCTAAAAAGTGTGCTTTTGGAGTCACTTCTGGAAAGCTCCTAGGATACATCGTCTCCAAGAAAGGCATTGAAGTTGATCCAGCTAAGGTCAAGGCTATAATAGAGATGCAACCTCCCACAAATATCAGTCAAATGAGGATGTTGCAAGGTAGAGTTCAATCTATCAGAAGATTCATATCATAGCTAGCGGACATCTCACAGCCTTTTACAAAAACATTACATAAAGGTGTGACCTTTGCATGTAATGAAGAATGTGAGAACAACTTTAAACATATCAAGAAGTATCTATCAAATCTACCTATATTGATGCCTCCTATTCATGGGAAGCCATTAATATTATATGTCTCAGCAACAGATACATCACTGGGGGCATTGCTAGCACAACATGATGAGAACAAGAAAGAAAGAGCCATCTACTATATCAGCTGAACTTTAGTGGCCTATGAGAAGAACTACTCAATGATAGAGAAGGCATGTCTAGCTGTGATCTTTGCATCATAGAAATTGAGACACTACATGTTAGCTCATACCACTCATTTGGTAGCTAAAATTGATCCAATGAAATATCTCCTAAGCAAGGCTGCCCTCACAGGTAGACTAGCTAAATGGGTCATGCTCTTGAGTGAATTTGACATTGAATATGTTGAAAGAAAAGCTATCAAAGGATAGGTCATTGCTGATCAATTAGCTGAAGCACCACTGTTTGATGATACACCCATGCAAATGGAATTTCCCGATTCTTCTATCATGCACCTCTCTTCTAGAGCATGGCGGTTATTCTTTGATGGCTCCTAAACATAGAATGGATCGGGAGCAGGCATATTGTTCATCACTCCTCAAGGATACTCGATACCCAAAGCATTCAGATTAAAGTTTCCTTGCACAAACAATATTGCTGAATATGAGGCACTTCTCAATGGTATGAAAATGGAAATACAGTGGAGAGTTACAGAGATGCACATCCATGGAGACTCACAATTGGTCATCCACCAGGTCAATGATGTGTACCAAACCAAAGATGAAAAGCTCATTCCTTACAAGAGAATGGTAGATGATTTAAAGAAATACTTCATCTCTATCACATTTGAGCAAATACCTAGAACGGAGAATAAGGCTGCCGATGCAATGGCGACATTATCTACTCTTTTAAAGTAGCCCGAACATGAACTACGCTACGAGTTCCTGGTGGAAGCCCTATCCTATCCTGCATATGACTCCCCTGAAACCCGCATGATTTGCACTGTTGTAGGTTATGACTCATCTCGCTACAAAAATCTGTTCTCCTATCTCCACGACCAAATCATCCCTGAGTCCTTTAACCATTTTGAGAAACAAAACCTTATCCGATCCACATCTTGATATGTCATCATTGGTAATGATTTGTACAAACGAGGTCTAGATGGTACACTGCTTAGATGTTTAGAATGAGAAGAGTCTCAACGTGTATTAGAGGAAGTCCACAAGGGTATATGTGGGTCACACTCGAACGGTTTAACGTTAGCTTGAAAACTTATTAGGGCTGGGTATTATTGGCCTGAAATGGAAAAAGAGCTATTAAATTTGCTAAAAACTGTCAACAGTGTCAAGTACATGGCAACTTGATTCATTCTCCAGGGAGAGATCTGATTCCCTTTACTACACAATGGCCTTTTCAACAATGGGCATTTGATCTCATAGGTGCTATCCATCCGCACTCTTCTAATGGACATACCCATATAATCCCAGCTACAGATTATTTTACAAAATGGGTAGAAGCAGTTCCTCTAACATAAGCAACGGGGAAACAGATCTCTATGTTCATCCTGAACTACATCATTTGCAGATATGGGATCCCTCACTCTATAATCACAGCTAACGGGGGACAATTCAAAAACAAGGACCTAGATGACTTATGTGCTAAGTTCAAGATTACTCAACATTGGTCTTCTATCTACTATCCTCAAGGGAATGGACAAGCTGAAGCTTCAAACAAAAATCTCTTGAAAATCTTGCACAGAACAGTGAATAAAATAGGAAGAGACTGGCATCTCATGATCAATCCAACTCTCTGGGCCTATAGAACTAGTATCAGAATGCCTACAGGGGCTACACCTTTCGCTTTAGTTTATGGGTCTAAAGTAGTACTACCTATTGAGGTCAAAATCCCATCACTAAGAATTAGAATGCATGGTCTCGTAACTGATGATGACTATAGAGCGTCTAGGTTACAAGAATTGGAATTACTAGATGAGTGCAGGCAAGTAGCGTATGATCATCTCAGAGTATATCCAAAAAGAATGTCTAGAGGCTACAACAAGAAAGTCAGACATAGAGAATTTCAGGTTGGCGATCTAGTGTTGAGAGAAAATCCTAAAAATCAATCACATCGAGAACGCAAGGGGAAGTTGGAACCCAATTGGCTGGGTCCCTTTGTAATCACTACTACTTTTGGCTCTGGTGCTTATCAACTCTCAATGAATGAAGGAGAACAGCTCTGAGAACCAATCAACATTCTCCATCTGAAGAAATTTTATGCCTAAGGCATTCAGTGCTTGGTAAAATGTCCTAGAAAAAATCTTAAAAATCAGAAAAAGTCCTAAAAAAATGAACATCTTGGTGAAAACCTAGCAATAGGCGCCTTGATGATTCACAAAAAAATCAAAAAATATCAAAAATTCAAAAAAATTGAAAAAATGAAAAATACAAAAAAAAATGAAAAAGAAGAAAAAGTGCCTTGGTGAAAACCTGGAAACAGGTGCCTTGGTAGCAAAAATAGAATCTCTACCAAGATGGTGAAAACCTGGCAAACAGGTGCCACTTGTTCCAAAATGCTCCATCTATCAGTGCAATCTTGGTCTTTCCCAGCTTTCAGTCTTGCTTTAGTTTGTACATATCTCCCGGTTTGTTTCAGCATTTCCAGTTTTCAATAAGTTGGTCTGTACACCAATCAGCTCAAGCATCTGTATCCTATCAATGTTCAAATTTGGGGGCAAGCAATGTCATATCCTATGGTCTCCCATGTATCTTAGACATTTCCTATCTAGTCAGAGTCCTTTGAAGCTTCCAGTGGGTCAGTCAGTCAGTCTTGTCTCCAGAAAGGATTTTGCATCTACAACATGACAATCAAACATCAAAAAACAAATTGAAAATAATTTGTGCTTCATGCTTTTATCTCCTTGTATGCTTACTGATTCGCATTGAGATTTTTGCATATTGTGTCCCTTCGAGCTCTTCGATGATGTCCTTTATAGGATTTAGAGGGTGATGACTGGGGGCATAATCTTTTCTTTATTTTCTGCTCGTATGTGAAATCTAATAACTTTGGAAATTCTGGATTGAAATGGTGTCCGACTGTAAGAGCCTCTATCTCTAATTGGATAGCCATGCGTACCTCGACCATTGATAACCGGCAAATTCAAGGACGTTTGATCTAACTATTATATTTTTGAAGTAAATTCTTTCTCCTACTGTGAAACGCGATCTTGCCTAAGGAGGTGAACGATAAAGGGTCACTATGGGTAATTCACACTGGATTCAGAATGATCTTTTGATTGTTTGATGTGTTTGTCATGCAAGGAGTATTCTGGTCATCATGACATTTTTGTTTTGATGCTTGTACAAATTGCTCTATCAAAATGGACAAGATATTCAGGTCATCCTGGCGTTTGTGCCTTGGTGCTTATATCTAATCCGACATTTCGAAAACAAAATCAATATTCATATATCCATGGTTGTTGACCAGTGGGTGTTGTATTGATTCTTGCGCATACAAATCGATATTCATATGTCTATGGTTTCATGGCTAGTGGGCATTGTATTGATTTATCCGGTTACCTAAAAGTTCAATGATGATAACAAATCGACATATGATCAGTGACTAGGTCCTACGTCTTAGGTTGCATTTCATTTTGCATGTCTCATTGCATTTTGCATGTTTGCATGATCTCACAATGACTAAACGAACTTCAAAGCTTAAACAATTCTTCATATCAATTCTTCAAATCTAACAAGAGCTGAATCTCAAACGAAGGTTCCTCCAATGAAATAGCAAGTAGAATCCTTTTTCGGGATCAAAATTGAAATCTGAGATCATTTATCTTATTTACTGCTTGCATAATCGACCTTCAATCTTCACAGAAATCCAGAATTCAACTTAACTGATTATCTAACATCAAACTATTGAAATTTCAACTTGGTCAACCATGGTCAAACCTAGTCAAACTTAGTCTCCAGGACCTCCAAACGAGGCAAAATGCGTTCTTGGACGTGTTTAACCACTTCTCAAATTAATTAACATGCTTCTAAACTATCAACGCTGACTTTTCTTGTCAGATTTCAATTTTAATCCCGAAGGGGGCATGGTATTGCACATCATTCAAAGTCTATAAATCAAATTCTATCAATCAAATCTATCAATATCTTTCATTAGTAATCAAGACAAATAATCACGTCTAGTTGCTGATTCATCAAAAGTCCTCATCACTTGGGGCAAATCTATCATCACTTGGGGCATATCAAATTCATTGATCCATATCAATCTGGTATTCTCCTAATCTTGTAAACTGTATCAGTTTTGCAACCACCGGTTCCATTAGTGTTATTTCCTCGGTTCTTCGGCAACTGAAGGATTCAGATGTGATACTTCCTAGTTCTGCTAAGACAATCGAGTCTAGAACGGGTCACTCACTTCTTATCAATCCTAAGGTTCAGAATCAGGCATTTTGACACTTTTTCACAATCATAGGTTCATTTGCTGCTATAGTGAACATTATCTTTGGTCATTCAGGACCTCCTATCTCAATATCTTTCAATCGGTTTCTATCTTGAGATCAGTTTATCTTTTGAATTAGTTTCATATCTCTATCAAACATAGACTATCTTTGAACCACTGCGCTTCGCACAGTAATTCAAAGAGGGGCAAAATGTAATACCCCAAAAATGGGCTATATGTTCATTAACCTCCTATATCATCAAATCGAATGAAATCGACATCGAAGTCCTAACCAAAGGCACATCTGTGCATCATCGAATCATAATTGATTATCTTAAATTTTGCATCGGGGAATATTCCTAGCAATATTCCTAATTATCATAATTATCTTTAATTTAATGATTATTTGGCGATAAATCACATTTATCCTAAGTTTGATTACATGAATATTTTCATATTTAATTAATTAGATTTAATATTTGCCACTTAATTGTTTAATTAAATTTAATTCTATCTATTATTAATTGTATTATTTAATTTTGACAATAAATCAAAATTCCTATCTTTAATTGATTAAATTCTTATTTAATTAATTAAAGCATGTTGTCATTATTTAATAATATAATTTTTAATAAAAGTTTGGTAAAATAGTTAATTAACCCATAAATTAATTATTTTATTTCAAAAATCAGTTGAGTTGAGGATAAATCACTTTATTTATTTATTTAATTCTTAATTATTATGCATATTCAAAAGAAACAGTTAAACTCCAAATCAGAAAATCAATGCAAGTTATTAACTTTTTGGAACTCAACATCCTTTTGGAGTTCAAAAAGCTGATCTAAACTCTAATTTGAGTTAAAAAGCTATTTTTGCATGTTTTTGCATGATTTTGAGAATTAACTATCTTTCATGATCAGATAACTCAAAAATCAAGATGAGTTAATTTGAGTGATTTATGGCTTTTATCCATGCACCTCCAAAGCCCTAGATTTCTATAAATTAAAGGCTTCAGCTCTTCATATCTCATCTCATATTTTGCACAATCACGCTGGAGAATTGGAATTGAAGAATCAAAGCTCTTGCGAATCGACATCTTTGTGAGATCAATCTTATTTTTGCATTCATATTACATATCATTGTTAGATTCATAACATATCAATTTTCAATAGCATTCATAGCATATCAATTTCATCTAGCATAGATTCATATCAAGTTTTCATCATTATTATTGCATAGAAAATATAAAAAATATAGCTTAATTGTATTCAATCTCATATCTAGATCAATTGCATTCAAATCCTTCATTTAGGTGTCGTCTAGGTCACTGATCTCGATAATAATCTGAGAACATTAATCTCGCACCTATTAGAAGGCAGTAAATCGCTTGGTTAGATAGCTTTCAATTACGCACAATTTTGATTATCACTAACCTCTAATGTTTTACTGAAGTGTTGTGTCTACAGATCAGGTACAATTTTCACACACACAATGTGAACACCTCGACATCCTTGAAAGCATGTTCAATTATCTACTTCATTATGGCCTAAAGCTAAATCCAAAGAAGTGTGTCTTCGGTGTAACATTTGGCAAGCTACTAGGCTTCATTCTCTCATGACACAACGTAGAGATTGACCCCAAAAAGGTCAAAGCCATCATGGAAATGCCTCCTCCTAGAACACTCAAGTAGCTCAAAATCCTACAAGGTAAACTGCAATCAGTGTGTCGATTCATATCACAATTAGCAGACAAGTGCCAACCTTTCATGCATCTACTCTGCAAGGACATCAACTTCAAATGGGATCCCATTTGCCAAAGAAGCTTTGAGAAGCTAAAAGAATACATGGCCAACTCTCCCATCCTTGTAGTGCTAGTCTCAAGATGCCCTCTGATCTTATACATCTCTACAACTACTACAACACTGGGGGCACTACTAGCATAGCTTGATGACAACGACAAAGAAAGGGATATCTATTACATTAGTCAAACTCTTGTCGGCTATGAGCTAAAATACTCACCAATGGAGAAAGCATGCCTTGTAGTGGTCTTTTCCACTCAAACACTTAGACATTACATACTCAGCCACATCATTAAGATCATCTCAAAGGTGGACCCGCTCAAGTATCTTCTATCAAGGACAACTCTCACAGGCCATGTGGCCAAATGGGTCATGTTGTTAAGCGAGTTTGACATCCAGTACATAGATCAGAAATTAATCATGTTATCTTGTGGTGATTGATCAATAAAGTACTATACACTTTTCCTCCTACCCTCGCTCGGCTATTTTTGGGCCGACATGTTTGTAACTCCTTCTAACCCTAAAGTGGCAAAATATTGTATAATATGGCTTAGGGTTAGGGATTTAATAATGCGTGGTTTTAGTACTTGTGGTAGAATTGAGCTATAAGGGATTACAGGTTGTAATCAAGTTGTAATCACTGGATAATAATAATATTGGACTCATTGTTGGTGGACGCGGCCCAAGGATTGGGTGAACCACGTTAAATATTTGTGTCTTCTGTTCTCTTCTGTGTGGTTTATGTTTTTTCTGATAATTAGTTATATTTGCATGTAATTGTTATTTCTATCTTGTTAATCCTAACAAATCAAAGGGCAAGTAATTGTCAATCAGCTAGCAGAAGCACCACTAGTAGATGCATATCCACTAATCATGGAATTTCTTGATGAACATCCATGCATCATCAAAGAACAACCAATATAGAAGCTATACTTTGATGGCTCCTATACATCACATGGATCAGGGGTAGGAATCCTATTTGTCACTCCTCGAGGTGACTACATCCCTAAATCATTTAAATTGGGATTCCCTTGCACCAACAATAATGTAGAATATGAGGCACTCATCTCAGGCCTCAAAACAACTATCCAATGGAATATTACAGAATTGCAAGTGTTTGGAGATTCATAGCTGATAATCAAGCAAGTCCTAGATGAATTCCAAATAAAGGATGACAAGCTTCTACCCTATAAGGAACTGGTGGAGAAATTGAAAGAACACTTACTGAGTCTACAGTTCACACATATACCAAGGCTACAAAAAAAAGTTGTCGATGCAATGGAAACCATCAAATCCTTATTGGAAATTCCTTGAGACTCATCGCAATATGAATTCTTATTCGAGCAACTACACACATCTTCTTATGAGAACGTCAATTCAGAAATGGTGTGCATCTTGGTTGGTCCTCAATCCCCATGGTACCAAGATATTCATGCATATCTTTAAAATGGTATCATATCTCCCCATCTCACAACCACCCAATGCCAAAACCTAATTCATAGAGCTTCCCGCTACACTCTTGTAGCCAACACCATTTATCATCGAGGATATCACATCATCCTCTCTAGGTGTTTAGATTCAAACAAGGCCGTCTTGGATTTACAGAGGTTCATGCTAGAATTTACGGTGCCCACATGAGTGGCATGGTCCTAGCAAAGAAGTTGCTTAGAGTTGGGTATTATTGGCCAATAATGGAGCATGATACCTATGAATTTGTAAAGAAAATGCTTACCATGTCAGCAGCATGCCAATCAGATTCATGCTCCAAGTCAAGACTTACAGCCTATTGCGCTACCTTGGCCGTTTTCATGTTGGGGCTTGGACCTCGTTGGGTTAATCACTCCCCTTTCCTTAGATGGACACAAATATATCATAGCAGCCACATAATACTTTACAAAGTGGGTTGAAGTGATTTTTCTCATCCTCACTACTGGCATTCATATATCCAAGTTCATCCTATACCATATCATTTGCTGCTTCGACATCCCTTCCACCATTTTCACAGATCATGGCACACCCTTTGAAAACTCATTAATGGCTCCTTACACCCTCATTCAAGGCTCTTATAGCCTCTTAATGAAGCCTATATCTCCTCTTCCACCATTGTTCCCTAAGCACACTTTCCTAGTGTTTCTCACACATGTGTGAGAAACCCTTAACCCTCATCCCCTTGACCATACCTCTAACCATACCCCAAACTCTACTCCTAACCCTAAATTTGACCCTAACTCTCCTTCCTAACCCAAACCCTTCCTCAAATCCTATAAATACTCTTCATTCCAAGATAAAATTACCAATTCACCTATTTCATATTAAGTAATGTTATCATGCTCATTTACATCTAGACTTAGCTTAAATCCTAATTTTGTTAGATTTAACTCATTTCTATGCTTTCTTAACTCAAGCTAGCTTAAGCCTAATGGATTAACATAGCTTACTTAACTACTTTGCATATCATCTTCATCATATCACACTTGTATTTTGTTAACATCAACTTAGCACAAGCATTTGTTGCTCAGTTCTGCATTTTAGCTTTATTTGGATCCTTAGGGCTCTAGGGGCAAATCAGGTTCACCATACCTGATTCTGTGCCACTATGGGGTATCCTTGGTCCCTAATGGATCCTAAACCTTCCTAATCTACATTGGGGATATGCTCCTAGTGTTTTGAGAGCACACCCACATCCCTAAATCCAAAGCAAATCAAATGGTGACAGGGTGCTCCCATTTAAGTTCTATCTGAGGTATCTGCATGCAAATATATTTACTATATGTTTAGTATATGCTGCTAGGAATAATGTTTGAATGTCTATGCATGTTTTGAACATGTTAGGTTTTCACTGATCACAACTCTAAATTGTAATTGGTGGAAAGAATTAATTTTAATCACTAGTTAATCGAAGAAATCCATAAAATGATGCAATAGTACTTGCTTAGCCTATCGACAAGTACTAACAAGTGTCACATAATGACGAGAAGTTCCCTTTATAGTATTGTCAAAATAGTAATAATATAAATTTATAATTATAATTAGAAATATAAAATTAGATTTGCAATGTTTAAATGTAATAACAATTTTCATTTTAATAAATTTATTATATTATTAAAAATATTTTAATTAATTATAAAATTATATAATTTGAATCTGAGTTTAATTTATATAATTTTTATTGTGAAAAATATAAATAAAAAGGAATAATTTTTTTAGCATAACAAAATAAGAAGTAGAATAAAATCTAATATACTAAATCATTTTTAAAAAATGTTATATATTATAGTTATTATTTAGTTAATAATTATTTAATATTATTATATCGTACTATTAAAAAATAAGTTTAACAACAAAAGCAATATGTAAAATGTGTTAAAAAAATTTAAAATATAATTAGTTACCCTTCATAGTTAGAATTATATAGTTAATATCTTTATGTAATCTAAATTAAGAGGTTTGGAACTTATGTCCAAATTGTTAAAACCAATAGATGCATGCATACATAGATAATATGCATATGCATATTATAATAACTTAAAAATGGCCTAGTATAACCATTAGCTCCTAATCTCAATCAATTTACCCTAAATCATATTCAAAATGTCAAATCCTAATCAAAGTCATCAAATCCTAATGAAAGACGTCAAGTCAATCAAATCCTAGGCCTAATTATGTAATTGGATTATATTCACTTAGTTGCATAATTCATCAATAATCTCTAAATTCAACATCAAAGATCAATGATAAAAAAGGAGTATTAATTTATTAATTAACCTAGCACAATTAATTAAATCAAAGTTTTAAATCCTATGGCTAGACTTATTAATTAAATTTCCTTATTATCCAACTCACTCACAAGAGGACAAAAGAGTTGATTCCTCCAATCAAGGCTAGTCACATGGATCAACCAAAGATTCAATCTCCACCACTCATGGTGAATCAATCTTAGCCATCAAATTCCTAGGAATTCCTATAAAAGAGCAATCAATCCAAGCTTAAGAATGTATATAATTCTTACAACAAGGTTATGCCAAAATCATTCTAGGTCATTTGCAAGTGTTTGTGAGTGAATTGAGAGCACTTGAGAGCTAATTCATCATAGAAGATCATTATTCCTTTGCATTTTACAACATTTTCAATCACATAGAGTTCATTTTAGGATGATTTGAGCACATATTTACATTAAATTTAGCTTAATTTCATTGAATTTGCATAGTTCATCATGATCTTCATCATAGTTTGCATTAAATTTGCATTGATTTCTCATTGAATCTTCCATTTTAGAATTGTATTGACACTAATCTACGCTCCTAATCTAAGAGAAATATTCAATTTAGATCATCCTCTTTCTAGCTAGGAAGCAATATGTTGATTTCTATTGGTTTCTATATGTTTTCAATTGATTTGATTTAACTAACCAATGGATATAATGATATATTGAGTGTGGTGTTTTCAGAATTCATAGGTACACTTTTTACACCCACATTTTTTGCGCCCATCGTGGGACTCTGATACCAAATTATCCTCCAAAATAGAAGAAATTTGTGTTTGATGAGCCTTTGGCTCATAGAATTTTGTATGGCATGGTAAAGCCTTTTGTACAAAAATGTATTTCTTAGTATTGTTTCATATGGTATGGTAAAGGGTTTTGTATGAAAATCTATTAATGGCTTAGTGAAATTCTAGTTTCGTATGGGTTAGGGCCTTAGTTCATTTCATAGTATTGTTTCATATTGCATTATAAATACTTTTGTATGAAAATATATTTCTTAGTATTGCTTTGTATGGCATTATAAAGGGTTTCATACAAAAATATGTGACTATTTGATTGTATTTTCATATCACAGACAAAGATAATTTTAGGAGTGAATTCAAGTTTGATTTTTGGTTGCTAATTCTAATCTTGGACGTCTATGTCCCTATTTGATGATTTCCATAGCCTAGTACACTTTATCTAAGACATTTGTAGAAGACTTGAAACATCAAACTACTCATGAATTGTTTTGCAGGGTTTTTTTTATGAAGACTTGAACAGTCAAAATACTAATTCTTGTCTTGTAGGTTGCCAAAGAGATTGAAGACTTGAACAATCAAATTACTAATGTTTGTCATGCAGGTTGCCAAGGAGATACA
Source organism: Chamaecyparis obtusa (assembly GCA_027943335.1). NCBI lineage: Eukaryota > Viridiplantae > Streptophyta > Pinopsida > Cupressales > Cupressaceae > Chamaecyparis > Chamaecyparis obtusa. The sequence goes on along the minus strand of BSBK01000752.1, from coordinate 299,459 downwards.
AGTAAACAATGTGTCTTTGATTAATTTGTTTTCTTAGGTGCTTAATTAAAAGGATTCACTTGTAGTGATTCATTGAGTAATAAGGGAGTGTGCTCTTGTCTCTTGAAGACAATCATAAAACTATACTTTCTTGATCTTTCACTTAGAAAGGAACCCTAGGTAAATGAACATGTTCTTGGAGTGCTTGGGAGAAGAAACTTTGGTAGGAGAGTATGTTCTTGTCTCTTCAAGATAATCATAAATCCTAACCCTTAGTTGTTATGCATTTTTATTTTTATTTTACCTTGTAGAGGGCCTGTCACAATGGGAAAAAGTACTCACCCTACGAGAATGACCCAAGTGAAAATAAGAGCAAATCCAACTCCTTCTAATCCACTATAAACAAATACCTTCTTCAGATTAAAGTCTCAAAAGGAAAAGGCATCATATGCTTGGTCTCCTCTAGGTTCTATAGGACCTAAATAGAATTTATGCTACCACAAGGCCTTGTATTGGCATTCATAAGATGCTTTTGAACAAATTCACTTACTAGACATCCTAGAATAACAGCCACCCGGTTCACCTCCGAAAGTGTCACAATCTTTGTGCAAGGAGGAGGAAGAATCTCTCCTAAAGATATTCACCATATTTATCTCCTTGAGTGTTTTAAAGGGGATAATATGGCATTAGAGGTTTCATTGTGTATTCTCCTTCGATCATATTCTACATAGCTCTCACCAAAGGCAAAAATACAGGCACCCTCTTGGGGATGGCATGGCTATGTGAGTTGAAGGGATACCAAGTTGTGGGAAAAGGTTTTGATCACTCAATTAATTCCTTAGGGATAAAGCATATTTTTTCTTGTCTTCTTTGTGTCAAACTAGTGGAAACTAGGTCTTCTTCAAAACCAAATAGCATACACTTATTGTTAAGATTCTAGAGACAAGACCATACTATTTGTTGTTGTGTGTGTGTTTTTATGATCCTAAACTCTAGAAGAATTCACCCAAACACATTCCAAACACACCAAATTTCCCTCAAGACAACAACAAAACAATTCAGTCCAATAAATTTTTGTATCAGACATAAACTTTCTTTGTACAAACTAGGGTTTTAGACCAATTTTTTGTATAAGATACCATCCTTCTTCGATGCAAGATAGGGTTTTACGGGTCATATAGCCATATTTTCATATCAATCAACATAAATCTTCATATGAAAGCTTCCTAGTTTTGTATTAGACCCTATATAATTTTGTATCATCAACAAAGGTTACTTCTTGATATTTAACTTCAATTTTGATCATTAACCCAGATGCCCTTTTCAGTCTTCTTTCTAGTTAGATCCCCAAATTTTGTCAAATCAGGTCTTATACCCTTATTGTAGTAATGTTTGGTCTATTTGATCATCATCCTTATTAACCTAGTGTTCCATTTTGTCTTCTCTTAATTTGACCTACCAAATCAATTTGATCTTAATATTGTCACCATCAGGTAATCAAACCTCACCTTGACATCTTAGATCAACATCATCAAATTTTCAACCAATATTTGCATCTTGGAAAAGGGACACAATATGCATCACTTGGATTTTGATTATTCAATCTTACTTCACTATAGCTTTGGTTACACGTAATTTTTTCATGCTAGTTCAAACTAGAAGTTCCTATCAAAGGTTTGATCTAAATCCAAGACAATCACCAATTCAACAAATGACATCTCAACAATCCTCTTCACACCATAAAAATCCTTCTTCAAGTTATCATAGTAATTCCAACATGTCAGGATATGATTGGGGAAATCATAGCAATCAAAGTACCCATAGTACACATGATAACAGTTCTGATGAGGAAGAAGTAAAAAACTGCCAACGAGAGAGGAACTTTCAAAAGATGATGCAAAAACTCCTACAACTTGACAAGGAGAAATACTTTATGCATCTTGCCTCAATGGGAGTTAAACTTCCTAAGGATTTAAATATTGAAAGACTTGTAACACAAGAGGAAGAAAATCCCATATCCATTCTCACCAAGAAACTTCATGACATGAAATCTGAACTCATGGAGATGAGGAACGAAAAGGATAAAATCTTGAACAAGTACTCCCTGGAAGTAATATGTCTTTTTCTATTTGATAGATACTTGTGCACACCACATTTTCCATCAAGAATTAAAATCCCTAAATATGACAAATACACTGGGAATAGTGATCCTTAAGACCATGTGGGGGATTTTTGTACCCTAAGCTTGGAATTTATGCACGATCAAATGTACCTCATGATGTTATTCTTGCATAGTCTTGGTGGTCAAGAAATGGAGTGGTTCTCTAAACTACCTCATGGAATCAAAACATTTGAGGAGATAATTAAGATGTTTATCCAACAATAATTATATTATATTCAATACGTTGTTACTATGTTAGACCTTTGTAACACCAAACAACGAAGTGGAGAACCTTTTATCACTTTCCTTCAAAGATGGAGAAAGATCTTTGCAAGATATCCAATACAAATCCCTAAAAATAAAAGTATGGATATCTCCATTAACAATCTAACCTTAGGAATGAATTTTTCACTTCAATTGTAATGCCCACATACTTTTGACAAAATGGTGGATAGTGCCATGAAAATTGAAGATGTCTTGGTGAGAAAGGGGGAGATCACACTCTATAAGGACACCAAATTCTCCAACAATTCCAATTACAACAAGGACAAATCAAAGTATTGGAATAAGAACAAAAATTTAGTAAATGATGGAGTCATGGAAGCATCTAATATGAAACCAAAACCAATAGTTTTTAATCTTTCTAATAGCATCCAAGTTGCTAAAGCTCCTAATATTACATCAGATCCTAGAGGAAATAATGACTCAAATAAAGATAAACCTTGGATTTCAACACTTAAGAGAAAGTTCAGTCCTCTTGGAGAACCTCTCAAAGCAACATTAAAGACTCTTTTGGAAAAAAAGATCACAACTCTACCAGAATCAAGACCATGGGAACCTCAAGTCAAGCCTAAATAGTGGAATAATGATCATTATTGCAAGTATCATAGGAACAGGTTTATAAGACCAATGATTTCATGAATCTTAAGCATGTGATACAAGACTTGATCAATAATGAAATAATCATAGTTGATGGTCACAAGACAAATAATGATCACACTGCATTTAAACAACCATTGCCTCAGTATGAGCAATGGGAATAATCAAAATCCAAAGGTGCTAAAGTGAATCATACTTACACTAATGATGATAATGTGATCAACATGCTTGAACCATGTGATCAATCTGTTAATGTTATTATCATCAGACAAAAAGAAAGAGGTTGAATCTTTTAATGTGGTCACAAGAAGTCAATCCAAGGTCACTCTCAAGGGTGCATCATCTAAAAAATTGGTTACATCATCATCAAAGCCTTCAATATCCAAGTAGATAGTATCATCATAATCCTCATCAAATTACAACTTGGTTGATCAACTACAACATACTCATGCACAAATCTCTATCTTGGAATTTCTTAAGGTCTCACCATCACATAGAGAAATTCTTGAAAATTCTCTACTTGAAATAAACATCCAAAAGGACCTAGATATAAGATGGTTCCAAGATATAGTCAATCACTTGGCCTCACCACATTATCTACCTTTCTCATAGGAAGATGACAAGTTGTTGAGCTATCCACACAACCAACTATTGCATATAGAGGTATTAATCCATAAACACTGAGTCAAATGTGTCTTGATAGAGGGAGGTAGTATATATCCTAGAAGAAAAATAACTATCATGGAATATAATGAAGAGGAGAGATAATCTAAAGATTTGGTCATCTTGCATATTAGAGTGGGATCCATTGAGAGAGACATCATTTGTCAAGTGCTTGATTTACCTCTAGCTTACAAAATCCTATTGGGAATACCTTGGATTCATGACATGCAGGTTGTACCATCAACATACTATCAATGTGTGAAATTTCCCTACAATGGAGTAGATGTAAGCATAGAAGTGGATACTAATTATTCTTGCAACACTTTGAAACAAGCTATTGATAACATGGTCCCACGTAATAGAGAAGTCCCAAAAGACCAACATGTTGAAAGATCTAGAGCTGTTAAAATGACAAACTTCGAAAATAAATTAAAAATTAAGGATACATGAATGGGAGAATACAAACTTGATCCATTTCCATCCATGACCGATCTACCAATCTCTCCTAGGTCTTATGGGAAACCATCATCATTTTTCACACCTTCTATCTCTAATGCATTAACCATACATGATGGCACATTTGTGAAAGCTAAGGTTTCTCTTACTGACAAGAATGAAGAGAAAGTTATCTCAAATTGGCTATACAAAGGGGAAGAAGAAGTGAACAAAGAAGTCAAACATGTAGAGATATCTCCTTAAAAATATGGGAAGGGTTACCATATAATGTGGAAAATGGGATACAAATTCCAAGGACCCATTGGAAAGAACAAACAAGGACTTGTAGAACCTATGTACACAAGCTTTAGAAACCCAAAAGACAAAACAAGACTAGGATACACAAAAGAGGAAGCTAATCTTTTTGTCCTAGGATGGTACCATCTTTGATCAAGGAGATGATTCCAAAGAAGAGGAAATAGAAGGAAATCCTATAGATTATGAAAGATTGTTACTCTTGAAAGGAAATCCCATATTAGAAATGAGTACTATTTATGAAGTAGAACCCTACCTACCACAACAATCAATAAAAAATTCAAGCCAGGAATAATCAATTTTCCTTCAATAATCATTACAAGAGGTAGAAAAGAAAAGAAAAGAAGAAAATAATGCACATCAAGGAGAAGACCACATAAATATGAGTGCAATCCTTCAAGGAGAGGCCTCTACATCTCACCAACATCCCATTCAAGAGCTTGAGACTAATCCTCATGAAGAAGAAACACCAATGACCATTGCATGTTTCTTAAACTGATCAGAAGAAAGTCAGAAAAATTCACATGAACATGAATGGGATTCATATTTTGATACTTCAATGGACATTGAGGTGGATGTTATACATAAATATTCTTATCAAATAGAGGAGGGGAAAAGCTCCAATGTTAGGTCTTTTGGATTAGTTTCACATAATACCAATAATAACTCTGGTGAGGATGCTAGGACTCTTTACAGTCTAAATAATCCTTCAAAAAGTAACTTATCAGAACTCATCTTGTTAGTCATTAGCTTTGAAGATAACGTGGTGATGTCCCTTGAACCAGTTGAATCCTTATCCTTAATGCATCCTGAACTTATTGAGTGGAGCCAAGGCCCAAAATGAACCCTTTCCTAATCATAATTGCACCCCTTACATCTTCCACCAGTGAAATGAGCATGAACATGACAGAGGGGGATATAAATTTTCTCAGTCTAAAGAGAAAAATAAAAAAGAACAAGAGATATGATGGTGAAAACCATTGTGTCAGTATCAGATCCAAAAATAGTAAAAATAAATGACTCATCTAATGGTGAAAACCTCTCTGAGGCACCTGATGATGGGAATATTGATATTCTCCCTAATCACTTTTAATAAATATCTTTAGTATTGATTGAACTGACACATCTAATTAATTTTGGAATAGCCGAAGCACCTCAACTAGTGCACATTGCCCAATCCTTGTCAAAAGAAGAGAAACAATAATTCACTAAATTCTTTATGGAAAAGAGGATAATATTTGCATGGTCCTTTTCAGAAATGTTAGGTCTTGATCCTGATCTAATAATTCACCATTTATCTATAGCCCCTCAGGTTAAATTGGTAAAACAAAAATTGAGGAAAATGCATCTGCATGTGGCGTTGCTAGTCAAGGAAGAACTAGAAAATCTCCTGAAAGATGGTTTTATCAGAGAAATAGACTATTTAGAATGGATTTCTAACATTGTTCTGGTCTCAAAACTTGACAAATCCATTAGAGTGTGCACATATTTTTGGGATCTCAATATATCCTTTCCTAAAGATGACTTCTTGCTTCCAAATATTGATATGATTGTTGATCTTATCACTGGATATGAAATGTACTCACTTATGGCTAGATTCTCAAGCTATAATTAGATTAAAATAGCAGTCGAAGACCAAGAAAATTTAATATTCACATGTTCTTTGGGAAACCTTCTATCGGAACATAATACCATTTGGACTAAAAAATGTTGGTGCAACTTATGAATGGGAAATGACTGCCATATTTCATGACAAGATACACAAGAATATGGAGGATTATGTGGACAACACATTGAAAAAATTAGTTAATAGAAGAGCTCATATAACAAATTTGGGAAAGATCTTTGATAGAATGGAACAATTCAGACTAAGACTCAATCTAAAGAAATGTGCCTTTGGAGTGACCTCTGAGAAACTCCTAGGCTTTATTATCTTAGCTAAAGGTATTGAAGTAGATCCAACGAAGGTGAAAGCAATCATGGAAATGCAACCTCCTAAGAATATCAATCAAATAAGGATGTTACAAGAAAAGATTCAATCAATAAAATGGTTCATTTCTCAGTTAGCTGATAAGACACAACTATTCACAAAACATTGCACAAAGGAGTTACTTTCAAGTGGGATGAGACACGTGAAAATAACTTCAACCAGATTAAAGAGTATTTTAAAAATCCACCAATACTAATGGATCTTATTCATAGGAAACCTCTATTGTTATATATATCAGCAACTGCAACATCGTTTGGAGCTTTATTAGCACAATAATATGAAACAAAGAGATAAATAGAAATCTATTATATAAGAAGGACACTTGTATCTTATGAACTCAACTATACCATTATTGAGAAAGCTTAGACATTACATGATTTCTTACTCAATGAAGTTGATATAAAATATTGATCCATTGAAATAGTTGTTGAATAAAGAAACACTAACTGGCAGATTGCAAAAGTGGGTGATGATATTAAGTGAATTTATATTGAGTACGTAGAGAGAAAATTTATTAAGAGATAGGTAATAGGTGATCAATTGATTGAGTCACCACTTGAAGATGATAAACCACTGAGTATAGAGTTTCCAAATGATACAATCATGCACTTAATAGAGTATCTATGGAAAATGTTCTTTGATGGTTCATTCACCCAACAAGGGTTGGGAGTTGGTATTCTTTTGATAACACCTTAGGGATACACAATACCTAAGGCATACAAGTTGTTATTTCCATGTACTAACAACATCATGAAGTATGAAGCTTTAGTGAACGAGCTAAAAATGGCAATTGAATGGAAAATTATAGAGAAACATATCTATTGGGATTCTCAGATGATTGTAAATCAAATCAATGATCAATATCAGACTAAAGATGAAAAATCATGCCTTAAAAGAGGATGATTGATGATTTAAAGAAGAACTTTTTGTTCATTACTATCCAACAAATTCCTAGAGTAGAGAACAAAGCAATTAATGCCATGGATACCCTAGCCTTATTGCTCTAGATTCAAGAATAGAAATTCTGCTATGACTTCCTAGTGGAAGAGTTTCCTTATCTTTCCTATGATTCACCTCATTCCCACTTAGTATGCCAAATCATAGGTCATGATTCATGCTGATATAGCTAGATATATCCGATATAAAAGACCATATTATTCTTGATAACCTATCTAAAAATGAGAAAAGAAACATGATCTGCACTCCATCATGTTATGTAATCATAACTAATGATCTATATAGGTGTGGTATAGAGGGTACTCTACTTAGGTGTTTTGAACATGAAGAGTCTAAGTGTCCATTATAAGAAGTCCACAAAGGTATATGTGGAGCTCATTTGAATGGTCTTGTATTAGCTAAAAATCTCTTAAGAGTTGGGTACTACTGGCCTACCATGGATAAATATGCTATCCAATTTGAAAAATAATGCAAGAAGTGTTAGTTGCATGGAAATTTCATACATGCTCCAACAAGGGAGTTGCTAACATTCATCACACACTAGCACTTTCAATAGTGGGCTTTTGACTTGATAGGACAAATATATCCCTCATCTTCTAATGGACACAAATTCATCATCACTACCACATAGTACTTTATAAAGTGGTTTGAAGTTGTTCTTTTGATCAAGGCAACATGCAAACAAGTGTCTATGTTCGTCCTTAACGATATCATCTATATGTATGAAAGTCCTTCAATTATGATAGACAATGGGGGGCAATTTAAAAACAAGGATATGGATGAATTGTGTGAATTTTTTTGAATCAAACAACATTGTTCCTTGATCTACTACCCACAAGGGAATGGAAAAGATGAAGCATCAACTAAAACAATCTTGAAAATCTTGCACAAAATGGTCAACAAATCAGAAAAGGATTGGCATATGCAATTGAATTCAACACCATGAGTCTACAAAACTAGCATCTGAATGCCAATAAGGGCAACACCTTTTGCTCTTGTCTATGGATTTGAGACAATCTTACCTATCAAAGTAGAAGTTCCATCTTTAAGAGTATCATTGAGAGGGCTTGTAATAGATGAAGAGTACAAAATATGAATAATTCAAGAGCTAGAATTATTAGATGAGCACAGACAAGAGGCATTTGGTCATTTGAGAGTACCAAAAGAGGATGTCAAGAGGCTACAATAGGAAATTATGACATTGAGAGTTTCAATTTGGAGATCTTGTATTGAGAGAAAATTTTAAAAATCAATAGAACAAAGAACATAAGGGAAAATTTGAAGCCAAATGGCTGGGACCCTTTGTCATCACAACAACATACAGCTCTGGAACCTATCAACTCTCAACACTTGAAGGGGATCTACTAATAGATCTAATCAACATGATCCACTTGAAGAAATTATATTCCTGACATCCTCAAAGCAACATTTGTATAGTAGAAAATGTTCCTAAAAATTAAAAAAAAAACATAAATTTTTTCCTGAAATAATCCAAAAATAGTGGAAAATTGATCCTGAAGAAATTCAAAAACATCGTAAAAGATCTTGAAGAAAATGTGTATCTTGGTGAAAATATGGCAAACATGAGCCTTGATACTACCAAAAACATTAGAAAAATTCCTAAAAAAATTATCTTGGTGAAAACATAGAAAAAAGGCAGCTCAATGAATTGAAAAAAAAAGTCAAAAATAAAAAAAACATAAAAAAATCAAAAAGAGAAAAAGTATAAAAAAAATGAAAAACAAGAAAAGTGCCTTGGTGAAAACCTGGTAAATAGGCACCTTGACAGCCAAAAAAAATAGCAATTCCTCCAAGTGGTGAAAACATGATAAATAGGTGCTACTTATAACTAGTTGTTCCATCTATCAATCCATTGTTTGGATATTTTGTTGACATTGGCTTCAGTTTGTATATACATTTAGTCACTTTTGCAATCTTGTACATAACAGTTGGTTCATAATCTTATCGTCATGACTTGGAATTGGCCTATGTCTTAGTCCTAGGGTAGTCATACCTAACTAGGGGAAAGTTCCTAGCATTCCAATCAAACCATCATCATCTCATTGGTTGTAGTTGTCATCTCCACTAGATTCGATTGTCTAACCTAGAAACTATCAGGTGTTTTGCCACTGACATAATGGTGTTTCTCAACATCAAACCAAACCCAAATGACAAAGGTGTTTCTCAAAACCACCCAACACACAACAATTTTTTTTAACACCACTCAACACACAAGCATTGGTGTTCCTCAACACTCCAAACAGACAAACAAATACATAAACATAAACCTGACACTAAAATTTATTTGAGCTATGCTGATTATGTCTTTAGAGTAGCTCGATGATGTCCACAAACTAGAGGAACAAGGAAGAAGATATGAAGTTTCTTTGTCTTCTATCTATTATCATTTATTTTCACTTGTCATGTCTTCTGAGTAACTCAAGGATGTCTACATACTAGATGAGTAAGGATAAGGGGCATGATATTATTGTTTGATTTCTTCTTGTGGGTGTGGTTCTGATGATCCTGAAACATCTAATAAATTGGGTGTATGTGATAAGAGCCTCCATGATTGTGGTATGAAACACATACCTCAACTATTTTTATTTGAATGCTAAGGTGAGGTTGGAGCTATCTCCTTATCTGATATCAAGTGATTTCTAGGTATGGTATAATTTGGGAAACTATGTCCAAGGATGTGAATGTAAGGGTCATTGTAGACAATATAAGAATTGCACAATAATGGAAAGATATATTTCTTGTTCACGCAAGACACACTTAGGTCATCTCATCTCTACATACCTTGATGCTTGTGTAACCTTGCAACCTCAACTGGAAGTAACACTCAGGTCATCCTGATGTCATATGCCTTGATGCTTGCATACACTTTCCACATCACATCTGATGGAAGTAGTATTCATATTCTCATGGTTGAAGTCTAACTCATGAGGGTTGTGCTATCTTTAGTGTTCCACCCACTCAATGATGATAAACAATATAAAAAGATTAAAAGTGACAAGAAAAGTGCATTGTAGGTTGCATTCATGCTAGTTTTGTATTATTTTGGCATGAATCAATAATGGGTTAACTTGGATTATCCTAATGAAAAAATTCAAATTCATAGTTGGCATAATCCCGACATCAATATATTCTCTATTGATATCTTCATGAGGTCTTTCTAACATGATTGAGTATTTTGGATACTGACAAGGGAAAGATACCTGCCATGACATGTTAGTTTCACATTGCATTCATTATAAGCATATATCACATCATAAGTATCAGTGTATCCATTTCATAATCATTCTCATCACATAAAGCCATTACATTTTATATCAAAAATGAGAAAAATACAAAAACAATATTCATTGCATGTATTTGCATCATCATATCATAAAAGTAAATTCATCCATTCATAGCATAAGCATCCAATAATACATGCATCCATAATGAAGCCATCATGTAAAGTCATATAGGACTTAAAAGTATATCTCATGTATATCATAAATGTGTTTGTATCTAAAGTACACTAAGATCACAAAAATCAATATGTCAAGAATAATAATGTATCGGGGTATATCATCAAAATGTGTCATGTACATCATGAATGTGTCAATGTGTCATCAAAAAGATGCACATCATCAAAAATCATAGATATCATGTGGATCAATACTCACTCCCACCCTCATGATCCAAACGAGGGGCAGGAGGTGGTACATTAGCTCTTGTCAGAGCAAGAACAATACCCTCAGACTGTGAAACAAAATAAGAATATGAAGGAGATCTACAAGGCAGATTAGGCACAACACCAATGTAAAGAGAATAGTAATATGATTCCTATGTCCCTGATGGGTGGCATCTTGTTGTGCTTGATCCCTCTCAACACTGATATTGGCTACTTGTTTGTCTCTCTCCACTATAAGCAGTGATCATGCTTCACTATTTGTTCCTCTAACATAGAAACCTATGTCCTTAATTGTCTCCTCTTATGGCGACACTGTGCCAATGCATCACTAGAACTACTTTGTCCTCCCTGAGCCCCATGTTCTGTATGTATTTATGGGGAAAGATCATGTCTTTTCCTCTTCTACTATGGGACATCCTACCTCGGTCCCTGATCCTGTCTCTATCTCTACAACTTTTGGTGGGGCAAAAAAGGTCCATGATCAACCCTAATAGGAGGAAGAACTCTCGTGTAAACTTTCCTACAACCACCACCACCTCCTCCTCTATCTCCAAAGTCTCCTCCATCTCCATCTCAATTTTCCCCATCACTCTCTCCATCATAGTCTCTATCTCCTCCTCCTCCCACTAAACCCAGACCACCACCATGAGCTATATGTTGTCCTTTGTAACCTCATCCTCATCCTCCTTGCCCTTCACTAGTAGTGGGATCAGCAAGATCCTTTGGGTCCTCTATTCAAGGAGAAATTTTAGCTATTTCAATAAAACATGGAAAGGAATGACCAATCAAATACTATCTACAAGTATTTGTGACTCTAACATCAACAACATCTGGCAGATACTACCAGGAAACTAAGTACAAACCAGTGACCTCCTTACTAGCTAAAGCATAATAGATGTGAGGTCCCCAACCCTATCTCTACTCATCAGCAAATTGAGCATATATGGTCAGCTTGGTAGATATATCATGTATACAACTGTATTGCCACCAGACATGAGAAATAACAAAGCACTCTACAATAACGACAAAATGACCAATTAGGTATCTACTATAAAACATGTGAGACAAGTCAAACTAAGAATTAGACTAGACTATCTCACAATCTTTGTATGATCACCACTCAATATTAGTCCAGTCGTCAAATACACAATGCCAATAGCTAGTTTGTCCCACGTGGGGCTGATTCAAGTAACTTGAGTACATATCAATATAAGGGTGTCACACATGATGAGCCCTCTCAAAAATTGGATGAGTAATAGGGATGTGCTCCCAAGCCTAGATTTGAAGAACTAGAACACCAATAGACATGGTCTTACTATACCTATATACAACCTCATGCAAATCCATGTATAAGTGTGCTAGTAAGAAAGATCTCCAAGAAAAAATGCTATGGTCTCGTCAATGTCTCCTCCAAAATGTGTGCCAAACCATAGTGGAAATCTTGAGCACTTTGGTCTACCATGATAATACTACTGATTAGACCAGCTAATACAAATGGAAGAGGGGCATAATGACTCTCCATGTGATTCCATGTAATAGATCTACTATCAATCTTAGTATCGATGAACACTCTTCTCATAGTAGTAATACTTGGTGTCGGTTGAACATCATAATACTGTAGACACCTAAAAATTCACTTGTCAATTAAAAATATTTTAGTTGACAAAAGACTTGATGACATCATCATTATTTATTTAATTAATTCATTTTTATCATCATTATCCCTTCTCTTATTTTAATTAAAGACATTTAATTAAAGAACCCCTCCCCAAAATATTTAAATCTAATTTATATGTTTATCCCTCCAATTTATTAATTGTTTGATAAAATATGTCTCAAAACCCTTTAAATAAATTAAATATTTATTTAATTCCCAAAAACCCTAGATATCTTCTAGAAAACCCTAAACCTATCCTCACTTTCCTAATCACTCCCTAAACCTTCTTAAGAGGTGTTTCCTAACCCTCTTAGCCTAAACCCTCATCCTTTGACTTTTGGTCAACACCCCTCATTAATGAGCCTTACAAACTTATTAATGACCTCTTACACCTTCATTAATGGCTCTTACAACCTCTTAATGAGAGCCTATGACTCTTCTTCCACCTTGGTCCCCTAGCATACTTCCCTAGTGTTGCTCACACATGTGTGAGCAACCCTTAACCCTTATCCCTTTGACCATACCCCTAACTCTACCCCTAACCCTAAATTTGACCATAAATACCCTTTCTAACCTAAGCCCTTCCTCAAATCCTATAAATATCCTCCCTTCCAAGACCAATTTACCAATTCACATCTTCATTTCATGCATTGTTATAATGTTCATTTTCATCTAGACTTAGCATGATTTCTAGTATTGTTAGATTTACATCATTTTTATGCTTTAATAACTCAACCTAGCTTATATAAATTGGATTAATCTAGTTTATTTCAAGCAATACTAACCATTTACATCCATATCACACTTATCTTTTGGTTAAAATAAACTTTTCATACTCATCTTTAGCTTAAATTTGCATTTGGCTTCATTTTGGACCCTTAGAATCCTAGGGGCAAAACAGGTGCTCCATACCTATTTTTGTGCCATTATGGGGTCTTCATGTCTTAAAAATTATTCTAATCCTTCCTAAACAACATTGGGGACATGCTCGTTGTGCTTCGAGAGCACACCCACATCCCTCTTATAACAATAAATCAAACGGTGACAAGGTGCTCCCATTTCAACTCTATCTGAGGTGTCTTGCGAATAGATTTTCTATATGTTAGGTATATTTTGTTTCTTACTAATTTTTTACTATCTACACATGTTTTGAATATTTTAGCTTTGCATCAATCACATTTTGGCACACCCGGTGGGACCCCACCACGCTCTTCAAACTACTTTTTAGGGTTTTTTGATTTAAAAAACTCACATTTTTGGAAATTATCATGCATATTTGGAGGAAGAGTCATGTGAAAAACTTCCCTGGCATGTATTTCCATTTAGGAACCCCTAGATTTTTGTACTATTCTATGTATATTGTCGTATGAGCTTTTGTAAGTGTTTTTGACCTTTTTTCCCGCCTTCTAGCACTAATTTTCATATGAGAACCCCTGTAATATTACATGGGACCTTGTAGTGTCTCGTACGACACTGAGCCAAAAAAACTCTATCCTGCATTTTTGTATGGGAAACATAGGGCATGTGTAAGGCCTTAAAATGGCCTTACACATAAAAAATATATTTGTTGGTTTTTAGGGTTCATTTGGGCCTCCTAGTGCCTCTAGGATTCAAATTTGCATTTTCTAACTTGTTTGTTTGCAAGTACTCCTTCAAAGGAAATTTTATCACCAAATCATCAAGTTCCTAATACCTATTAACTCTTTTGTATGTTTAGGAACATAATCAACCTCCATTCAAAGCTTAAAAAGAACCTTTCATTCAATCTTGAGTGCTTAAAATGAACTAATCAGCATATCATTCTTGAACAGTTCAAACCCATCCTAATAAATCCTAAAGTGATCAAAATCAATCATCATGCTTTTTTTTGGTTAAAATGAAATTCACTTACAAATCTTGAGCGTTTTAAAGGTTTTATGCATTCCTAAAAGCAAATTAGGAACTAAAAACAAACCTCATTTTAGGCTTAAAATGAACTTTCACTCAATCTTGAATGCCTAAAAATAAAGGATCTACATATCTTTCCTAAATGATTAAAATCAATCCTAAAGTAAAAATAATCAACCTTCACACTTTTATTTGGGTTTAAAATGAACCTTAGCTAATAAATTTCAATGTTTAAAGGGTTTTTTGCAAGTCTCAAAATGCAAATCTAGGAAAAGTTTCAAACTTTTTGAACTAACACCAAATCTTGAATGACCTTAAAAGATGAACCTAATCAATATCAATTCATTTCATTTGAGTCCTAAACAAATACAATCTTGAGTGCACAAGGAGAAAAACAAAGCACTTTCATTTTAAAATCAAAGTTCAATTGGGATCTTAAAAGCAAAAATCAATCTCGAATGCAAAAGGATAAAACACTTGCAATATCTTTCGAAGAGATTTTTTATGTTTTCAAGGAAAGAACAAATCAAAACCTAAACATATGTGCTTGAAGGTCTTGGCATGAAACACAATTAATTAATTTGGAAAAGAACTATTTTTGATGTGCTTCTAGAGTTTTCCAAATTCTGCAAATCCTTGATAATCTAAGTGAGGTAAAACAAACTGAACTAGGACAAGTTCATTTGTTCTACTTCTAGTGAGGTCTATCTAGAGAGAAAAGCACTTCCTCTTTGGAGAATGACCTCAAATCGGTACTTCCCCGACCGGTATAGAAATAAAGTTCCGAGAAAACTCTTGCTTCATCCCCTCAAGCTTAGGCAATGCATGTTTATGGTAGCCCGAGGTAGGTAAATATGCCTACTATTTCAACATGGTCATCTAGGCTCTTAAGTGAGTCATGTGCGTACAAACAATTAGTAGGATGCCACAGACCAAATTAAACACCTATTAATTTGAGGCTTCCCAATCTACTCTCGAAGGTATCAAAATATTTGTGCAAGGACTGATCCAAGTGGTTTCCCAGATCACCTTAAGATTACTCACCATTTGTATCTATTTTGGGGTACCAAGTTGTGGGAAAAGATTTTGATACTATCTTGTCTTTTAGGTAGTTCTTGTTGATGTGTTTTTGAAGTTTCAAACTCAGTGCAAAACATATGTTAGAATATACACATTTCTAGGAACACTATCAAAATTAGTGGTCATCATTTTCTTGTATCCTACAAAGTTGCCTTGGCCTGTGTTAGGATTGCTTTCAGAATATCTCTTGAGTCTTTTTGTCCTTTTCCATTGGAGACAAATCACAAAATGGAAGCCAAATCAAGAAACTATCAAAGATCAAGTTATCCAAAGCATTGATTCAAAACAAATTGCCAAATCCTTCAAAACCATGCCCAATTTGATCAAGCATAAGAAAGCCAAGCTTCCCAATTCTCATGTCTATCAAGAGAAGAAGATTGCAGAAAGAGACCTCAAAGATCACCAACCTTCCCTCAAAGAAATCCAATCAGAAACCAAGTATCAAGAGAAACTAAATGATGTGGGTTATAATGTAAGAGTAAAATAATTTGCAACCCAATTCCAGGTCAATCGTCTCTTTGTAAACCTAGAGAGTGACACTAGTTTGGCCCATCACATATCCATCATTCCTTCAAAATCCCACAATCCTATCTCAGCATCCTTGCATCCTAAATCATTCTTAGTTGCATTCTTGCATAAATCATCATCCTAGATTGCATCAATGGTCATTTCCCTAGATTTCATCATAGCTCATCCTTCAACAGCATTTAAGTCATCCTTTAGAAATAACATCATCTAGTCATCCTTCATCATCCTCCATCAAAAATCCAAAAGTAGAATCCTTGCCTCATCCCATCATCCTTGATCCCTATTCTAGAATCCAACATGCAAGTCAGAATCTAGAATCCTTGAACCAAATCCAAATACTTAGTGTCATATCTTTTGAGTTGCTCAATCCTTATCCTAAATCAGAATCACCTTAGAACTACCCTCTGACTAAGCATTGTCTAGGGAATCTTTTACTTGTCTTTGTAGGCCTCATCATCTCAAGAAAGAGATTGGCATACACTAGCAATGATCCCATCTTAACAGTCTATCCTAGGTTGACAATACTATCCTCTTTGATCCTACATTAGGAAGCATCAACTCATTGCCGACACTTAGTAATCCTCCACCAACCTCATTCCCCAGAATCTTCCATCATCCTCAAACCAATCAACATCCCACTATCCTTCAGTTGATCCAAATCCCTGCATCATATCCTTAGGTTTTTGATAGGCTTATCCTAATCCACCATCCTTAAATTTCTTTAGATCTACATTCATCATCCTTAGAAGTTTTCTTAGAAGCATCTTGCATCCACCTATCATCAACATCTTCATTCTTAGGTCTGCATTTCATACCTTTTGAGATGCGAGCCAGGAAGAGAAGGAATATGGACCCCAACTTGGCCACTAGTTCACTCGATCCCAACAATCCTAATAACATGATGGTGACCTATAATTCACAACCCCCACAAGTCGAGAATGTGTGGGAAGATCTAACTGAACCCCCCACTTCATTTTCCATGGAAGCATTCATGATCCATCCAAGGCATGCACAAATGGTAATGCAATCAACGACCAAAATTGACAAGCTATATTGGAAAAATTTGCACAAGAGGGTACTCCCATCCCTCCACACCTTCAAAACTTCAACCCCTCAAAAATCATCCATATCCTGACTGAAGCATATACCCCCATCTTCCAACAAATCCATGATCTTGACTTGCAAATATCTCAGGTAGCCTCACCTATCCCCCATCTCTTGCAAAGCAGCTTCACAAGTCCCACAACACAAACAACAACATAATCTACTCCCTTTTCCGTCATAGGAATGCCACCATCATCTACAACATCTCAAGCCACCACTCAGGCCCAAATCTACGCACAAACTCAACCTCCACCTCCCATGCAAATCACCTCACAAGAAGTTCCTCCACCTTCCATTAGCCAAGCCTCCTCAGCAACATCATCCTTTCTAGGGGCAACATAATCATTCCCCTCTTTTACTCAGCAATCTTCTACATCAATACCATCATTTCCGCGGGCAATGCAACCATTCCCCTCTTTCACCCAATAGGCTTCCACATCAGCACCACCTTTCTCGGGGGCAACGCAAGTTCCTCCTCCCATTTATTAGCAAGCTTTCACCCAAGAATTCATTTCACCCATCATCTAGTATACTCATTCTATGTACATTCCTCATCCATCCTATATCTCCAACACACAAGCCTAACATGTGGCTTTCACAATAGGAATGCCCTTCATGGGATCTAAGAATCCCTAATCTATATCCCAAACTCCTATCATCACATCTCCATTTCCAACATCCTTCACATCAAAAATTCCAGCACCAATAGGCTCTTGTTGGGGCCTCACCCAAGGCCAAATGCATGCCTTAGGAATACCAACCCAATCACACATATTTATTACCACAAACCCATGAACCACTTTCACCCATGCAGTGCAACGAAAGCTATCACAACCTCTGCCAGCTTCATCTTTTCTCGCATATACCAACTATCTTTCTGTACCATCCACCACTTCTCAAATAGTTCCACCACCACAACAAAAGAGTTCCACCCATCTCACTAGATACCTTGCACAACCACCACCTACCACCACCTTCCAAATAATTGTTCCACCCCTCAGCAATGCATGGATACATCCCACATACATCAGCCAAGCCCAAAGCCAAGTGCACCAAGGACCATTCTATCAACAAGATGTCCCATTCACTTAGCCTCCTCCACAACAACAATACTTCCCAGCGTAGCAACAACAACATCCCATCATCCCCCAACAACACCAAACTACTTTGTATCCCCCACAATAATACACTCTCACACCTCAATAGAAATATCCTTTCCAACAACCTTCAACCCAAAACCCATTTCAATCCACCTACCTTGCTAGTTAGTGTACATGCCCTACTCCACAAAATCATCTATATTCACTAGCACCCTCAGATACTTTCCTGATGGGAGTACCCACTCCAACACCAATCAATGCTGAATGGGAAGAAATGAAGAATGCTCTTAAGGAGCTTAAGGCTAGAGTAGAGAGCAAGGCTTTCAAGTTTGACAAGGTCTATCCATATCCTTTTGACAGATCAATCATGACAATCCCCTTTCCCAAACAATTCAAGACACCCAAGTTTGATAAATATCACAGGAGAGGATATCCAGTTAGCCATGTCAAGGAATTCTATATGGCTTGCCAAGAAGTGGCTTACAGTGACAATTTCCCTATGCACCTATTCCCCAAGAGCTTGGGAGGAATTGCTATTGAGTGGTTCTACAAGATACCCTATGGGACAATCACAACCTTTGCTAAACTCTCTAAGAATTTCATTGCTTAGTATGCCCATAATGTTGAAAATGATTTATCTTTGTTAGACCTTTGTAATTTGAAGCATAAAGGAGGTGAGAGCCTAGCTTATTACTTGCAACAATGGTAAAACCTCACCACAAGGTTATCATATCAGCCACCTGAGAAATATCTCACTAAAATCTTCATTCATAACCTACATCCTAAGCTATCCCATTTCATGAGGATGAACTGCATCCAAACTTATCACAACATCAAAGTCAAATGAATAGACATCAAAAGAGGCCTCTTAGACGAAGGCACCATATGAAAAAGATGATTCACATAGAAAACCTAGTAACAACAAACCTCACTACTGGAAAAAGAACAAGAATATTGTCACAAATAGAGCCACACACACTAAACATGTCCAAATTATTGTGGCTAGTTCTACACCAACTCCTGCCTATCAACAACAACAACCGCCAATCAACCAACAACCTATGCATCACTATCAACCTCAAAACAATCAACAGTCCATGCAACACTATCAACAACAACTAAACCCAGTAAATTAGGCTAATGCCATATTCGTTACCCCAACTCAGAATAGACCTCAAGTCTAGACTAATCAACAACGTACCTTCACCCCTCTTGGTGAACCACTAGACATAATCTTCCATTGAATGGCTAAGGCTAATCTAATTACCTATCCTCCAACTCAGCAATTCGATAACTCAACTCCCAAGCCAACATGGTACAAAGAGCATGAGTACTATGAGTATCATCAACCTCAAAACAATCAACAGTCCATGCAACACTATCAACAACAACTAAACCCAATAAATTAGGCTAATGCCATATTCATTACCCCAACTCAGAATAGACCTTGAGTCCAGACTAATCAACAACGTACCTTCACCCCTCTTGGTGAGCCATTGGACATAATCTTCCATTGAATGGCTAAGGCTAATCTGATTACCTATCCTCCAACTCAACAATTCGATAACTCAACTCCCAAGACAACATGGTACAAAGAGCATGAAAACTGTGAGTATCATCAACCTCAAAACAATCAAAAGTCCATGCAACACTATCAGCAACAACTAAATCTAGTAAATTAGGCTAATGCCATATTTGTTACCCCAACTCAAAATAGACCTCAAGCCCAGACTAATCAACAATGTACCTTCACCCCTCTTGGTGAACCACTGGACATAATCTTCCATCGAATGGCTAAGGCTAATCTGATTACCTATCCTCCAACTCAGCAATTCAATAACTCAACTCCCAAGCCAACATGGTACAAAGAGAATGAGTACTATGAGTATCATCTTAGGTGCATGAAAATGAAGCACTATATCCAAGATCTCATTGACAGGAAAGAGATCCAAGTGGACACACCAACCTAACCTTCACTTAATGCCAATTTGAAAATCTATCAGAATGTGTTCCCTCAACACAATGTTGGGAAGAACCAAGTCATACCAATCCTCCACCCTAGGACCAAAGAAAAGGAAAGAAAGGAGACCATACTGACCAAAAGGACTATACTATTTCCCACATCAACTATGAAAAATTTATCGGATGCATAACCCAATTTGAGCCTACTGTCAATATCATCCATGTCAAGGGAGTAGATAGTCAATGTGTTGTTACCACACACAAAGGATATATATCTATCATCGGTGCTAATCCAATGCCCACACGTAATGCATAGTATAACCTTCTAGAACACCTTGGGAATACACCTACGCAAATCTCCATCGTCAACCTTCTCCACACTTCACCCATCCATCAAGAGATCCTTAACTGAGCCCTCCAAGAATGACATGTCCCCACAAATATTAATATCATCCAATTTGAGAACCTTTTGGGATATCTATCAGCATCTTGTGCTCTTTCCTTAAAAATGTCTAACATACCATTCGTTGAGCCTGACCATAATCTCCCCTTCCACATCACCATCATGGTCAGAGACTTTTCCATCAAAAGGGTCATGATAGATAATGGCTTAGCCTTAAATTTGTGTACCCTAAAGATCATCCAACATGTGGGATTCACCAAGGTTGACATATCACATGATGTTATCACCATCAAGGCCTATGATAACTTGGAGCGTACCTCAAAAGGTACCATTCTTTTTCCAATCAAGTTGGGCCCTACAATTCAACACATCATCTACCATGTTGTTGATCTAGACCTACCATATAACATCCTCCTCGGTCAACCTTAGATACATTCCATCAAAGTCATACCATCTACTTATCACTAGTGCCTCAAATTTCCGCATCAAGGCACTGAGATCACCAACCATGTAGATCCCCAACCCTTCACATACTATCGTGCATTGGAAGCTTCACTCCCCCATTACACCCATTGTCCTGGAATCAACATTGACACTTCCATTTCCAGTTCATCCTGATCCCATAGTGATCCAAAAAAAATTCTAGCCTCCACCCTCTCTTCCATCAAGATCAACAACCATGGCTATGGTGAGTACAACCTAAATGATACATTTGTAGTAGGGGCCCTACCTCTTGATCCAAATACACAAGGGCATCCAAGCCACCAAAGCAAGCCTACTCGAGCTGATCCTGAAATCAAGCAGTTGGGGCCATTAACTTTTGTTTCCCATGGAATCATAAATAGTCTAGAGATGGACCCTAATATCAACAGGTAGCCATACAAAGATCCCCCACCTCCTAACACTAAGCTCCTTAGTTACTTCAAAGATAAATATCCTTCATTTCACAAATATGCCATAGAGGAATGGAACTATCTAGGTGGTGGTCTGGGACTAGAATAAAGTAGCAAAAAAGATCCAATAGAGGCCTCACAAAATCCTAAACATCAAGGCGTTGGCTTTAACACCCCTCACCTGTGCATACAAGAACCCAATACCACAACTGGGGGCACTAATCTGCCCAATGTCACCCTCTTGAATATCTAGGATGAGCTTGTAGAAATAAAAGACATCCCTGAAGAGGAAGAAAATAAATCATACGATGACATCTTTAACAATGATACCCTCCTAGGAAATTCTATCCTCTATTGACTCACCATTAACATCATTGAATCTCCCCTCATCCATCCTGAACTCATAGACTAGGGCCAACCAAGCTATGAGATGTTGTCACTAATGGATGGCTTCTTAGGGTATAATCAAATCTGAATAACAGAGGAAGATCAATACAAAATAGCATTCACAATACCGTGGGGTATCTTCTACTACAATATGATGCCATTTGGGCTAAAGAATGTAGGGGCCACCTATCAGCGAGAAATGACAACCATTTTTCATGATATGATACACAAGATCCTGGAGGACTATGTGGATGATATCCTTGCAAAATCCAAGACATGGCTGGAACACCTTGACATCCTTGAGTGTGTGTTCGATCTCCTCCATCATTATGGATTAAAGCTAAATCCAAAGAAGTGCATCTTCAGTGTTACATCTAGAAAATTACTAAGCTTCATTGTATCACGACATGACATAGAGATTGACCCTAAAAAGGTCAAACCCATAATGGAAATGCCTCCTCCCAGGACACTCAAGAAGCCCAAAATCCTACAAGGTAAACTACAATCAGTGCGTTGTTTCATATCACAGCTGGCAGACAAGTGCCAACCTTCCACGCATCTACTCCACAAAGACACCAGCTTCAAATGGGATCCAATCTACCAAAGAAGCTTTGAGAAGCTAAAAGAATATCTAGCCAACTTTGTCATCCTTGTACCACCAGTCCTAGGATGCCCTGTGATCTTATACATCTCTACAACTACCACAATATTGGGGGCACTACTAGCACAACTTGATGACAACAACAAAGAACGAGCCATCTAATATATCAGCTGGACACTTTTCATCTATGAACTCAACTACTTACCAATGGAGAAATCATGCCTCATAGTGGTCTTTTCCACTCAAAAGCTTTGACATTAAATTCTTAGCCACACCGTCAAGCTCATCCCAAAGGTGGACCTACTCAAGTATCTTCTATCAAAGACAACATTAACAGGTCGAATGGAAAAATGGGTCATGCTGCTAAGGGAATTTGATATCCAACACATTGAAAGGAAACCAATCAAAGGGAAAGTCATTGTTGATCAACTAGTTGAAGCACCCTTGGTAGATGCATATCCACTAATCATGGACTTTACTGATGAACATCTATGCATGATCGAAGAACAATCAACATGGATGCTATATTTTGATGGCTCCTACACATCACATGGATCAGGGGCAAGAATCCTATTCGTCACACCTCAAGGTGACTACATTCCCAAATCATTCAAATTGGGATTCCCATGCACCAACAACATTGTAGAATATGAGGCACTCATCTCAGGCCTCAAGACAACTATCCAGTGGAACATTACAAAACTGCAAGTGTTTGGCGATTCACAACTAATAATCAAGAAAGTCTTGGACAAATTCCAAACAAAGGACAACAAGCTTCTAACCTACAAGGAACTAGTAGATAGGTTGAAAGAGAACTTCCTGAGCCTATAGTTCACATAGATACCAAGGCTACAAAACAAAGTAGCTACATAATGAAAACCATCGAATCCTTACTAGAAATCCCTCAAGACTCATCGCAATATGAATTCTTAGTCAAGAAGCTACACACACCTTCTTATGAGAATGTTGATTCTGAAATGGTGTGCATCTTGGTTATTCCTCAGTCCCCATGGTACCATGACATTCATGCATATCTTAAAAGTGGTATCATATCCACCCACCTCACAAACACCCAATGCTAAAACCTAATTCATAGAGCTTCCCACTACAATCTTGTAGCAAACACCCTTTATCATCGAGGATATCACAACATTCTCTCTAGGTGTTTAGATTTGAATGAGGTCATCCTAGCTTTATAAGAGGTACACATTAGAATTTGTGGTGCCCACATGAGTAGCATGGTTCTAGCAAAGCAGTTGCTTAGAGTTAGGTATTACTGGCCAACAATGGAGCATGATGCCTATGAATTCATCAAGAAATGCTTACCATGTTAGCAACATGCCAATCTAATCCATGCTCCAGCTCAAGACTTGCAGCCTCTCGCACCACCTTGGCTATTTTCATGTTGGGGTTTTGACCTCATTGGGTTAATCACTCTCCTTTCCTGAGATGGATACAAATATATCATAATAGCCACAAAATACTTTACAAAGTGGGTTGAAGCAATTCCTCTCATCCTCACTACTGGCATTCAGATATCCAAGTTTATCCTATACCATATCATTTACCGCTTTGGCATCCCTTACACCATCTTCACAAATCATGACACACCCTTTGAAAACTAGCATGTGGATAATCTATGTGCTAGACTACACATCCAAGATCATTTCTCTAGCCTATACTTCCCTCAAGGAAATGACCAAGCTGAGGCAACCAACAAAACCATGCTGAAAATCCTCAAGAAGGTTGTTAATGGTTTTGGTCATGACTGACACCTCTAAATAAATCCCATCCTCTAGGCCTATCACAATTCTTATCACACTCCCATAGGTACCACCCCATACTCCCTTGTATATGGTGTTGAATCCATTCTACCCATCGAGGTCGAGCTCCCTTCATTGTGGGTCTCCAAGAAAAACTATACCACAGATGAAGACTATCGTGTGGCATGCCTCACACAACTTGATCTATTAGATGAAAAGAGGCAGCACGCATATGATCACCTGTTTGTTTACTAGAATTGAGTCAAAAGGAGCTATAGCAAGAAGGTACATCCTAGAAAATTCCAAGTGGGTGACAAGGTCCTCAAGGAAAATTAGAAAGTACAAGAACATTGAGAGAAAAAAGGAAAGTTTGAACCTACTTGGTTGGGTCCTTATGTTGTCACAACATGCTTTGGCTCCGGAGCCTATCAACTATCAATACTAGAAGGCAAGCCCCTAAATGATCCTATTAACATCATACATATGAAGTGGTTCTATGCTTAAACCAGATCCTATAAATCCAAAAAATCCATAAAAATTAGAAAATCCAAAAAAATACAAAAAAGCAAAAAAATAATCATCCACTAGTGAAAACTTGGCAATTCAAGTACCTTGGATAGGTATGTCAGTGAAAAATTGGAAATAGGCACCATACATAGTGGACTGGGTCATTATCTATCAAACTCTCATCCCCCACCCATCCCAATCCCAATCCCAAATCCTCTTTATCCAATCCCCATCCGCACCACCAACCCATCAATCCCAATGTGTTCTATCCTCAAGCCTATCCAATGCAACAATCAATTCCTATCCCCAATCCTGAGCTTCCTATATATATCCTATATAGAGAGATCCTCCTACCCCAAATCTTGAGCTTCCTGTATATATCTTGTATAGCGAGATCCTTCTATCCAATCCCTGAGCTTCTATAAATATCCATTGTACATATCTCACCATCCATTGTACATATCATTGCGTCTTGTTGTACATATCCTCATCAGTCCTACAATAGCTATGATCAAATAACTTGTCCCACCCAGCCTTGTACTTCAACAACACCTTTTGTCGATTATCTTTGATCACATGATTATCCTTGATTCATCATTTTCCAACAACAATACATCATTCTCCTAATCAAATGGGTCCTTGTAAGATGTATCCTTTCTCATGGCCGGCCTAATATTTCATCAATCAAACTGGATCCATGTAGGATGTAACCTTCCTCACATTTTGACCTAATCTTCCCCCCATCAATCACATCAATCCTTCTCCTTGGCAAAGGACATTTTGTGGATTTATCACTTTGGTCTTGGATTTTGTCCTTTGGATCTTGTTTATGTTTTATGGCTTCTCATTTTTCCTCTCCTCATGGTCACCATGATCCTTTATATCATGGTGCACTTTGAATGAGGGAAATCTGGCGCAAGGTCTTTTGATTTTTTACTTCTGCTTGTGAGTCAGTCGGATATGACCCTTGCAAATTTCACATGTGATCTTTTAGGTTACATGGTACACTTGGGAAATGTCATTTGTTTGTGGGTTCTCCAACATTGTTTCTACCATGCCTCCTCCTGGATTCATGTGTGATGCTGGGGCAACCCTTGCATGTCTTTTTGTGTCAGTCCTCTGCAACACTGGTGACAAGGCCTTGTGTTCCCAGTAACCTTGGTAGGTCTCTAATATTGCTATATCAAACTAGGTTGTGCTCTCCACATTTACACAACGAGCTCCCCAAGTTCCCCATCCTACATCATATAGATTAATCTTGCATCTTTCATCCTTCATATAGCTCCATCCTGCATCCTGCATCATTTAGCATCATATTGCATTCATGCATCTTTTCTCTTGGAAGGATGTCTATTTATCCGGCCTTCCTGTCTTTCTTCATTCTTTTCCTTCCTCTTTGTGTCCTTTTCGAGAAAATTTCCCAAAGTTTCTTTGAGTTATTTTCCTGAGGGGGCACAACCCCTTATCTTCTATTCTAGCATGGGGCATCTTATTTTCTTGTCTTTGACGCCATGCCACTTGTGGCATCGCATCAAAGATGGGAAAAATGTAGACATGACCTAAAAATCCACTTGTTAATTAAAAATATTTTAGTTGACAAAAGACCTGATGACATAATCATTAATTAATTAATTAATTAATTAATTCATTCATTCAGTTTTATTGTCATTATCCCTTCTCCTATTTTAATTAAAGACATTTAATTAAAGAACCCCTCCCAAAAACATTTAAATCCAATTTACATATTTATCCCTCTAATTTATTAATTGTTTAATAAATTATGTCTCAAAACCCTTTAAATAAATTAAATATTTATTTAATTCCCCAAAACCCCTAAAGCTATCCTCAATTTCCTAATCACTCCCTAAACCTACGTAAGAGGTGTTTCCTAACCCTCTTAGCCTAAACCCTCATCATTTGACTTTTGGTCAACACCCCTCATTAATGAGCCTTATAGACTCATTAATGACCCCTTACACCTTTATTAATGGCTCTTACAGCCTCTTAATGAGATCCTATGACTCTTCTTCCACCTTGGTCCCCTAGCACACTTCCCTAGTGTTGCTCACACATGTGTGAGCAACTCTTAACCCTTATCCCTTTGACCATACCTCTAACCATACCCCTAACTCTACCCCTAACCCTGACTCTGACCCTAACTACCCTTCCTAACCCAAGCCCTTCCTCAAATCCTATAAATATCCTCCCTTCCAAGAGAAATTTACCAATTCACATCTTCATTTCATGCATTGTTATAATGTTCATTTTCATCTAGACTTAGCATGATTTCTAGTATTGTTAGATTTACATCATTTTTATGCTTTAATAACTCATCCTAGGTTAGAGAAATTGGATTAATCTAGTTTATTTCAAGCAATACTAACCATTTAAATCCATATCACACTTATCGTTTGGTTAAAATGAACTTTTCATACTCATCTTTAGCTTAAATCTGCATTTGGCTTCATTTTGGACCCTTGAAATCCTATGGGAAAAATAGGTGCTCCATACCTAGTTTTGTGCCATTATGGGGTCTTCGTGGCTTCCAAATGATCCTAATCCTTCCTAAAAAACATTGGGGACATTCTCATTGTGCTTCAAGAGCACACCCACATCCCTCCTATAAGAGAAAATAAAACGGTGACAAGGTGCTCCCGTTTACACTCTATTTGATGTGTCTTGCAAATAGATTTTATATATGCTAGGTATATGTTGTTTCTTACTAATGTTTGACTATCTACGCATGTTCTGAATAGGTTAGGTTCACATTGATCACAAATACATATGGGTACCAATCACTAGAATCCTCAATATCTTATAAACATCCTCAAGAGTTACTTTAGTCTCCCCGATTGGCATACGAAAAATGTTATGATCACTGTGCCATCTCTCAGCTAGGGTAGTGAGAAATCCATGGTTAACTTAAATATCAAGTGTATCTAAAAAATTTTGTAAACCACATCGACCAATAAGGGCTTTTTCCTCACTAGACAATCTATCAATCATGCCCATAGTGTATATTCACTGATAATGGAAGAACACGGGGTTGGACCACACCTGTATCAGAAAACAAGAAAAGAATTACATTAGTATCATATCAAAAGGAGCATCATTAATGTAATTCAAAGCATCAAAGTATAATACAACATCATAAATCAGTAGGCAAGAATAAATTGACAAGAGAAATGTTCAAATTGACCAAGCAAAATCATGAAAATCAGCCATTATTTCCCATACGAAAAATGTACAGTACAATAATTTTTGTATGAAACAAGAAGAGGGGGATACAAAAGAGCAGCATGAAAAAAATAAAGATATGGTTTCGCATGAAGAAGTGAGAAAACATGGATAATTTTGTATGAAATAAGCATTAGTGGGATGTGAAAAAAAGAAAGCATGCCATATGAAAATATCTTGGACACTAGATTTTCATACGAAGGAGAGAAAGATCGTATACGAAAAAAGAAAGGGGTATACGAAAAAATGTAAAAACTAACCTAAACATGAAAAAATTGATCAAATTTGAAAAATAAAGATGGAATAAGATCACTAACTGGTGGGGTGTACTGTTGAGGTTGTCAGTGGTAGCGGGACATCTCCAAACGATGCTTATGGGTCAGAATCAACATCTTTCTCAGAAGAGGGCTCACAAATTATGAAAAGTCAAAAGTGAAAATGAATAGTAAAAATCCATA
Organism: Chamaecyparis obtusa; assembly: GCA_027943335.1. Classification (NCBI taxonomy): domain Eukaryota; kingdom Viridiplantae; phylum Streptophyta; class Pinopsida; order Cupressales; family Cupressaceae; genus Chamaecyparis; species Chamaecyparis obtusa. The sequence goes on along the minus strand of BSBK01000752.1, from coordinate 270,828 downwards.
TTTTACTATTTATAACCCCTTTTGACCTAATTTTCAAAATTGATGAAATGGCCTAAAATTAAGAACACATGCTTAGTCAACTATCTTGACTCTATTTTTGGGATCAAAATCAAAATTGAGGTTAAAATCTATGAGTCAAACCCTAGTCAAAGCGCAGTTGACCAATTGTAGAAATAGTCAAATCAATGTGGAATCAACCAAGAATCTTTCAACATCAATTTCATAACATTTCAAAAATGTTAAACTTGGTCAACCTAGGTCAATTTTAGGTATATCTTGGTCAAACTTGGTCAAACTAAGTCAAACTAGAACACATAATCAAATGTACAGTTGGAAGAATCAAATAAGAATCATTTGTATCAAGTCAAATTAGATCAACTCCAAGTCAACTAAGGTCAAACTTGGTCATAATGAGGTCAACTATTGGTCAACCTTGGTCAAACCATGTTCAAATCAACATGAAATTAGTTCAAGTCAGTTCCTAATCAGTTCAAATTGGTTTTTAATAAATCAATATCAATTTCTCATATTTAGTTGAAATCGAGATTTAATTAGTTTTTCATTTCAATTTCGCTCTTGTGGGGGCATAATCACATAAAATTTCACCAAATCAAGCTCAAATGAATCAAGAACTCTTTTCAAATCCTCTTCATCAATCAATCTATCAATTGAATCATGGTATCAAATCAAGTTTCATATCAAATCATATGGAATTTCATTACTAGGGGCATCAACTTCATCAGGCATCATATCAAGTTGACAGTCTCGAACCAATCATCGAAATGAGTAATTTCATTAGGTCTCATATCAATTTTCCCAGACTCATCAGAATCATTGTTTCAACAACATCATATCAATAGGGGCATATCAATTTCATCACACCACATCAAATTGGTAGTTTCTTCATCAGATAGTTAACTTCATCAAGACCCATATCAAGTTAATCATCTCATTTAAACTTTTTTCTATAATTAGTTATATTGCATCACATCAAGCTAGTTATTTGTTTGTATCAACATCTTCTTGGCGATAATTAGTTTCATCATTTCACATCAAACTGGTTATTCATTCCTATAGACATCATTACTTTTAGATTCTTCTTGACGGTAATCAATTTCATCGCTCCACATCAAATTGGTTGTTTGTTAGTATCAATATCATCAATATCAGACATGTGATCAATTTCATTACTTTAAATCAAATTGGTTATCTTGGTCTCAATAATTCATCAAACCTAAAATCAAGCTCTCAGATCCAACATCAATCAAGTTGTGAATATTTTCATCAGGTTTCATATCAAATTGTTCACTCAATTACTAGCAAGTTCAGAATCAGAATCAGATCATCAAACATCATATGTTCTTTAAATCAATGCGTAGATCACATATCGGTTCAAAGAGGGGAAAATGTAATCACTTAAAAATGACCTTGTATAACTAGTAGCCCCTAATCTCAATCAATTTACCATATATCATATTCAGAAGGTCAAATCCTAATCAAAGTCGTCGAGTCAATCAAATCCTAGGCCTAATTGTGTAATTGGGTTAGATTCACTCTGTTGCACAATTCATCAATAATCTCTAAATTTGACATCAAAGATCAATTATAAAAAAGGAGCATTAATTCTTTAATTAAGCCTAGCAAAATTAATTAAATCAAAGTTTCAAATCCTATGGCTAGACTTATTAATTAAATTTCCTTATTATCCAACTCACTCACAAGAGGAAAAGAGTTAATTCCTCCAATCAAGGCTAATCACATGGATCAACTAAAGATTCAATATCCACCACTCATGGTGAATCAATCTTAGCCATCGAATTCCTATAAAAGAGTCATCAATCCAAGCGTAATACTGTCTATAATTCTTACAAAAATGTTATGCCAAAATCATTCTAGGTCATTTGCAAGTGTTTGTGAGTGAATTAAGAGCGTTTGAGAGCTAATTCATCACAGAAGATCATCATTCCTTTGCATTTTACAATATTTTCAATCATGTAGAGTTCATTTTAGGATGATTTGAGAACATATTTGCATTCAATTTAGCTTAATTGCATTGAATTTGCATAGTTCATCATGATCATCATATTTTACATTAAATTTGCATTGATTTCTCATTGAATCTTCCATTTTAGAATTTTATTATCACTGATCTAAGCTCTCAATATGAGAGCAATATTCAATTTAGATCATCCTCTTTCTAACTAGGAAGCAATATGTCGATTTCTATTGGTTTCTATGTGTTTTCAAATGATTTGATTTTACTAACCAATGGGTAAAATGATATATTGAGTGTGGTGTTTGCAAAATTCATAGGTACACTTTTAACACACACACATATGTATATACACGCACACAAATATATGTGTGTATATGTATACATACATACATATTTATGTATGTATGTACGTATATATGTATATACATACATACATATATTGTACATATATCTGTATATATATGTATATATTTCACTATGTAATTTAATATATTATTTTTTATTAGTAAAAGAGTTTATTTTTTATTAAATCCCAATTTTATGTCTGGCCTGAGTAAGGCTAAAAATAGGGATTTGTCTCCCCTCAGAAACATGATAACATTAATAGGATGCTAAAAATTAGCACTACAACTTTGCATCATCTTTGGTGTGAGCGTAAATGCATATTAAAGGATCTTTCATTTTGCAAATTCTTGTTCTTATTTCTTGTCACTACTTTTCATCCTTCCTCCTTTGAATCTACATTTTGAAGCTCTTCGATGAAATCTTAAGGTAGATTTATTTTAGCTATATTCATGCTTGTTTTGTTGTTTAGGCACACCAACTTTATCCATCATTGTGCCACACATAGCATTAATGTTGTCCTTTATTTTACTCAAAGAGTAGCTTGGGCTCTTTAGGAAAGGTTGCTCCTTAATCAAAGTTCCATTTCTATCTCCTTTATTTTTCATAACTTGTAGGGTACTATGTTTTCCCTTCCATTGAACAATGAAGTGTGAAAGCCTTTTTCCACTAGGTAGTCATTTTTTCTAATTTATTCTCGACATAGGGAATAACAATGTGTCCTATTTGAAAATATCACTATCATCTAAATGGAATCCATTCATAATTTATATGGCTGTAGCTAGAAACCTTTTGAGGTTTTTAATGAGACCTCCTTTGAGATATATTTTTTATATCCAACTCCATTGAGATATGAGCATAAGTAGTGTCAAAAAAATTAAAGATCCCTCATTAACCAACAAGAATTTTCCTATCAAATTACCTACAACTTCAAAGCAATGTTCAAACAAATATTGCAGAGGAAGATTTGGAAACCTTACCCAAATTAGAATTTTATCAAATAATTATGTGGCTGGGTTGAAGGTTTGGTACCAAGGTTATAACATTAGCACATTTTTATCCCCCCAACTCTATTGATACTCACAAAGAATTAGATTCCTATCCTACAATTTTTTTTAAAAACCACCACAAAAACCCCTTGATATCCAAGATAAATGTGAACATCTCCTTTCTAAATGGGGCCAAATTTTTGGATATCCACGTATGCATCCCATTAAGGCCTAGTCAAAACCCTTTGAACCTCCCAATAAAGCTTACCTTTGCAAAGTACCTCTCATTTTTTTTACCACTTTGCCTTCAATCTCCTCATCTAGAAAAATCATTACAAATTTGGCATTATGTTGCAAATTTTGAGTAGGAATCTCAAATTCACCACGGTCCCTATTCTCTTTTTCTCCACCACACCCATGCCACAATTCCTCCTCTACCTTTCATTTTATCTTCTCCACCTATGTAGAGAATCCACTCTCCCCAAAGTCTGGTTGATAATTATTTATCTCCAATACATCCCTTTCTTCTCTACTCAACCCTCACCTCACTAGCTCTCTCAATTGTCCTTTCTGCTCATTTTATTTCCCCCAACCAAATTTTTCCTTCTCTACTTGAGCATGGTGTCCAAATTCTTTTTTGACAAGAAACATGTGCCATATTTGTAACTCCCTTTGGCTTTGTTTCCCTCCATTGAGCTCATCAATAATCATCAACTCTCCCTATCATTGACCTACTCTAGCCTTCAAATCATATCCAAAGCCACTCCACTTTGCCTTCAACACACTTTTGAACTGTTACACCCAACCACCAAACCACCTCCATTACAGTGCCTCATCAAAACACCCAAATCTCTATGTAGAAACCCTAACTACATGAGGGTAAGGGAGCATTGACAACGCCATTTACATATGATATAATATGTTATACCGTAATATATTATATAATAAACTTATAATATTTTAATTATTATTTAATATATTATTTTTTAATTCAAAATATTTTTATTATTAATTTATTTATATTTTATAGATTAATATGGCGAGTTAAGGGCCACACTGGCATATTGATGTCATAAAAGATTACAAGTTTTCAATATGCCCCTATGTAGGCATAATCTACAACTACACATACACCTACACCCTCACTCCCAATTGATTCCTTCTCAAATTGGATCCAACTGCTAAATAAGTATACCCTGACTTGTCCTACTAGACTATACTACCAAAAAGTCAAAAAATGTATATCACCCTCACAACCAAAATTTAGGTGGAGCCAAGTTGGCACCCAACCACATTCAAATAGCTGCATCACTAGTCACAATGTCATTATCCTCATTTACATACTCCACCAAGGTTCAAACCTAGTGATTCCTTGACTGCCACCCCTTCCACATAGCCCTTCAAAAAGTTTATGTTAGTTTGATCTTAGTTGCAAATCACCTAGATGTCCATCCCCACACCCCATGCTACACAAGTTTTTAGTGGGTCATCATATTCCTCTCCAATCTTTAGATGCATGCGACCATTGAGAATCAAGCCCTTCCTAGGGATGGTATAGAGGTAACCCTTTTAACCATTGCACTACCTCTTCTACATCAATTTTTCCACAAACTTCTTTACTATCTTCTCTAATTCAATAGTATCTAAAAGTATTATAATGAGCATGGAGATCACATAAGAATTAACTTTATAACTCATTTTATCACCCAAATATTCATTGCCTAGCACTAAGTAGATGGTATGTAGGATGACTGTCACTAATGACTGAAAAATCTCTATTGGCTTCCGCTCAAAGACATCTCTATAGAAGGACATAACCCATTTCTTGGCAAGAAAGCACATGGAGGTGTCCATATTACCCAACAAGTGCACCAAATATTACAATGTGGTCTCAACCACATGTTAGTATTTAAAAAAGCCACCCTACACGCATGAGATGATAGTAGATGTACTACTCCACAAACTATCTTAATACTTGTCATCCCATATAAATTCTTGTGCAATGCAAGGATTTATGGGGAAATATAGTAGCATGCCTCATGACACCAATTTTCCAGTGAGGTGATGGTCTGCACCTTCACATCCAAATAAAATCCCCCCTTGGCTACCACATTTGTCATTTCATTTCCCTCATGATACACGTGTAATCATGAAATATTATAAAATAATATTTCCTTCAAAATCTTACCAAGCACTGTTGCCAATTTCCAATTTGGTACTTGTTGTGTTCGGATCGCATTGACTACTATCTAAGAATCGCCTTCTAGATGAAAAAATTACATTGCAAAGATCTACTCACCCAAATCCCCAAAAGGGTAGCATGTAATTTTTATTCATTATTGGATGCAGTCCCCAATTTTTCTCTAACAATCTAGACAATCTGACCCTCATTGTTCCTCACCATGCACCTTATGTCGATTGGTTTGGGATTTGCCCGAGGAATTCCCATAGAAGTTCCCCTTGAGCCACCCAACATTTGGTTGTTTTCACTTTACATCCTTCCTTGGGATAGAAGGAAGATCAACCTAGCACACCCCATAAAGTGAGGGTTTATTAAATTATTTTAACATATACAATAATATATATTAAATATTAAAAATACTTTAAATTATAAAATTTTGAAATTTAATATCATAATATTATACTTTTTAATCATGATATATTGAATTATACATTAAAAGTCATATTATAAATCATTAAAATAAAATAATATATTGTTATTTAATATGTTAAATTAAATATTAAAAATAATTCCTCCCATTTAAGTCCATTCAAATATAATAATAAAAATTCATCAATAATAATAAAATTGTTATATAATAAGCAAATATATAATATGGAGAGAATGAACAAGGGTTACACATGTTGTGTGCATTACAGTACCTGGGGTGGCCCCTGTTGCCCCTCAAAACCGTTTCCCATGGGGTGGGTCCCATGCGACCCCTCCCATGATCCACCATTTTAATAATAAAATAAATTTTATTAAAGATTTTAATTAATTATTTTACATTGTAATTTTACATGTTCTGCCATTTAATATTTTCAAACTATATTTCATAAGGGGTGTGGGTTCCCCCCCTCCCCCCACCCCCCACTGTCGCCTATGGGGTGGGTCCCATGCAACCCCTCCCATGATCCACCATGTTTTAAAGAAAATAAATTTTATTAAAGATTTTAATTAATATTTTTACATTGTAATTTTACATGTTCTACCATTTAATATTTTCAAACTATATTTCATAAGGGGTGTGGGTTTGTACCTTTCCCCTCTCGTCTAACTTTTTAAAAAAAAGATTGGAAGTTGAAAGCTAACGCAAATTGACTAAATTTTTTAAGTCCACCAGTTTATTGCCCTTTAGCCTAATAGGTTGTTTTTTGTTCAATGAAGCATATCTTTCACCTAAGATGTCAAATTTTGGACTTCTTATACTTGTTGGAAAGATGGTATTGAGCACTAGAGGACGTTACATGTTTGGTTGCATAATGTTGTTATTTGACATTTTTTTGGAGACTAGAAGCTAGATTTTGTCTTGTTTGTAGTTCTGGAGCCTAGAAGTGTTCTCTTGTTTGTAGTATATTTTTCTTTGGTGCTGCTACTTTATCAATTTGATGAGAATGGAGATTTGTGTACTTGTTTATTCACATGTTGTTGTCTAATATGTGGAGTGTGAGTGTATCTACCTGATTTGAGAGGTGAATTTGTAGTGCCTCCCATGGTTGCATTTTGTTCCATGTTATTTTGACTGAGTTGGACTTTGTTTTATTATATGGTTATCCATATGATGTGATTAGGCATTGCATTGCATGATGCATTTGATTACAGTATATTATTTTTTCTTTACCAATATAATTGTTGATTTAGATGTTAGATTATATTGTTGCTTTCCATTTTGATTATATCTGCATGATGATTCTTTTAAGATATGACATGATATTTTACAATGATATTAATGTATTTTATATTTGAGAACATTGGATTACATTATTATGATCATTACCACTAACTTCCTATGTTATTGTGCTCTTACTGTTGATGGATACTTCATTGGGATTTTCACTGCTATGTGATGCATATGTTGTAAAATGATTATTTTAATATTTTAAATTTAAATAAAATGTTAATTATTATACACATTAAGGATTAAATATAGAATGACTATCTTTATGACATTTTAATACATTTGAATGATCGTGTCACTAGAGCATCATTGTTTCATTAGGCGAGCTTTCATTATTCATGTTTATGCTTCAGTTATTTACATTACGATTACTTGCACTTGATGTGTGTGTGTTTTAGTGAACAACTACCAAACATCATCTCTACCTGAGTTATAGGTTTGAGCATATCTTATCATTTACGGTGGTATGGGAGATAGCTTCATCAGTCATTCACAATTTAGCCAATATTGTCTCTATATGGTTGGTGTATCCGTAATTGAATTATTATACCTCCACAACAAGTGGGTAAATTTGGACTTCATTTTCATATTGTGTTAGACTAGTATATGTGTTTGTGCATTTATAATTCTTATAGTTATTGTTGGAAAGTTGACTTTACTAAGATTATATGACTAGTTTTGTGTTTTCATTATGGCAAAAAAGTCATATGGATTTTTTATAGTCAGTGCACAAGCCTTGAAGTTTATATTTTGGCTAAGTATGGAAGACAGTGTAGACAATGATGTACCTAATGATTAGAGCATCGATGCACATGTGTATGATCGAGTTATGGTATGCGCTTTTGGATATAAGATTTTGAATATGTTATTATGCTAAGTCTAAGAACACATGGTTAGATATGATAGTATCGAGAAGTTACAACAAGTCTAAGTAACACTAGCAGTTCAGCGGCATAGTAGAACAAAGCATGGAGCTGACAAAATGTTTTTGTTTAGCGTGTATCATTTCATTTTTTAATGGCTATGCACCTATTGTAATAGTGATGTAAACATGTTATTATCATTGTATGTAAACACGCTTGAACCAATTATATTGGAAGTGTTGTGTGTGTTAGGTTTTAGGCCGACACAATATTAAGTTTTGGTTGTGCCTATTCAACATGTATATATATGACATGCACTTTTCTATTTGAGAGATAGAGTGATAGATAAAAGAAAAGTATGCAAAGTATATCACAGAGTAGAACAAAAGGAATAAATCTTTACAAGAGGTTAAAGCATCAGTGCACAAAAGGAACTGATCAGACAACAGTGTCAAAGCAATAACTCACCCTTCTAGAAATAGTGTGTATCTAATTATCAGGAGGTTGTAGCCTTCTTCATTGAGCAGTGTGCTCCAACAGTGTGCCATCCACCCTAATAAGGTTTGTTCTTCCACACTCCTAATAGAGTCATTGTACTCAACATTGTAAAGACTGTTCCTAATAGGGCAAAGGAAATCTAACAAGTTCATAAGACTAATGCAATTATTCATGGGTACTAATTCCCACCAGGGTTTTCCTCTAGCCAAGGTTTCCCCATAATCATATCTTATGTTATGTGTTATGGTTGATTGTTTTATATGATTTTCTATTCATTTTAGTATTAAAGTAAATTGGGCTAAGTTTCAAGAAGCAGAAAAACATTAATTATAGAACACTGATTCACCCCCCCTCTTAGTGTTCCCATTTTTAACAATTGGTATCAGAGCTTTGGTCCTTGAAGAGAAGTTTAACCACTTGAGGAGATCATGGGTTCAAAAGAAGCAAAATATCTAAAGAAAAATCTTGAAGCAACTCTTGAAGATCTTGACAGACCTAAAAAGAAATTGAAGAACTGAAAATGAAGGTTAATGGCTCACAAGTATTCATCAAGAAAATTAGAAAAGATTTGAAAGATTGTTCAACAAATGATTTGGAAAAAATGGTCAAAAAGATGAATGAAGAAAACATGTCTCTGAAGGATTACATTGAATATTTGAATGAATAATTAACTGATAGAAAGTTAGCCCTTGAAGAACAGATCAAAGAAAACAAATAGTTGGATAAAGAACTTATGCAAGAAAACCTAAAAATCTTGGAGTTAGAGAACATCAAGAAAAAGATAGAATCTGAGTTAACAGAAGCCAAGAATTATATTGAAAAATTGCACACAAGTATTGATCTATTAGATTTACAGATTTATGCATAGAAGATAAAAGGAGATTCCAGTGGTATTGGATATAATAAAGCACAAACTCAAATCAATACAATACAAGAAAAAATGAAAGAACCAAAAGAATCTATAGAAGCTAAGAAGACTTAAAATCAAATTGAAGCTAAAATAGAACTACCTAAAGATGGACGCAAGCTAGTAAACATGACTTGTTATGCTTGTAACAAGCATGGACATATAACAAGAGATTGTAAAGAGGTAAGACCTTTCAATGGTTATTGTTATTCATGCAATAAATTTGGTCATAGAGCTATGAATTCTAGATCAAATCAAAGAAGTCAGATACAACACAATTAGAGAAATCAACCACAACAAAGTGTTAGAAGTCCTCTGAACATTACATGTCAGATATGCAATTTCAATGGACACACAACGAAAGAATGCAGTATGGTAACTCACATCAATGCACCTAGGAATATAAGGCCTCCATTCATTTGTTACTCTTGTAAAAAGGTTGGACACATCTCAAAGTTTTGCAGATCACAAGTGCAAAGATAAGAAAGACCTGATAAGTCTCAAGGATCGATATTGGATGAATCTGGAGAAGTCAAGTTTGTGAAAGCTACAAAAGATGCAAGAAAGATTTGGATGGAAGTAAAGAAAGATAATACTATTAATAAAGTGGTAGATGCATCCACAATTGATGCACCTTCTACTTCTGGATAAATGACCCTCATGGTCATAGGGGGAGCTAGATAAGCTCTAGACCCCTGTGCGACTAGTATACTCACCCTCTGAGTATGCGGCTATGGCTCTAGATGTTTGGTTTCTAGTTGATGCAGTATGTAAAAGCACACAGTCTGAATGACAACATAAACTAAGTTTTGAATTCACAGTTGGAACCCGTATTATGAAGACAAGCATTAATTGCATAATTTTGATTTATAAGTCATCGGAGATCTATTATCTTCACTTTTACATTTGAGATCAAGCCCTTGGAGAGCATAGGAGATCAAAGCATCAAGTGTTGAAGGATTGCAGTTGTTTCATCAGCAAAGTAGAGTTAAAATTGTTGGCGGAACCCTAGCTCAGACACGTCATTTTAGAAATCTTTTGGAACCCTATTTGAGCATTGAATCAAGTAAGTAATGGAAACTCCAGTAGTCTTTGATGTCACTTCAAGGAAGAGATACATGTTTAAGAAGCACCCATTCAAGTCAGTATTAGATGATTTAGAAGGAGCATTTTCCAGAACTCTGATGGGAGTCATGCATGTTGAAGATATCTGCACTTACATTTATTGTAAGAAAGATTCTATAGGAGTAGAAAAATTAGGTCACACATGGAAACTATGGTTAATCCTATCTATACCTTCAAGGATGAATTCTCTCACCTTATAGATAGCCCTATTATTGATTATGCTACCACGTATGAGTTTTATGATTCAAAATGGATTAATATCTTACTCAGTAGGATTCATGATGATTTGTTTTGGATTGGTGAAGTCCATTTCCTTATTACAATTGATCTCATTCATGAGATGACATGACTTTCTAAGGTTGGCACCCTTCTTCCAATAGGAAAAGATGTCAGAAAACAAGTTGAGCAGGCATGTAAATCTAGGAGTGACAAGCGTGGCATGACTATTGAGCCCATAGAGGAGAAAGACATTAAACTCATGGCTATGATCCTTGGATGCAAATTCTAGCATGCAAATAGAGTAAACAATGTATCTGCAACAACAATTCTGGCAGCAATAAGGATAGTAAAAGAAAATGGACAATTTAACCTTTGTGAGATCTTACACGCACAATTGATAGACAATATTAGAGCTATAAAACATGACAAGAGAAAAGTATTTAGGTTTGGCTCACTAATCATATACATGTACTTTCACATTATTGGTAAGGTTTCTGATCTTTACCTAGATAGAAGTATACCTACCTTGCCTCAAATTTCACTAAAGGAAACATTAGAAAGCACTCTAAAAGATTTGATGGATCTAGAGATCAAAAAATTCAGAATCAAGATGCAAAGGAGGTTCAAAATACCTGAGAAGTTAGTGGAGAAATACAAGGACACTATATGTTTTATGGTAGAAACAGATACTACATGCATGGAAGTAGTTGAGCCCAGAACAAAGTGGATTCATCCACTTGGTTATGAAGTTGATGAGCATATTTTGGAAGGCTATGCACAAGTCCTTCTATCTACTCCAAAGGATCCCAATGAACATAGATGGGGCACATATGAAGAGAAGACAAAACAAGTTGATTCTATCTTGTACAGTGCAACAAATAAGAGGAAAGCATCTCAAATTACCTCTGATATTTTGAAAATTCATGGTGTCACCCAATAAGACCTAGATAAAGCAAGGGAAGCCAAGATTTCTATGCAACTTGAGAGTGCACCCTCATCTGTAGAAGTTAAAGAAATAAAATCTGATGATAATTCGAAGGAGAAGAAGAATAAGACAAGAGAGAGCACCTTTGTGCCCTCAGCTATAGTTGATATGGAGTCCACTCTACCTTTTGATCCAAGAAAGGTGTCTAGAAGAAAGAAATAAATTAGCGCAAGTCACCCATCCTCAAGGACAACTAGAAGCAAGGTGAAGAACACTCAAGCACGTCTTGAGGTAGGATTCAGACCGAATTTGAAAGTTTTGAAAACTAGAGTTGTTGATGAAGGATAGATCAAATTGGAAAATTCTATGATAAATATGGAGAGATTGATAGATCAAAAAGTCATTCTATGATTATCCAACATATGATTAAGTTCAAAAAGTTAGTTTTGTAACTTAAGACAGTCATCCTTGATAATGTATGGAATATACTTGATTCATTCAAAAGACAAGCTATAGAGGAGGATATGAGAATTAGAGAGAAAATATTGGATGATAATCTTCTTATTTGTTCACTTGAAGAAAAGATGATGCTATTAGATCTAGTGAAGCCTCATCTGAGATAAAAAATTAGAACCTTACACATAATGAACAAAGATTATGAGTTGATTGAAAAGGAGACAAAGAAATCATTTGAGAAAGTATTTCTAGACAGACACATGTACCCTCCTACTGCACCTGCACCCCAAGTTACTCCACAACAAGGAAAAGAATCAAAGATTACAAATGTACCCATTGCAAGTCCACATGAGTTTGCGCCCAAGGTTACAGCACCCTCTGAAGAAATTGAAGCTAATGATGAAACAATTGTAATTGATAATGTTGACATAACCATGGCAGCCACAGATAATGATCTTGATAAGTTTGAAGAAAATTTTGTAAGTACTAAAGAAGCTGAGATCCTATGTGGTGAAGAAGCACCTATGCAGCAAGAAGAAGTCCTAGTTGAAGATATAACAGGACAAGAAGAGGAAAAAGAAGATGAACTTAAAGAACAACCCTCGGTTGAGATCCTAGTAAAGAAGGAGAGTGAAAATATGGATATAAGTCAAAGCATAGACTTAATTCCCACTCCTAAGTCCTCAATATCATTGTTGTCAAGATTGATTCCTAATATTGCAAGTTTAGATTCATGGGGAGAAGAGGATCTAATAAAGATAAGCGTGATGGCTATGGAGAAAGAAAAATAAAAGCAAGTAATGAGAAACCCTCTCTTTGTAGAATCAGTTAGCATACTAAATAATCTACTACCTACATAAAATAAATTGATTAATGTTAACTCAGTGGATGGTGTTAGCAGTATTTTTTTGAGTTTTAAAGAAAATTTTTCAAGTCTAGAAGACTTAGCGACAAAAATTGCTGAAGAGAAATACAATAAGAAAAGACTGAATGATTTGATAAATAATTTCTCACTTGACCTAAACTCTCTAAAGATTGGTCAAGCAATGCTGAAAGAGATAGCATCAAAAGGAAGAAAGATGATAGTTGAGTGCTTGAACAAAGATAAACTCACATCAAAACACTCAAAGAAGATTTAGGAAGCAGAGTCTCTGATGGCATCAATAAGTAAATTAGTTGAAGACCCCTCTCAAGACATAAATATGTGCAATAATGTTTATCAAGGGAAGAAAGAAAAAATAGAGAAAGTAGAGAGAGAGATTGCAAAGATAAGGGCTAGACAAGCATAGCTGAGAAATGCACTAGCACCCTCATTGGATGTACTAAATCAGAACATCAAGCATATAGATGCTATAATTGTTACATATGATCAAGGCCCCTACATGGATCTAGAAAAGAAGGAGAAGCTTACATATGCATTATGCACCCATCTTTAGACTGTTGATGCACTCAAGGTATTTTGGTAGCAAGAAATTAAAAACCTTCAGATTACATATCCAGATGTATACTCCATGTAAGAATTTAGAGATTCCTTTTTGGCACCTTTGTCATTAATGTGAAAGGGGGAGTAGTGTATATAGTATAAAGAAGATAGAATAGTATATATGGTGTACAGTATGTAGAGAAGTGTAAGATTATATGATAGCAGTTTTTTGTGTAAAGTCAAGTTTAGAAACTTCGCCATATTCCTTTGTTTCCATTAATGACAAAGGGGGATATTGTTGGCAAGTTGACTTTACTAAGATTATATGAATAATTTTGTGTTTTCATTATGGCAAAAAAGTCATATGGAGTTTTGATAGTTAGCGCACAAGCCTTGAAGTTCATATTTTGGCTAAGTATGAAAGATAGTGCAAACATCGATGTACCTGATGATCAGAGCATCGGTGCATGTGTGTATGATCGAGTTATGGTATGCACTTTTGGATATAATATTTTGAATATGTTATTATGCTAAGTCTAAGAATGCATGGTTAGATATGATAGTATTGAGAAGTAACGACAAGTCTAAGTAATACTAGCAGTTCAGCGGCAGAGTAGAACAGAGCATGGAGCCGCCATAATGTTTTTTTTTTAGCGTGTATCATTTAATTTTGTAATGGCTATGTGCCTATTGTAATAGTGATGTAAACATGTTATTATCATTGTATGTAAACACACTTGAGCCAATTATATTGGAAGCGTTGTTTGTGTTAGGTTTTAGGCTGATATAGTATTAATTTTTGGTTGCACCTATTCAACATGTATATATATGACATGTGCTTTTGTATTTGAGAGATAGAGCAATAGATAGAAGAGAAAAAGTATGCAAAGTATATAATAGAGTAGAACAAATGGAATAAAGCTTTACAAGAGGTTAAAGCATCAACGCACAAAAGCAAGTGATTAGATAATAGTGTCAAAGCAACAGTTCACCCTTCCAGATATAGCGTGTATCTGATTATCAAGAGGTTGTAGCCTTCTTCATTGAGCAATGTACTTCGGTAGTGTGCCATCCACCCCTAACAGGGTTTTTTCTTCTTCCAGACTCCTAATAGAGTCATTGTACTCAACATTGTAAAGACTGCTCCTAACAGGGCAAAGGAACTCTAACAAGTTCATAAGACTAGTGCAATTATTCATGGGTACTAATTCCCACCGGGGTTTTCCTCTGGCCAAGGTTTCTCCATAATCATATCTTGTGTTATATGTTATGGTTGATTGTTTTATATGCTTTGCTATTCATTTCAGTATTAAAGTAAATTGGGCTAAGTTTCAAGAAGCAAAAAAACATTAATTATAGAACATTGATTCACCCCCCCTCTTAGTGTTCCCGTTCTTAACAGTTATCACAGTTGAGTTATAGATAAAATGTTAATTTTATTGTTTTGGGGGTTGATTTTTATTTACCAGCTAATTTTTCATATGGAATTTCTTTTAATTGGAATTGATTTAATTATTTTGGAGGGATTTCTAGGAAGTCTTTTTTTTCGATAACTAATAGGCCAAGGCCAAATTATTTTATTAATATTAAACCTATTTTACAATGTATCTCACTAGCGGTATCGGTAGGAAAGAGTCAGGTGGAGAAAACCTTTGGTCTTACCCCCCCAAAAATAGAGAAAGAATATTCCTATAGTTACATCATCTTACAAACATCTTATTTTACATATATGGGGTATAGTTGATGAATTTGATGTCCTCATTTACATACTGTATGCACCCAAAAATGGTCGCCTAGACTTTGGGCCCCATTTATTTGATTTATTTATCTCTGAATCAGTTTTATCAATAATCAATATTTTTCAACACTATCAATTTCTTGATCAAATCCTAATTTCATCATTTTCAATTATTTTTCATGGGCTAACCATTTTATCCTAAGTCTTTATTTATTTAAAAGGAATATTTCCTCCCCTTTTAATAAATAAAAAGCCCCCACTTTTTCTCTTATCCTAAGTTGCACAAATAAAACATTATTCTTATTTTATAAAAAGGGAAAAAGTACTTTTTGTCTCATATGGACACAAAAGTCAACTCTTATTTTCCTATTGGAGGATACTTGTGCACATGGATTGCTCCTCTTTCAAGCTCCATCGTTGATTAAGTCTTTTGCCTCTTAATCTCAATGGTCCATTTCACCTCATTTCTTATAAAAGGAGAGCTCTCCTCCTCATTTTAGGATCATGTTTTTATGCTATTGTTATGCTGTAGGTTTTCTAGGTCTATTTGGAGCTTGCTTTGAAGACACCTTTGCATCCAAGCTTTGAAGCCTTTTGTTGCATTTCATCTAGTTTCATATTTGCTTTCATAGTTGCATGATAATGAAATTCTTAGCTTAGATTTCCATATCTTGCAACTCCATACATAGTTGCATGATAATGACATTCTTAGTGCAAGGATTGATCCAAGTGGACTTACTCAGATCACTCCAAGACACTCACCATATGTGTTCCTTTGGTTGTGTTTTTGACACTTCCATGACAACACCAATATCTATTGTGGGCAACCACTTTGTGTGAGGCAAGGGAGCATCAAGTTGTGGGCCAAGTTGCTAAGTAATGAGCCTTGACTTTCTAGGTAGTAAGTGCTTGAAGTGTTTTCATTGTGCTATACCAGTGTAAATGTTCTCAACATTCAAACAAAATGGTAGCATTCATAAGGTTTTCTATTTTGATATCACAAGTGCTTGTCTTGGCAGGGTTGCTTTTGCCCTTGTTTCAAGTGTTCTATGACATGTTTGATCCCATACTGTTTGCAAACCTATCAATTTACTGCTGTCATTGTGATTGAAATAAAAAAAACCAACCTTCAAACTAAAATTTTGATCAAACTATCCTTAAAATTGAGATTTTTAGCACTCATGGGTCAAGAGTCGTATAATACTAAAAAGTCATCGCACATCCCCTTGAGAATTGTGGTCATTGAGCTGATTTGTGTCATCTTCCAGTCTTCCTTCATCGGTCTAAGTTAGATCTTAGGTGTTGTGACATGTTGCTCAATACCCATATGAATTTCACTGGTATCAAATTGCAAACAATGACTCTTGGTCTTCTTTCTTCCACATCTATCATGTCTTCCTAGTCTCCCATTTTCATCTTTTATCTTCTTTCTTCATACTTCTTCCTAAATTCTTCATGTCTTCTTTATTCCTTTCCTCTTATTATCTAGTCTACCTTCTTCTATTCATCTCTTCTATTCATTTCTTCTATGCTTGATTCCTTCTCTTCTACAACCATGAATTTCAACTATCTTGTTATGGAACCTCTCTTGAGAATAGATGATCTTGAACTCATTGCTCAATTTGAAGAATTTTATTCCTCCAATAGCCCTTCTAGATATTGCATGGGTGATAAACTTATGGAAAAAATAAAAGAAAATATGATTAAATCAGATGCCTTTGCTAGAATCATAGACATGATCATATCACTATCTTCTTCTTCCAAACATTCTTCATCATCTAAATCTTCTCATTCTTTTTCACCTTCCAAGTCTCATCAGACTCTTTTAGACATCATTTGAATTCCTCATCTTCCAAGTCTTGTCATGACTCTTCTAGACATCATTCAAATTTCTCTTCTTCACAATCTCGTTCATCTTCTACTTCTCCCAAGAGTCTTACTCCTCATATCAAAACATATCATAATGAGCAACGTGATGATACCTATGACACCTATGATCCTAAGAGTCCTCCTCGTCATGTGCTTAGGCTTATTAAAGGTTCATCCTATTGGATAGATTGTGATGGGGATCCATATGATTCTGATTTTGAAAGAGAATATGATATTTGTTGTGAACAATATGATATATCTGCTACTATTGAGGAAGAGAAATTTTTCCGCATTGATTATAAATGTAGATACTATGAGCATCTCTCCTCTAAAAAGTCTCATACAGAAAATAAAGATCTCACTCTCAAGCAAGATCATGTTAATGTTGAACCTTTGTCTTGTGATGGTTCCCTTCCATCCTCTACTTCCTCCAATACCCTTACATCTCCTAAAGTCGCTAAGTCTTCCAAATCTTTCACAAATACTTCATCTGATTCAAATCCTAATGCTTTTCATGCGGTTCCCTATAGTTATTCTCAAGGGCCACCTCTTAAAGATACTCAAGCTAACCTTCACTTGGCTGCAAATACTTTTAATCATGCTAAACCTAAAGAGCTTAAGCTTTTATATGCTACTTCAGCTGGTCCTTCACTATCTCTTCCAAAGTCTTCCATACAATTCCAACATGCTTCCTTGTCCTTAGAAGTGGCTCCATGTCAAGAGGACTCTAAAAATGATAAAGAAAAGAACATAAAGAAAGATCAAGATCAAGAACCCTCCATGTCATCCAATTCTTTTTATAATATCTCTTATCTGTTTCATGGTTCTTTTGATCCTTTGTGCCCTTCCTCATTCATTCCACCATGTCTTAATTCTTCCTCTAAGCAAGATCAAGTTACTACTTACACCGTTGAGCTTATTGATAATCAAAATAACCTTACCACACTTGCACTCTCCAAAGATGAGACTTCCATTAAGGTTATTGAAAATGATGTTGTTACTTCCAATGATAAGCCTATTGAAAATCAAGAGAAAAATTCTATGCTTGTGCTATCCAAAGATCCTTGTTAAGATCAAAGCCTTCCATCTTCTTGTTCTACCACTCAATGTTCACTTCCGCTTTCTACTGTTCCTAAGTCTTCGCAAGCTTTGAATGATCCTATCAAAGAAACTGCTCCTATTCAAGATGTCCAGGATCCTATTGAAAATTCTAATGCTCACTCTAAAGATGCTGATATCCTTGGTTGTGATATAGATGCTGATGAACTTATTGATTATCCTTTTGCATCTTACACTTCCATCCTTGGACCTCTTCCACCATTGCTAAGGACTTCACATCTGCCTTCCATATTGGGTCCTTATGTCCCTTCACTTTCCCCTCCTAACTCTCCTAATTCATCATCCATCTTGGGTCCTTATGTTCCTCCACGTCCTATCTTTCTTTAAGATCAACATAGATGCATACCCTTGAATCCTTTTCATTCATCCACCCATCTAAACCAGTCATATCCTCCTTCTTCCACAAGTCCCAAGTCTTTTGGAAGTAACTTGAATGTTTAATACAAGAAAAAGAAGCAATATAAAAATCCATCAAAAAAAGATCACCATGTCTCCTCTAATCGACATGGGGGCATAAATTCAAAAGAGATATCTAAGAAGAAAACTACAAGACAAGTATGGGTTCCAAAATCCATCATTCAAGATATTCTCTCTAAATCATCAAAAGGAAATGAAAATCCTAAGGCTATATGGATTCCAAAGTCTCTCTTGAGAGAGTCCCAAGTTGAATGACAAGTGAAGTTGACATTCAAGCTTCCAAAGGCCTCCACCCCATCTTCTTCTAAAAATATTCTTTCATTCCGTGCACCTGAACTGCAACCTCTGCTAAATATTCACCATATTCCTTCACGTCTTCCTTCATTCAAGTTTCTTCATCCTCTCACCACCCTTCAAGGTGTGTGTTGATGTTGATCTTTCCTTCTTTTCCATCTACCCTTTCACAATCCTTCCATTCATTATTCTTCTACCTTCTATCAATTTTCATCATTATCCTATCCCTCCTATCTTCCAACCTCACTCGCTTTACATAAAACCTTATCCTCCATTTTTCTCTTTCATCTTCCTTTCCCTATCAACATCTTTGAGAATATCATTTTGGATCGTTGGCATATCATGGTTTATCCTTTCAAGGAGCATTATCTGAAAAGCTTGCCTTCTTCCAAAAATTTCAAAAAATAGAAAAATTCAAAAATGAAAACAAGAAAAAAAATAAAAAAAATGAAAATGTGCCATGGTGAAAACTTGGAAACAGGCGCCTTGGTAGAAAAAGTAAAGAGCAATAAATTCATCCTATGGTGAAAACCACTCCCTTGTGGCGCCTAGGATAAGTACCATGATGAAAACTTGGTAATCAGGCATCATGCGTAGTTTTTCTACATATTTCATCCATTCAATTCCATCTTTGATCTTGACAATGTTGAACTATACACGAACAATTGGCTATCTTGTGAGCTATCTTAAGATGATCTTGCTTTCATTCCTTTCATTTTTAGCCTTCATATCTATTTTTCTCCCTTCATTCTAGCCTTTCACTATCTTTTTCCCCCTTGGTCTTGATCTAATAAAAAGAGTAAAATACGATGCTATGAAGTCTCTTGACATGTCTACCCTCTTTGGACTGCATCCTTTCATGCTCTTACATTGCATTTTTGTGGCTTATCCCATGCTGGCTTTTCATTGCTTGTTTGAATATGCTTTTCATGACAATTTTTCCCTAGCTTGGGTACTCTTGAGGAGTTTTCCTTTGAGGATTTCTTCCCTTCATTCTCCTTCATTCTCTTATCTTCCATCTCTTCCACCAACTTGTTAATCCCTCTTGTTCTCCACCTTGCTTGACATTGGGACTGCACGATGTGATCTTGCTTAAAGAGTTTGATGCCCATTCTGTCTGGGGGCATCATTTGTACATATTTTATTATCCTGAAAAAAATACCAAAAAAATTCATATATGATCCTGAAAAAATCCCCAAAAAATGATATATTGTTAAAAATTCTAAAAATCATAAAATGTCTTGAAAAAAAGGGCATCCTAGTGAAATCTTAGCAATAGACGCTTTGATGTTTCACCAAAAAAATTATATATTCAAAAATCCTAAAAATTATAAAAGTCCCAAAAAAATTTCAAACAGTGTTTCTCAACACTACCCTTGCGTTGAGTGTTTCTTAACACTTATCAGATATCCCACCCACAGTCTAGTATGATGCAATATTTCTCCTTAGCAAATTTGATACTCAAAGTTTGACTCTATGACCAATACACACACACACTTAAACAATCAACTCGTTGAGATATGTTGACTTTATTTTTCTTTGTGTGCTGTCTATGAGGATTTCTTTGATGAGTGGTCTCTCCCTGAGAAGTTTTCGATGATGCATAGCTAGAAGACTGAGGGTATGAGAACATGTTTTATTTCTTTATCTGCTTGTGGGAATATTTTGTTGATCCTAACTATCATGAGCATTTATGCTGGTCTTACTTGACACTTAGGATCTACAAGGTATTATCCTCGACTATTTTATGCGAGTGCGTGCTTCTAGTTATCATAACTTTCATGTGTCTTGATACAAGCATAATCTCGCCATATCAAACTTAGGTGATCTCACTGCACTAGTCATCTTGACCTACATGTCTTTGATGCCTAGGTGGGATTTCCACATTTCTATCTGATAAAGATCATATTCATATTCACATAGTTATGCTAGTGTGCATTGTATGATCTAATGACGCTACCAATAACGCTTGATGATGATAATTAGATGTCTATTAGCATTGTGACCTTGCAAGTCAACCACTTTCATAGTAGTTTGCATTTTTAGGTTCATGTTAGTTTAGTTTTGCATCTTGCATATGGAGAGAGCTCTCCTTTTCATCTTACATGGACCTGTTGGTCAACTACGCTCACCTTCCACTTCCTCTTGATCATGTCTTTCACTTCTTGTCTTTCATCTCACATCCTTTTCTATGACATTTTCACCCCTTATATAGCATTTTGACTTTTTGACCTAATTTTTAGAACACCTTAGAATTGCGCAAAAATTGCACCCCTAGCTAATTTTGACGTCCTAGATCCATTTTCAGACTCAAAATCAAAATCTGAGGTCATCTTGATAGTCAAAATTGTATTTCAAATCTTCTCCCTCTTCTGCGCAATTGACAAACCCTTTTGAGGCATAATTCTTTGATCTTTGATGAAATTTCTTCCTTTCCATGTCTCTCAATTTTCTAGTCTTTCATTCGCCCTACTTCTTTTCATCTAATTCATCACTGGGGCATGTTTCATTGCTTAATGGTTATCTTATCGACCTTATCTTCGATTGTGATTGATTATGATTTGATCAAATCTTTATCAGTTTGCTGTTCTCCTCTACTTGATTTTGATTTCAATTTCGAGGGGGTAGTACCTATTGGATTTTAATCCTTGATTCCTTGATTTTCTTGATTCAGCTATCCTTCTGTGAGTTTTCGCTCAAGCTTGATATTCTTATCTCTTATTTTGGATATGATCCCGAATCGACCTCATGTTCAAAGGCCTTTATTTATGTTTGTCTGAGTGTGATCCCTAATCGACCTCACATTTGAGTTGTTTTATGATCCCAGATCGATCTCACATTTCAATTCTTCTTTGACTACATGTGTTCCCAGATCGATCACACATTAGTCAAAGAGGGGAAAATATATGCACCCAAAAATGGTCGCCTAGACTTTGGGCCCCATTTATTTGATTTATTTATCTCTGAATCAGTTTTATCAATAATCAATATTTTTCAACACTATCAATTTCTTGATCAAATCCTAATTTCATCATTTTTGATTATTTTCCATGGGCTAACCATTTTATCCTAAAGTCTTTATTTAATTAAAAGAAATATTTCCTCCCCTTTTATTAAGCAAAAGCCCTCACTTTTCCTCTTATCCTAAGTTGCACAAATAAAACATCATTCTTATTTTATAAAAAGAGAAAAAGTACTTTTTGTCTCATATGGACACAAAAGTCAACTCCTATTTTCTCATTGGAGGATATTTGTGCACAAGGATCAAGCTTCCATTTTTCTCCACCGTTGATTAAGTCTTTTGCCTCTTAATCTCAATGGTCCATTTCACCTCATTTCTTATAAAAGGAGAGTTCTCTTCTTCATTTGAGATATCTTAGGTTTTTATGCTAATGTTATGCTGTAGGTTTTCTAGGTCATTTGGAGCTCTTTGAAGACATTGTGGCATTCAAGCTTTGAAGATCTTTGTTGTTGCATTTCATTTAGTTCTCATATTTGCTTTCATAGTTGCATGATCATGGCATTTCTAGTATAGATTTCCTTTTATGCAATAGTTTAATCTCACATAGCCTAATTAGGAAGGTTGTAATCTTTATACTTTCCTTTCATAGCATAATTTGTACTTTCATTTTCATAGAGTAACTTGCATACTCATATAGGTTGCATTGCATTGCATACATCTTGATTTCATTGGGGATATTGGCATTGTTGCCCTTCTCTTTGATTTGGAATCTCTCATTGTGTGGTTGACTAGCAAGGTCACAAGTTTATAGCTCTAGCTGAGAGCAAATTCCATATCTTGCAACTCCATACATAGAGAGCTATGGATCGATTTGTGAGGGCTCATTCTTGAGTTTTCTTACATGTAATAATTCATAGAAGTGTGGTCACATTTTCACCATACACATACTATAAATGTGATAATATAATAAAAATAATGCAATACAAAATTTCTTATGATTTAATCCAATTGTAGTAACTGAATAAAAGATAGGCAAACTGATCGCCAATCCTTCCATATCTAAATCAACTTTAGTTTTCCTAACTCAATCCTAGAATTTTGTGTTTTTTTAATCTAGTATCATAATTCTTGTATGTATTGAAAAACGAAATAAAATTTCCTTGCTACACTGGTTAATAGCCATGAAGCTTCTATCATTGTAAACATTCATTCCTTTACCAATTCTAGTCTAAGAATTGAATGCAATTCAAAAAATGTACACATCCCATACTTATATCTATACATGTTATGTATCCTTTGTATATAATTATATACCTATGGTAGATATACTTATCCAAATTCATAATGTTCATAAACATATCAAAGACAAGAAGAAACAAAGGAAAAGATAATAAGAAACTTTAGCATATACTAGTTAATGCCTAAAGAAAACCAACTAGAGTGATCTTAGTCAACATATATTTGTTACTTAGTAGGTCCTTCAGAACCATCCCATTTAATAATAAAGCATAAGATTCCATCTACTCTAAAGTTTCCAAAAGAGTCTCATACAGAATGGAGAGGTCATCAGAACTAATCAGATTGATATTCTAATACTATTTCATAGATCCATATTTCCATTCACCTTGAACATTGGTACTGAGGAAACCCAAAATATTATTTCACATTTTATCTTCCTATGTGAAATCCCTATCCTGATATCTTCAGGATGGAAATCATGCTTCAAGATAAAAGAAGTTTATAACCAAGCCAAAAAAGAGCATAATATTTGCAATTATGTTAAAATGATGCTACCAAAGTTCTTAATCGATTCAAAAGAGAACTTCATCTCAATACTAGTAATTTGTTAGTCTAAAGAAACCTGAAAGGCATGGTGGAAAAATGGTAAGAGACGAATCAAAGAACCCCTAACGAACATGACAAGAAAGAGTATCGGGAAAAGAAAACCCTTGAAGACCAGGACCATTTATAGAAAAGATTTAAAATAATTTTAGAAGTGGGATAATTATTATGATATGAACACAAACTAAAATGTTAGAAGTGGGATAATTATTATGATATAAACACAAACCAAGAAACCCAAAGAAAAATGTGATTATGTGTGTGTGTCTATATATATACAAAAATCTCCAGATGGGAAAAACAAAAATAAAAAAATATCCATTGAAAGTGTGAACTAAAGATACCGGGAATGCAAACAATAATAATAGCCATGAATCTAAACACAAATATAAAGCATCACAATCCTAAAATATATGTATATTGATTAATCTGATATATAATCATATCCACAATGCTACCAGGTCTTTGCAGTAGAAATGAGAACAAGCCATATGCCGAAGACAACAAATAGGTGAGAGAAAGTACACAGAGTATAAATTGCTAGCCTTAAGATTTCCCTATAGAGTAAAATAAACTATGAACATAAAGTATCTTAGGTAAGTCGTAATCGAAAAAATTGGGCTTCTAAATAATTCACATTTTAGGGATTTGACCCTTCTTGTCAATCTCTCAGGACCTCAAATGTTTTAGTTGGTCCTTTGATGTAGACCCCAACCCTTCCTTGAACTCCTATGATGAGTAACTTGTCTCCCAATTGTCAATTTCATCCATATCCAAAGTACCAATCTCATTTGCATCTATATATTCATTGAACTAGTTATTACTCTGGGGATTCCTAACATGCATGAGGAATAACAAAATGTTCAAATTGCTTTGGATGGGAGGATTCCTTACCATAAATTCTCCCATATTCTTAGTGACCAAAATAGGGTAGGTAAGAACCAGAAGGTTATTGATTTTCAACTTATCATAAAATCTTGGTTTGGATATGGTTAGATCTTCTCTAATATTGACCAAATCTCTATCTAATTCCTCAAGAATCCATTTCTTAAACAAACAACAAATTATTTTACCTATGTAATCTATTTGGTGTAGGGGAACCCTCCTCTACTCAAGGGAATGAATGATGATGTGATGGACATTGGAGATGTCTCTTTTCTTCTTCTATATTTCATTTTGTAAAGGTCTTTAATAAGTTTCCCCTATTGTGGTACTCTATGCCATTGGTAGGTACACCATAAACCACCATGGACATAAGATTCAAGGGACTATAGAACTAGGTCCTTAGGGATTTTAGGTCCTATAGGAAATTATTTTCATGTTTCCTTTTATGTTTATCCACTCCTATGTTGAGGGGGGTCAAGTTATTTAAGGATTGCAAATTCTGTTGCAAAGATGTAAAAGTTGTCAAAAATGCAAAAGTTGCATTTTGCCAACATTTTCTTGCTAGTTGAGGAACTTCTTCCTCAATGGCTATAAATTTTAAAATTTCATTATGAACCAGTGGGAAGAAGCATTTAAACTAGTAATCAACCATTTTTAGATGGTTTGAGGCAGTACTGTATGAAAGATAAGTGATCTATACACATAACTAAATCAAATTTCCTGCAACTTTGTGGTCCCTGAGTATGTATAGATGGATTTTGATCTCTGAGTGATTGGAAATTTTTTTGAAGTTTTTTTATTTTCATTTTATGTGGGTGTGAAGGGATGAAATAATCGAGACCAAAAGATATTCAATTTTGTTCTTCATTGGACCATGTTACCCTATGAAACCCTCCAGAATAAGGGTTTGGTGCCTAAATGGCTCTAACTTGCATACCCACCATCAAAACTTGATGTCTCTTTGTGGAATGCAAGTAAGGCCAATGTATTTTAAGTCCTTAGAAGGTAGTTTTGGGGAAGTGTAGGGATCATTGGGAAATTTTATGTTCTAGGTAGACATCTTCATGTGGCTACCTGTTGAAATTTGGAGATGTTTCAATATTGAGAATTTTGGATTGAAATAGAAGACATCCCTTTGGATTTAGACATTTTTTGGACATATCTTGAAGGATATGTCTTTGGATTTAATTAAAAAATAGGAGAATTGGGAGTCTCTTTGTAAACCTAGGCCTATTAGCCCTATTAGGTCTCCAGTCTATGGATTGGTTGATATCTTGTCTTTGAAGATCATAGGGATTATTTTTAGGAGGTTATATAATTTCTTAAAGGGTGTCAGAATATCAAATTGGTTTGGTGGATCCTTTGGAGGAATCAAGAGTTAAGTTCCAAAAACCAGTGGGGTAGGGCTATTAGCCGGAGTAAGCCTTTGTAAGGAAACTTCCATTTGGAGGGTTACCAGAACTTTCCTAATGCCTAAGTCATGTTGTTGAGGTCATTTTGGATTAAAATCAGTGGAGTGTTGACTTGTGTAGTTAGAGGGGGCATTTGAGGGTGAGTTGATGTCAATTTAAGCCTTAGAACCTTTGGTAAGTATGTAGTTTGGGGAAGAGATTACTAAGCCTTTTTAAAGTGTCCCTTTAGGAGGAATTGTGAAGGTTGAAATTAGTATGTGGAACCTTGTCTTGTGAACACCTTTTCAAAAGGACTAGAAGGGTGTTAGGGGTCTAAAGCCCTAGTTAATAAAGGCTCTACATCAAGTGTTATCAGAGAAAGGGAAATAAACCCTTGGGTAGAAGAAGTTGAAGGAGAAGACATGGAAGAAGAGGATAAACTTCTAGAAAGGATGACTAATGTGGAACTTGAAAATATTGTTAGAGAAAAAATGATAGAGAATAGGAAGATAAGAAAGGAGATGGACAAGATGAGGGGCCAAATAAGAGGTAAGGGAGAAGAAGACTCTGGAGGAAATAGAGAGTGGGACGAGGAAGAGATCCCAACGTAGGTAGAAGAGGAAGTGCCTGCAGACCAGAGAACCTCCCTTAATTCTCTAAAGTCCATGGAAAGGAGAACTATGGAGGGTAAGTTGGAACTGCCTATATTTAGTAGGAGAATGGATCTAGACATGGTCATGGATTGGATAGACTCCCTCACAAGCTTATTTGAATGTGAAGACATTCCAGAGCACCACATGGTGAAGATATAAAATTCAAATCTATAAGGATTTTATTTGACATGGTGGAATTGTATTCAGGATGAGAGAGAAAAGAATGGAAGGAGTAGAGTGTCTACTTGGAAGAGAATGGTAAGTTTGGTATAAGAGTCATATGTGCCAAAGGACTATGAAGTGCAGTTGCACACGAGAAGATAGAACCTAAGACAAAAGGACATGGACATGAAAACTTGCACATAGGAGTTCATGAAATTGTGTATGAAGTCCAAGACTAAGGTGACTGAAGGGGAAAAGCTAGTCAGGTACATGAATGACCTAAAATTTTCAATTCAAGAACTAAAATTTCTTACCCCTAGGATAGTGCACAAGTGTCACCAATTGGATTCTAAGGTTGAAGATAAGTTCAAATGAGGAAAGAACAAAATGGAATAGGAAGAGGTAGACACCAAAGAGGAAGGAGTCCCTTTTGAGGAACAAGGAATGGATTTGGTTCCCAAGGAGACTCAAATCAGGATCAAACAAGGAGTGAAGGAAATAAAAATGGTTTCAATAATATAGGTAACTTTAGAGGAAGGAGACCAAACTTCATGGGAAGAACACAAGGCAGAGACCCAATTAGAGGCTTTAATTACAACCAAGAAGGGAACATGGTTAGTAGGTGTCCGATGAAGGAAAGTACAAGTTCACTGGGAGAGAGGAGAACAAATTTGGTACAAGAGTCAGATTGTCAAAGTATTTCATCATACCAAAGTGCAATTTCTCCTTATGCATATGGATACCCTAAGAGAGGAGAGGCTCTGATAATTAGAAGGGAAATACCCACCATGAAGGTTCTGGTCAAAGAACCTCCACAAAGGAAGTCACTCTCCAAGATAACTTGTAGGGCAGGAGGTAAGGTTTGTAAGGTACTAATTGACTCCGGATCTACTGAGAATTTTTTGTCTTTAGAAATGGTAGATAAGCTAAAGATGAAAGGAATTTCTCACCCTTCTCCTTATAAGGTTTCATGGCTAACCCAAGGTCAACAAGCTATTATGGAAAAGCAGGCTTAGGTAGACTTTCAAATTGGATCTTATAAGGATAGGCTGCTATTTGATGTGGAAAAGATGGATGCTTTCCATCTCCTACTAGGGAGACCATGGCAATTTTATCTTAAGGCGCACCATGATGGTTTAAAAAATACATACTCCATTACAAAGGATGGGAAGGTGATTGAACTACTACCCATGATGGAAGATGAAGTAGATTCCAAGGGAAAAGAAGCCAAAGTACTAGTAATGGAAGGTAAGGAATTCATGAAAGATGTTACTAATGAAGAAGTATGTTTTGCATTGATTCCTATCCCTAGAGCCGTGACAATGACTAAAGAAGGATATGATAAACCAAAGAAGGAAAGACTAGTGAAACCTGCAGTTTAACACTTATTGGACCAGTATAGAGGCATTATTTTTGATAGGATGCCAAGGTCTCTACCACCTATCAGAGACATAATTCATTATATTAACTTCATACCAGGGTCTACACTTCCCAACAAGGTAACATACAAGCTTACACCCCAATAGAATGAAGAGATGACCAGACAGATTGAGGAGTTGTTGAAATCAAGATTAATTGGGAAGATCCTAAGCCCTTGTGTGGTACTTGAAGTCCTTGCACCTAAGAAGGAGGACACTTGGAGGCTCTATATTGACTCAAGAGAAATAAACAAAATCACCATAAGGTATCATTTCCCAATACCTAGGATTGAAGACTTGTTAGACTGTTTGGGGGGTGCTAAATATTTTACCAAAATTGATCTAAAAAATGGATACCATCAGATTAGGATAAGGCCAAGGGATGAGTGGAAGACAACCTTAAAAACTAATGAGGGCTTGTATGAATGGAAAGTCATTCCATTTGGCTTGTCCAATGCCCCTACTACATTCATGAGGCTCATGAATGAAGTCTTGAGGGACTTTATAGGAAAGTTTGTGATAGTATACCTTGATAATATACTAATCTTCACCAAGTCAAAAGAGGAACACTTAAGGAACTTGAACATGGTACTAGAAAAGATACATAAGGAGGAGTTGATGATAAATATTGAAAAATGCATATTCTTGCAAGAGGAGATAATCTACTTGGGATTTGTAATCTCACATGGTGAGTTGAAGATGGAACAGGAGAAGGTAAGTGCTATCCTTTCTTGGCCTACCCCTAAGACAGTGAGAGATGTCAGAAGTTTTCATGGATTTTCCACATTTTATAGGAAATTTATAAAGGGGTTTAGTCACATTTGTGCACCTATGCTTGAGATCATAAACGAAGGGAAAAAATGTAAATTTGTTTGGACTAATGAAGCTATTGAATCCTTTGAGACCTTAAAGAAGAAGGTGGCCCAAAAACTAGTCCTTTCTCTACCAAACGTCAACAAGATCTTTCAAGTGGAGTGTGATTCCAGTCACATGACTATAGGAGTTGTTCTCAGCTAGGAAGGTAAGCTTATAGCATTTTTCAGTGAGAAATTGAATAAAGCAATAAGAAAGTATTCCTCATATAACTTAGAAATGTATGCTCTAGTTCAATGTTTAAAAAAATCGAGGCACTACTTGATGCTAAAAGAATTCATTATATTTACTGACAACAAGGCACTAAGTTTTATAAACAGTTAGGAAAAGCTTAGCCACCGACATATGAAGTGGGTTGAGATTCTCTAGTCCTACACATTAGCTCTTAAACACAAGAGGGGAATAAAGAACAAGGTGGTTGATGCCTTGAGTAGAAGGGTGTTGACAATAACACAAATCAAGATGGAAAGTATAGGGATTGAAGCTTTGAAAAACATGTATAATTCTGATCAAGATTTTGGTGAGATCTATAAGGTATGTACTTCTTTTGAGGAAAGGTATCATGTTGAGTTTTATGAGTATTTGGTACAAGATGGATTTATTTTTAAAGGATGGAAGTTGTGTATCCCCAAATGCTCCATGAGAGTGAATATAATTAAGGAAAAATATTGTAGAGCCATGGCAGGACATTTTGGTCTTTACAAGACCCTAGAGTTGGTGAAGAGGAACTACTTTTGGCCTAAGATGCAAGTAAACATTAGGAATTTTGTAGAGTCATGTGTGATTTGTCAAAAGGAAAAAGGAAGGTCTACAAATGCAGGACTCTACCAGGCCCTCCCCATTCCTTCAAGACCATGGGAGAGCATCAATATGTATTTTGTATTAGGAATACCTAGAACCAAGAAGGGATATGATAGTGTTTATGTGGTGGTTGATAGATTTAGTAAGATGGCTCATTTCTTGCCATGTAAAACTACCTCTAATGCTTCCTATGTTGTAGATCTCTTTTTCAAATAAATTGTAAGAATCCATGGCTTACAATTAAATATAGTGTCAGATAGAGATATCAAGCTCATAGGGAACTTTTGGAGAACACTATGGAGGAAATTGGGTACCAACCTAGCCTTCTCATATGCCTACCATCCACAAATAGATGGTCAAACAGAGGCCGTAAATAGATCTCTACGAAATTTATTGAGGTGTCTCACTAGGAAGCATAGTGAGAGATGGGACTCAATGTTAGAATGAGAAAAATATTCATAAAATGATACAGTAAATAGAATCACTGGTCGTTCACCATTCCAAATTGTGTATGACCTACACCGAAGAGGTGTCATGGAATTGAGAGAACTCAATCAGTGAGAACCAATCAGTGTTTAGGGAGAAGCATTTGCAATTGCTATCATGGAGATATAAGATCAAGTTAAACATCAACTACAACAATATGCAAATAAATACAAAGAGTATGCTGACATAAAGAGAAGGGATGTTCAATTTGTTGTTGGAGACATGGTATGGGTGAATTTGAAGAAAGAAAGGCTCCCAAAGGGAAAGTATACAAAGCTAATGTAGAGAAAGATATGAAGTTGTCAGATCCTTGAGGAATGTGGGTAGCATGCATACAAAATAGAACTTTGTCATGATCTTAGTCTATCACCCATATTTAATGTTTGTTATCTAACTCTTTAAAAGGTTGATGTGAAAATAGGTGACAATCCTTCTATACAAGAAGCCCTTCATGATGATGACATTCCAAAGCATGACCCACCCATCTTAGACAAGATTTTGGATACTAGAATAGAAGATAAGACAAGAAATAGGGAGTACAAAGAGTACTTGGTCCATTGGAAAGACAAACTAGATTCAGAGGTAGACAAAATTTTTTGAACCATGATGCAAATTTAAATCAACTCATCTCAAGTGGGCTTGAGATCTTTTGTCCAGGGGAGTATGGTGCAGGGGCACCCTCCTCTACTCAAGATAATGAATGATGATGTGCAGGACATTGGATATGTATCTTTTCTTCTTCTACATTTCATTTTTTAAAGGTCTTTAATAAGTTTCCCCTATTGTAGTACTCTATGCCATTGGTAGGTACACTATAAATCACCATGGAAATAAGAGCCAAGGGACTATAGAACTAGGTTCTTAGGGATTTTAGGTCCTCTAGGAAGTTATTTTCATGTTTCCTTTTATTTTTATCCACTCTTATGTTGAGGAGGGTCAATTTTTTTAAAGATTGCAAACTCTGTTGCAAAGATGTAAAAGTTGTCAAAAATGCAAAAGTTGCATTTTGCCAACATTTTCTTGCTAGTTGAGTAATTTCTTCATCAACGGCTCTAACTTTAAAAATTTGGTTATGAACTAGTGGGAAGAGGGATTTAAACTGGTAATCAACCATTTTGAAATGGTTAGAAGCAGTATTGTATGTAAGAGAAGTGATCTATACAAATAACTGAATCATATTTCCTGCAACTTCGTGGTCCTTGAGTATGTACAAATGGATTTTGATCTCTGAGTGATTGGAGAAATTCATGAAGTTTTTTTATTTTCATTTTGTGTGGGTGTGAAGGGTTGAAATAATTGAGACCAAAAGATATTCAATTTTGTTCTTCACTAGACTATGTTACCCTGTGAAACCCTCTGAAATCAGGGTTTGGTTCCTAAATGGCTCTAACTTGCATACCCACCATCAAAACTTGATGTTTCTTTGTGTAATATGAGTAAGGCCAATTTATTTTAAGTCCTTAGAAGGTAGGTTTGGGGAAGTGCAAGGATCATTGGGAAATTTGATGCCCTAGGTAGATATCTTCATGTGGCTACCTATTGAAATTCAGAGATGTTTCAATATTGAGACTTGTGGATTGAACCAAAGGACATCCATTTGGATTTAGAAATATTTTGGATGTATCTTGAATGATATATATTTTGATTGAAGAAAAAAATAGGATAATTGGGAGTCTCTTTGTAAACCTAGGCCTATTAGCCCTATTAGGTCTCTAGTCTATGGATTGCTTGAGATCTTGTCTTTGAAGATCAGAGGGATTATTTTTAGGAGGTTATATAAATCCTTAAAGGGTGTTATAATATAAAAGTGGTTGGATCCTTTGGAGGAATAAGGAGTTAATTTCCAAAAACCAGTGGGGTACAACTACTAGCCAAAGTAGGCCTCTGTAAGGAAACTACCATTTGGAGGGTTACCAGAACTTGCCTAATGCCTAAGTCATGGTGTTAAGGTCATTTTGGAATAAAATCAATGGAGTGTTGAGTTGTGAATTTAGAGGGGGAATTTGAGGTTGAGTTGATTTCAATTTAAGCCTTAGAACCTTTGGTAAGTATGAAATTTGGGGAAGAGATTACTAAGCCTTGTTGAAGTGTCTCTTTAGGAGGAATTGTGAAGGTTGAATTGAGTATGTGGAACCTTATCTTATGAAAACCTTTTCAAAAGGAGTAGAATGGTGTTAGGGGTCTAAAGTCCTAGTTAAGAAAGGCTCTGCATCATATGTCCTTATAGATATGTTTAGAAATGGCTATAAACATCACAGGGATGTCGGGGTTGGCTCTAATTTTATTTGTGTTGGTTACAAATTCATGCCCTAGGATCTTGAATACTTCTCTTATGACCAATCCATTATTAAATAACAAGATTTTACTCATCCTGTCCATCTTTATTTCAATATCAAAGGCCATTTTCTTATTATTCCCCTTGATCTTTATAGGAGTCTCCATGATCACAAACAAGCTAAGGACACCAATTAACACTAGGCAATCAAAGGAAAGGCATTAAAATCATCCAAAGAGAGGGCTATTTAAAACATATAGCATTCTAGATCCTTCTTGTAGGAGCATTTAATGCTCATGATTAATTCTTGCCACCTATTTAAATTATATTGAATCTAACCAAGAACTCATGTAATAGAGAGTGGATAAAAACACACATTTTCGTACTAGGCCAACTCTCTGGTTAGGGACTTGATGGCAAAGAGTTATCCCACTATACAACTTAAGATATGTAAACAATGAAGAGGCCCAAAGATGACTAATATTTAGTCTCCTTTTAATG